>VXAZ01000687.1:376364-700605 GCA_013399875.1 Gymnorhina tibicen | reverse complement strand
ACACTGTAAAAAACTGTACTAAAAAAAAGTTTTGTTTTTTTTTTTTTTTTTTTTTTTTTTAATATTTATGACTTAAAAAAAGCTGCTTAGGAAATCCCAATGAGTTGCATACCTCAGCTCCTGTGGTAATTCCCGCTGGTCAGAATTCTTGATGATGTTGTGAGGGTCTGTTTCTTTTGCGGAAAAAGGCTATGGTTTCTCCATGTGAACAGTTTGGGAGAAAAACATTCTGTAAAGGACTATTTTACCCGAGACAACACACCTTCCGGTGTTTGTCCGTGGAACAACTACAGCTGGGTCTAGGTACAACTTCAGGGGGTTGAGATGATTGGAGCTGAGTTGGTGTAGGAGTTTGTTCAGCCCGAGTTTGGGGATTCAGAGTGCCCTGCAGCACCGTAGTGGCTTTTGAATATTCCAGCAAATTCTAACTACAGTTAGAACAGTCTTAAATTGCAGTGCTTTAGCTGTGGAAGAGAAATCGGTTAACCACAGCTATGTGCTTCTGGCTCAGAAGATCTCAGAGCTGAAAATCCTGGAGGTTCTAGGATCTGTGGGCTTTAGGGAAGTGCAATGATGTGCTTGTCTTGTTCTTGTACCTTGAGCATCCATACTTGACCAGTTCTGCTCTAGGAATGTACAACTCTGGTTTAACTTGAAACCACTTGTTTTAGATTATTTGTTTATTTAAATATATTATGGCACTAACTTATAAATCTTGTGAGGTTTAACAATAGTTAAAACTGTCATGCCAGTTAAACATGCTGCTTATGTGGTGGTTCTGTTTTATTTTGCTGTTTAAGTATCCAGAATGTTGTCATTCGTGACAAGGTTCTTAAGCTGTGTGAGACAAAGCTGTGTACACCAGTGAGGTGCCATCAGTTTGATGGCTATGAGCTCTTCTGCCTTGTCACCTGTAAAGGGATTAGCGCTGATTTCAGGATGTTGAAAGTGATAAACTTGTCTTGCCTGTCCAGCTAAGAAGAAGTTAATGCAGTTCTGGTTGCAGTATGAAAAGGGAAGAGAGGGACTGGGAGGTGAAATTATGTATAGGATTTAAGAAGGTAGGGACACTTGCTGCTGCTAGTTTCTGTAGGTATTACAGGTTTTCTTGCAGTGATACTGCAAGTTATTTAGAGCGTGATTCCCATTGCGGTTTCTATTGGGGACTACTGCCCAACAGTAGTGGGTAACAAATTAAATTTTAAAAATCCCCTCCCCAGTTTTCGCATGATAACTAATCAGACTTCTTGCCTTTTTGTTTGTTTGCTTTGTTTCTGGATTTACTTAGTTTCTCTTTTAGTTATTAGTTTGCCTGATTTGGTAAAGGAAATGTTTCCTTTCTTCGTGTTCTGTTAATCTATCTCCTTGCTTGTTAGAAGTCATTCTAGATGATGCTAAATCAGAAATGCATTATAATGGTGTTAAATTCTTTCCCTGACCAGTAAGAAGCAAAACAAGGTTTTGTTTCAGGCTTAATATTTCTCTTGCAGCAAGACAAATCCAACACACTGTATTACTGGCAGAAATAGGAGTATGGTACTGATGCCACATGGCCCACATGTAGCTTTTTGCAGTTTGTGAGGGTTTTAGTTTCTGAGAGTGCCTAGGTTAGTAAAAAAGTAATGGAGTTTTCAGATCTTGCTGGAAGGGGTTAGGGGGAAAAGAGAAAATACATGTTTGATAGTTCTCTGTGGAAAGAATCAACAAATTATTCATTAGAATTTTAAGCAAAAAGATACACGTGAGCTGAAGATGAAGGGGGAGAGCATCCTGCCTATAGATCACAGTTTTGTGTAAAATTAGTCGTGAACTTGAGAGATAATCCTGATGGATCTTTATGCTACCTGCTTTTTAGTCTGCTAAACATAGGGCAGAGTAGATGCTGCATGTTGATGGCAGTGAAATGCCATAGTGAAATGGTTTTAAGCTATGAATTGGTGATCTGCCTTGATGCTCACTTTAGTGCAGATCACCCAAATCAGTACAGAGGCTTCTTTTCACTTTTATGTCTGTTATCCCATGTGGGCAACCAATGTTTTGAAACTTACCTTTAAAACAAACAAACAACCCTTCTAGGCTGCTGTCTATTGACAGATTTAACTACAGGCGAATGTTGCAACTGACAGATACTCCTCTAAGTATGATTGCTGCCTTCTTCCTTTTCCTTTGAAAGGAAAATGGTTTTGAAGGAGTAAGAGAAACAATATTGAACCTTTATTTGCACAACAGATACAGCTATGGAAAGAACCAGTGTCAATGCTCAGCTGTTAAGATGAATCTCTGCTGCTTTCAGCCACCAGTTTTTTAAGTGACAGGATGCTTGGCATACTCCCTGCTAGTTTTGTGAGGAAGCTCCCTGCTAGCTTCATAACAGTAGGCTTCTGTTTTCCATGATGATTCTTGATGTGGACCTTTGTCTTTTAGGGGACAGGTTAAAATGCAGACTGAAAGTTTCTGCAGAGTGGTGGCCTTTAGTATATTAAAGAGTATTATATATTAGAATTTTGAAAATAGTTTATATGTGTATTGGCTTAATGTGGCAAGGTTCTTCAGCAGGGGAGCTACAGAAGGTCTTCTGTGAGAGGCTGCTAGAAGCTTCCCTCATGTCTGACAGAGCCAATGCCAGCCAGCTTCAAGATGGATCCACTGCTGGCCAAGGCCAACCCTGTCAACAGTGGCAGTAGCACCTCTGGGATAACTGAGTTAAGAAAGGGGAGGCAGTGGGAATTCTCGCTTGCAGCTGGAGAGAGGAATTGGAATGTGTGAGAGAAACAACTCTGCAGACACCAAGAGCAGTGATGAAAGAAAGGGAGGAGGTGCTCCAGCTATCAGAGAAGAGATTCTCCTGCAGCCTGTGGTGAAGACCATGGTGTGCCCCTGCAGCACATGGACACCCAGGGTGGTACAGATACCCACATGCAGCCCACAGAGCAGGTGGATGTGCCCAGAGGAGGCTGTGACCCTATGGGAAGCCTGTGCTGTACCAGGTTCCTGGCAAGTCCTGTGGACCTGCAGAGAGGAGCCCATGCTAGAGCAGTTTTGCTGACAGCAGGGAGCCCATGGGGGACCCATACTGGAGGAGCTTGTTCATGAAAGATTGAACCACATGGAAGGGACTCACGCTGGAGCAGTTTGTGAATAATTAGTCCATGGGAAGCAATCATGTTGAAGTCTATGGAGGACTTTCTCCTGTGGGAGGGATCCCACGCTGAAGTAGGGGAGGAGAGTGAGAGTTTTCCCCGTGGAGGAAGGAGCAGCAGAGACAATGTGCGATGAACTGGCTGTAAACCCTGTTTCTGTCCCTCTGCTCTGCGGTGGGGAGGAGGTAGAGAAAACTGGGAGTAAAGTTAAGCCCAAGAAGAAGCGAGAGAAAGGTGTTTTAAAGTTTGGTATTTCCCTGAGTCAAGTTTGTTTTGCCCATGATGGTAATTGGTGAGTGAGCCGTTGGTTATATTTTTGTTTCCCCTGTCCAGCTGAGGAGGGAGTGATAGAGCAGCTTTGGTGGGCACCTGGGTTCCAGTCAGAGTCAGCCCAACACAACATGAGATATTGCTGGGATTGATTTTTGGTTTTCATAGTATCAGTGTATCAAGTCATATTTTTTGAAATGTTCACATGTAGGTTACAGTTCTCTAAAATAAATTAAATTTCTTGAAACTTTTTGTATGAAGTGTGAAACAGGCAGTGCTGATCTGCCCTAAGTACAAGTAAAAGACATGATCATTTAAATTGAATGCCTATCATAATGCAGAATGTGTTGTTTAAGGGTTGACTCTATATTTTATTGAACATCTAAACACAAAAACAGCTTATTGTATTTACTGTGCACCATTACACTTGGCTGAGCCTTGCCAAAGGCATTGTAATATTTATTTCCTGCTTTTCAGGGGAATTAACACTCAATGGTTTAGTTAATTATTCTGAAAGCATTTGTTGTTTTGAAAGTTAGAGTTGTGGTACCTGTGGCCTGTGGTCTTCATTTTGGCCACCAGAGTATGTGTACAGCTTATTTTCTTCCCTTTGTTTGTTTGTTAGTTCTGGTTTTGTTTACCTATGCTTTTCTCTAATAGGCATGTAGAAGGAGTTTATTGGGTCAGGTGGCTGGTGGGAGGCTATTTGTATGTGTGTCATGACTTGGGTGTGCTGCATGTGCACCAGATGACTTGCAGGAATGCTCCTGTGGGTTCTAGCGTAGGAAAGGGATTGAATGGCTGAGTAGGGTCCAGTCCACTACAGGCTGGTTGCCATTATTGTTGCTGAAATATATTCCGGAAATTCACGTTGCAAACAGGTGTATAATCCTGTTGTTGATTTCATGTGTAGTTAAAATTATCATCAATATGTTTGTTTTATTTTTAGCAGGGACTAAAATACATGGAACTGGTTCATGTTATGTAATAGAAAAAAAGTCAGGACAGGGTTGTGGTACCATTTGGTTCAGTATCTATCTCTTGACAGAGCAGCAAACCCAGGAACAGATCCAACTTCCCTTTAAGTGAATGGCAAAACTGCCATTGGTCACAGAAGCATGGGATTACACTGCGGGTTTGGAAGAAATAATTGGTAATGAGTTCAGCTCCTGGAGGGCATTAATTTTTGCACCGTGAAATCCGTAATAAATTGAGTTAAGGAGATCCACATAACATGCTGGTAGACAAATGTTATCCTTTCTGTCCTTTTATGTAAATCTGTTGAAGACAGAATTTGATCTTTAAGTTATACGTTCATTTAAATAGTAATATTCTGACTAGCTATGCACAAATTTAAATGTTAAGTGTGAAATAAATTAGAAAAATCTAATCTGGTTCCGTAATGTAGTATTAGGACAAAGAAGGATTAAAATGCTTGGTTATTGATTAGGTCTTTGTAGGGAGGGGGTGGTAGTTTCCATCAGGATTTGTGGAATGAGAACAGGGTTGTGTCTAAATCGAAACTGTTCTAAAAATGCTTTGTGATGCTCCACTGTGAGAGAATTTAATATGGGATCAAAAACTGCTGTACTTGAAGTAAACAGACTGCATTTTTAATTTATGGTAGTAATTTATTTAAGCCAAATTACAACTTGACTTGTACTTTAGCTTATAAATAAAAATGTCCAATTGTCAAGGGAATATTTAATGCTGAAGAATTACTTGATGGGTGGACATGTTACAAATTGCCCCTGGTGGGACTAGAACTTGAAAAATGTTCTTAGTTGCCAGTTTAACAAAAGAATGATCCTAAGCTTAGTTTGGTTTGGTGAAAAGGGCATAGGGCTTTCCGAGGCATGACAGTTGAGGTGTATGGAAATGAAAAGTATTAAAATATTTCTTTTTTGTAGAATGTTTACACAATTTAAAATACGTTTTTGTTGTTTCAGTTTTTAATGCATAAAGTTAAATATGTTTAAATCTTTGTATTACATCTTTTTTTTTTTTAAGATGTTCTTGACTTGTTTCCTTTGGGATTAAGCAGCTCTGCTTTAGCTTTCTTTCATTGAACTATTTCCAAATGTCTCTGTTTGACCCCCTCTCCTTGTTAATTCTGGTATTTCAACAGGTGAGGAAGTGGAACCATTCTTACTGCTTGCCTACTGCATTTGATAGGAAAGAAAATATCAGTTTGTACTATGTTTTTGTTGGTTTATTTCTATGTATTATATATTTAACTTCATTTTAGGAATTGACTGCCAAAAAGATAAACTGAGTTACCAAGAAAAATAGTATCTCAGTTTGCAGCTGAGTGCAGTTAAGAGATCTGAGAACACTGACTGAGCATAATTAGAAAAGCTAAGACATACCAGTGGTGTCTTCAATGCTATTGAAAGAAGTTATGCAAAAATGAGTGTACTTTTTTTTTAAGCATTTATTGCTCTGAGTAATAATATGATACATTGTTCTATTTTTCTTTGTAAAAGTTAGTGCTGTTTGAGAGAGATTGTATGGTGAAATGTGAAGATACATATCTAATGCGGTACTGTGTCAGATATTATAATTTATGCTTGTTGTAGTTGCCTGAATTATACCCATGCTATAATATCATTACTGGTATTGATATAATAAAATCACTGGTATCCATAGAATAGTTTAATAAAGTTATTACTTTTAGAAGGTCACAACTTACTTTTCTTAAATACTGCTCTTAACTTAAAATTTCTGTGATCTACAGTTGGACTTGCTTTAAGATGCTGTTTCTCAATGTGTTCTTGTGATTCACATTCAAGTAAATAAAATTTCAGGTTCTATAGGAATTTTGCGGCATTAGGTGATTAGTGGAATGTCTTAAATTGGCTATGTAAATTTTTAGATACAAGCATGAGAAAGCAGTATTTTTCATCATGTATTTCTAGAGTGTGCTTTTTGTGTGTGCACAGACACAGGCAGTTTTTCCATTTGCTATTGTGGCACAGTATTAGGATGTGGTTTTTCTTGTCTGAGATTTGACATAAGTGCTGTGTGACCAGTTTGCTGCTTGATACCTTCCTTGTGATGAGGAAATTGGCACTGTGAAACACCCACCACAATTTTAAGATTTATTGAAATTTTTGTAGCTCTTTTTGTAGAGCTACAGAAATGTGTTCTTATTTTGAATTTCTTTATTACAAATATTACTAGATGAGTGATAAAGAAACTATGATAGACATTCAGTTGCTCAGTGTAATCAAAGTAGGCCAATCAAATACTTAGATACCAGTTGGAAACTGTTTTCACAGATGCTTTTTTCCACTTTTTTCTATTTTTTTTTTTGCTTCGGCTAGTTGTCATGATACCAGGAGATTGCTGACAGTGTAAACAGCTTTAAATGAAATAAAAATTAGTCTTGAAGTAGTTAAATATCTCCATTCCCATGATCTATATCTGAAGAAAAACAAAGAGTACTTAATGCGTCTGTGTTCTTGGATCTGTTTGTAATGGTATTTATTTTCATTGAACCACAGGAATCTTGAAGTTTAACTTTTCCCTTTGCACCTGACCGTATGATGAAAAAGGATGTAGTTCCACACCTATATCCTTCTCAAGTGTAGCCTGCATTGATGTCATTGTTCCTTAAAGAGACATCAGCAACCCTGTAGTTCTGCTCAGTTTTATTCTAAAATGCATTTTGATGAAAATTCAAGTTTAGCAAGTAAAAAGCCACTTTTGAGCTTTAAAATTTGCTTTTCCTTCCAGTTAAAATAAAATAAAAAAGACAGTATTCTGTTCTCATTTTGTGGTGCTGTGTAAAGTTCATTTTAGGAGATTTTTTCCTCATAGTCTGTTTAACTGTCATTTATGGGGAGCAAGCTACATTGGGAAAACTGAGCCACAGGAGGAGCTGTGTGAATTCCCTGATGCCCTTGTTCACCAGTTCTCTTTGCCTTATAGGTTAATATGTAGAGCCTCGGTTTTACTGCTCTGTGCTCTATTCCTGCCTTCTTGCTGTGACCATCTGTTCATTGTTTTCAGGCGTTCCTGACTAAATTGATCACATCTTTTCCTTTTCCTGTGTTTAGCTACTGTGTGAGGGATGTGGGTATTTCAAGGGTTCCCTTACCCTGTTCTGAGCCCTGCTCAGCTGCCTTCAACATGGTGTTGGTAGTGTAAGGCAGGATGTTTAAAGAAAAGAAGTGGGGTGGAGTTGTGGAGCGCATTGTCCGTTACCTGCACTGTCTCTTTTCTTGCATAAGGTCATAAGTTAGCTGCTGATCTTACTAGCCATGCCTTGGAGAATGGAATTGGGCTGGCTGGCAGCTGTTGGCCCTTGGCAAGCTCAGGCATCTCCTGACGTGCTGCACAGAAGGCATAGCACTGCTTCTGCTGCTTTCTGTTTGGTCTGCTCTTCTGCAGCCAGAGCTCAATAACCTTGGCTGATGGGCACAGAGGGCCCTAGGGAGGGAAAGATACTGCTCTTTTTCATTTCCAGACGTGAGTTGAAGGCACGGTGGAGTTATTAAGGCAAGGTTTAAATGGCTCAATTTGAGAAATGCTGCATGTTACAGCAGTAGTCAAATTAATCTTTGAAGTTAGACGTAGTATAGCTGCAGCTCCCACTGTGCAGAAATAGCCTTGATAAATACTGACAGCAGCCTCCTTCTGAAACTTTGTTTCTGCATGTTTGAGGAGTTCCCTTTTTTAAAGAAAAAGACCACATCTAAAGCCTTAAATTGTGCCAATATTACACAGTTTTCCGTAATTTTTGAGAGTTACCTATTTGCTTATTTGCTTGCATTAAGGAACAATAAAGCTTTACATCTGCATTGGGAGTGTGTAGTCATATGCTACATCTTGTAGAAAATGGTGTTTCTTTAGAACAGTTTTTGAGACGTATTTTACAAATATTAAAGGATAATAAAATATTTTGTACATGTACAACAGTTTCAAGCAGGCATATGAGTGCATGTAGTTGTTGATTGTTTTCTTCTGAAACAGTAGCGTTTTCTGAATAGTCTCATATTATGTCTTTTGAATATCTCATTAGCAAACAGAGATGGGAAATAGCTGATGAGATTTGATTTATTTTTTCTCCCACTGGCTTTTCCCATAGGTGTGCAGGATCACACACCGGTAGATGGAGCCCTGTGCCAGCAGCCAGCCTTGAGCAGGCTCATGAGCAAACCTGCAGCCTCTCTAACCTGAGCGCCAGGCGCGAGTGGCTTCTTGAGCATGTATCTGTGACATGTTTTATTCATATAAATGAGCATGGGTTTAAAATTAAATGTCTACTATTAGCTGTGCAAGTCAAGGCAGTGACTGTGTGCTGACATGCTTAGGGACAGTTTTGTGGTGTTCATGACGGGCAGGCGATCAGGTGAAATACCCTGATCTGTTCCAGAGTGCTGCAAGGACGAGAGCCCATGTGGCTTGCCACGTTTTTTCAGTTAACTTCTGAGTCAGCTGCATGTCCTTAGGCAAATCTTGCCTAAGGCGTCGAAAACAGGGCCTATGGGAAGCTCTTAGGAAGCTTACAAAGCAGATTAAAATACAAGTTTTGGGATTTAGTTTTGTATTTCTGTTTCTCATATATGCTAACTGCTGATTTTTTTAAAACCATATTTTTGAGTATAGAAAATTGTTGAATAGAGCAGTTCAGAAATTCAAAATCAGCAGTAGCTAATCTTGAGTGTTGCCTGTTTTGCATGGTATGTGTCCACACCCGCAGCCCAGAGCTGTGTTACGTGGCTCAACTAAATGATACCGTGGACTGGGTTTGTTGACATTTGTGTTGGCCACTTGTAGAACTGTGAAACATGTTCAAGTTCTTTGCAACTTTCTTTAGAAATCAGTTTACCTGATGAAGTTTTGCATATAGACAAGTTACTCTAGTGTGAGAACAGTTCTTAAATAGCAAGATGCTAATTTTATTTGAAAATTTGAAATGCAGTTCTTAATTTTAAAGGCAGAAAGCGGGGGGAAGTGTTTGAGAGATAATAGGTAGTAGGGTTTTGTTCTTGCTGTACGGGTTTTTGCTGGGTTGTGCCAATAAGTCTATGCTTGAAATATCTGAGAGATTAGTATTATTCTGTGATTGTAACAGGTACGCCATTTCTATAACATATGCCCTGCATTTTTTATTTGAAATTCCAAGTGTCTTAATGTTTACATTTCAAAACAATGGGAAGGGTGTGGGTCCCTGGTGTTTTTGCTCTGACTAATATTTCTGTGCAGTAACACTCCTGTACTGTACCTTATATCTCAAAAGAAAAATTAAGTCATTCTCAAAGCCTGCCGATTTGTCTGATGACTATATGAATACTGGGCTAAGTTGCAATCTGAAATAGTCTTTGGAAATGTGTTTCTACCTGCTGTTCATTATGTGTGTTAAACTGGCATTCAGATGTTAGGGAATGGACTTAAAAGTGAGATTGTGAAAGCATTTGTCAAAAATAAATTATTTGGTTAGAAAGCTGCTGGAATTATACAATTTTGTTTGCTTATGGTTTGCAAAAACGAAATTACAGATTTTCTTTCACATGGTTCATACTTGCGTGGGGCTTTGAGCAATCTGGTCTAATGGAAGGTTTCCCTGCCCATGATAGGGGGTTGGCAACGGGTGATCTTCAAGGTCCCTTCCAGCCCAAACCATTCTGTGGTTCATGGTAGCAAACTAGTACAGCACTCCAGTCGTTCAAACCCAGTTATTTGTTGCAGTCTGGAGAGGAAGCACTAGACAGTATTCCAACTTGTTACTGTTTCAGTGCATTTTTAAAAAACAGACACAAATCACATCTATAAACATCCTTGTGCTTTGGAGGGAGAGAATAAAGAGTCAAGTGTGGGGTTGACCCCAGCCAGCAGCTAAACACCTGTACAGCTGCTCGCTTGCTGCTCCCCCCAGCAGGCTGATGAAGAAAATAAGGAGAGTGGAAGAAAACTCATGGTCCAAGACAAAGATAGTTTAATAAGCAAAGGAAAAGGAAGGAAGAACAAACCAAACCAACAAAACTAAAAACAACAAAAATTTATGCAAACAGAGTCACTCGCCACCTCTCACCTGCAGTGCACCATGGTCCAGCCTGTCTCAGAGAACAGCTGCTTTGGAAGAAAAATCGCATACCCCCTTCTTTGCTTTACCTAGTTTCCATTGCTAAGCATGACATTATATGGTATGGAATATCCTTTTGGCTGGTTTGGGTCAGTTCTGTCCCTCACAACTTCTTGCCCACGCCCAAGCTACTCTCTGGAGTTACAGAGTTGGTGGGAAACAAAAGCCTCCATGCTGTGGAAGCAGTGTAAGAAATATTCAGAATGCTGGTATGTTATCAGCAATGTTTTAGCTATAACCCCAAAACACCGAAGTACCATGTGTGAAATTAACGACATCCAAACCAGTCAGTAAAAGCAGTAACATATCTTTTCAGTAGTAAAAACAGTCTTTTCTAGAATGCGTTATGAAAAGCATTTTGTAAATTTGTAGCAGCATTGATGATAGACACTTAGATGGATATACAGCTTGAATTTTTGAGGGAGGAATTTTTAAATTTATATAAATACAATTTACTTAAGCAAGTGTCAATTTTTAAAAGGTTAATAATAATTCAGAAGACATTTTACTTCTATTGCAACAGTGACTTCTCACATATGAATGAAGTTGCAGCGTATATATTTGGCATTAGCGATGTGTCTTAAGCCACCATTGTTTTGTTTGAGAATGATCATGCCTTTTTGTTTTGAGCCATCATGGTTTTGTGTTTTTTGAATTTTGATTTAGTTAGTACCAGAGGCAGTGATATTAGCACAGATAGGAAGCTGTAGCAGAACATAGGTATTTGACAGGAGTGTTTATGAAAATAAGCTTTCCCTGCCTCTCAAGGGCATGGTTACAAAGTTTAGCTCATGTTCTTGTTAAAGGGATGTTTTCTTTGGAGAGGAGGGTTTGTTGTTTTTTTTCAGAAAAAGTTTGACAGCAGAGCTTTCAGTGGAATACAGGGTAGAGCTGAAAAAACAAAATGTTCAGAAAATTACATTCCAATGAATGTTTGCCCTTAGAAGCTAAAGAAGAGCTTAATAATCTCGTATGATGCATGAAATGAGTGGTAAAGTCAACAGGGTGGATATACTGGTCATTGAAAGGTGAGGGAAATAAGACAAGCCTTCATTAAACTTGGCCTTTAAATGTTTTTAAAAAACAAAATACAGAAACACCAAGTCTTGCACCTGCCAGTGCAAGGAGAACATCATGAAAAGATGAGTGATAACCAGTGTTTTTCTGTGCTTGATGCATCAGTTGAATTTGGCAGTTGCTCTGAAGAAAGTGGAGACCACCTCTGTGTGTTCAGCATTCCTTATGTATCAGCACCTGAGTCCTTTGAGAGATTTTATGTAGTGCCTGAAGCATTCAGCGGGGAAGTACAGCACATGCTGAATAGCAAAGGTTGTAGTGAGGACTGATGTTTTGACCCAGGGAAGATGATAGAAATGTGGAGCTAGCAATTGTGAGAAGCTTTGGGAAGTACCAGAGCTTCTAGGCTCTGGTTCTCTGTCAATCCAAAAGATCACAGGTGGTAACTGAAACGGATTAATTTGTAATTCTGATATAAGCATAAGTAACACATTTTTCTGCTGACTGTATAGAGTACCTCAAAAACCTATTGATAGTTGCCTCTAGCCTGAGATTTTATCCCTGCCACAGTGGTTTTTATTAAGAGGGTACATTGTATGGGGAAGGACATTACGGTAACTTAAGCCATATAAAGAACTCGAGCAAAACACGGAACAAAACATTAGCTTGTGCAGAGGCTTGTAATCTTCTGTATTGATCAGCTGTAAAACAACAACTCATTGAGAAAGGTCTCTTGATCTTCTGAGGTCTGAGTGGTTTCTGAGTGCAAATGGGGGAAGAAGGGACACATAGCTGCAGTCTTACAAGCAAAACTATTTTGACTGAGGTCCTTGAACTTTTTTTAATTACTTAAATTTGCATCTTAGCAGCAGGACTGGGCAAAGCTTTAATATTCTGAGTTTAGCTTTTATTTGGACGTAGAAGCTCACTAGCCATAATGGCAAAGCATCTTTCAAAATCTTAACTCTATTCTGTCAGTAAAATACATGTGGTATTATACTTGCAATCTGGTTCATGCCTAGAAACAGTTTTTCTACTGGCCTAATTACCAGTAATTATGGTGCTCTTGTATAGAAGTAAAGAGAACTAGCAAGGTAAATTAGTCTAATACTGACATTCCCCTTTGGAGGTGGATTGTATTCCCCTTTGGAGCTGGGGAGTTGTGCTGGCTTCCCTGCTCAGCTTTGCAAATGCAGTGTGGTTCAAACTGATGTTACTGCACTTTATCCACCAGTGAGCAGTTTTGCCCATTCCCTATATCTAAGGTACAGATTCCAAGTGGATATGTCACAAAATCCTTTTTTCCATATTTTGTGTTTGTAGGACAGATTTGAGTCGTTATCTCTAGGATAAGGAGATGGTAAAACACGTTAGTAATTCCTGCAGGGACTATTTACGTAGAAGAAGGATATTCCTGTTTCACCCTAGATCTTGCCAAAGTTTTTTTTGCTTCTATGGTTTTTAAAATAGCATAAATTACATTCCAAGGATTTTTATCTTATTTTACATTGTTTATATATGTCTATGTATATAATTACAGTAATAGTTTACAATTTTTAAGGATTTGGCCAAATTAAAACTAAGGTTGATTTTTTAATATATGCCTAGTTATGTGTTGCTATACCATTTGACCGTAGGTTTTTTGATAATTTTTTCTTGATTTTCGAAAGCTATTAAGGAATGCCTGTACCTATTTTTGTATAAAATCTGCTTTGATAACAGATAAATAATGTGATATTTCTACATGTGAAAGTCTGTATACAAATAGTGTTTAGATAAGATGCTTTAATCACTTATTGTGCATATTTTATAGTTAATTCAGGAAGTTAGAGTAATTGTTTTTGTTGTATACTTCTGTGACTAGTTGTAAATTAATCACAGAACTACAGTGTCAGCATGAATTAATTATGCAAGTAAACCAAATGGCTATTTCATTATTTTATTGAAATGCCAAGAGTTTGAGGAGGTCTTTTGTCTTAATAGATTAGCCAGAATTCATTGGGAAAAGTCTTAGTATGTTTAAGGCAATGAGAAAATATTGCTTTCAGTACATCCTACAGAGATCCTGTTTAAAACAGATGACAGTCTGTCACATTCAGTAGCACATCAGTCATCAGATTTATTCTAATTCCTTAAGCTGAACATTTCATTCAAGCTTGTAGATTGTCTTGTCAAGCTACCAAAAGCCTCATAGCTTTTCTGCCAAGCATGGAGTCGCACCAGCAGTTCACAAATAAATGCTAAGCTGCAAAAATACTGTTTATTTTCTTTAACCTTTTATTCAGTTCTTTCATGTTATTTTCTCCACGTGTGTTTGTCGCAAGGTATTCAAGGGACTGCTTCCTAAACATGCCTCATCCTGACCACAGCCACTTCAGACCAAGGACCACTCATTTTGGGGCGTGTTGTTTTTACTGGGAGCAGTCTAGACCACCGTGGTTATCACATTCCTCTTCTAATCACAGAGGCCCAGTGAGCAGCTTCATTTGCTGCAGACACGAAGGAATCCCACTGCTGCTGCACGTTCAGCTGTGGTGTGGCCAGTCTGGCTTTGTGCAGAGTGGCTGTGGACTTCCTGCCCTGTATGGAAAGTGACACTTTTGCTGTCGGCCCATACAGCCATGACATTCTCTGTATTTATTCATCACAATC
This sequence comes from Gymnorhina tibicen, assembly GCA_013399875.1. NCBI lineage: Eukaryota > Metazoa > Chordata > Aves > Passeriformes > Artamidae > Gymnorhina > Gymnorhina tibicen. The sequence goes on along the minus strand of VXAZ01000687.1, from coordinate 686,436 downwards.
CTTTTAGGATATTTTCTCATGCTGTATTGTGTGTGTCTGTGTCTTTTTTTTTTTTTCCCTGCCTGCCCTTCTCTAATTCTGAGCCTTTTGCTTTAAATGAAGTCTTCTGTGTAAACTGTAGCACTTGCATATGAAGTCTACTTAAGCCTTACATGGTAGTGAGAACTTGACTTGAGACATACTTTCTTTGAAGTCAACATATGTATGTCTGAGGTAGTAAAACATTGAGGATGGTTGGTTGAAGTTAATTAATTGAACTAAGAAAAGAAAGTAAACTATAAGATAGGTGTATTGATGTAAATTATATTTAAGGCCAAAAAATTACTTGTTAAAGTACTGAAAGCCTCATATCCAGATAAGACTAATCTCTATATTAAATTGCTAATGCTATGGCATTCAATAGAAAGTTGTGACTGCCCTTTAATAGGAAAAATACTTCCATGGTTGTCTCTTTTAGCTATTAAAAAATTAAATCTAAGCTGTCTGTTCATAATTTTCCAGAATCACCAACTTCAGAACTCTACTTTTTACTTCCAATTCTTCACTGTAACTCGTGATTTCTTCTAGTATGTGTTTTTTTCTGTCATTTACATGCAGTGCTACCTTTTCTCTCATAATCTGGTTTTTTCTTTGTTATAAAGCTCTGCTATTTTTAATATTTTTTCTTGGTCTGTTAAATGGCCAGTGTGTTCTTTTAGCAGGCTTATTCCTTGAATCGATATTCTGAAAGACACATTGTACATGTCTAAAAAGTAACTGTGGGGTTGAAGCCCTAGATAAAATTAAAGCCTGAGTATATAAAAAAAAAAGATTGTTAAAATGTCAAGATAATGAAAAGTCAGAAAATAAATTATGCCTATTATTAATTTTGAATTGTATTCAAACATAGAAATATGTATCATAGACAAAAGCTGATTACAGAGAGATAAAATTCAATTTTACACTAGGATAATTGTTTTATGTATTTTACATTTATTTATAAGATCAGATAAAGGCCTGGAATCCTCACTATAAATCACAGTATGGTCCCGACGAATGCCAAGGTCAGTAAAAGGAAACCGTGGTACTTGCAAAACACATTGCTACTGCAGAAAATACAAAGTGAATAAAATGAAACTGATAAGCACCATCTTTCCTACTATACATTCGTTACTTGCTTTATAATGTTACATCTTAGAGTAGTTCTGGTTTTTCAAAGGAGTGAATAGCTATCAATGCTCTCAGCATCTTCCCATATATTATCTGTAGCCAAATTAACATACCTTTGCTAAGTAGACATTAATGCAAAACTTACTTCAGGTCTGTGAGTGAGAATGGAACTGTTGTCACAGTAACACTGAGAAATTAGATTGGCCCTATTCAAACGGCCTTGCATGTGCTGGAGATGTAGTCGGTGGGATCCAAATGCCATGCAGATGGTGATTTAAGAGTAAATTTCTGTAATAAATTACTTTGTATCAGGAAGGCTTATTTTATCCAGAATCAAATCTCTGGTATGTCTTCAAGAGAAGGAAATTTAACTATTTTTCAGACTTGACAGGACAATAAAATGGATTCTGGGTTCTCACAGAAGTGACTCTGTGTTGGGTACCTCAGCTGTGCATCTGGGTCAGTTTGAACTAAAGATGAAGACAACCTCTCAGTAACCGAATTTCGAGCCAGAATTTGAAACATGTAGGTAGCGAACTGAAATGGCTGCCACTCATCTTACCACACACATTTAATAAATAAGTGGTAATGTTCAGTGATGAGTTTTTTCATATGTAGTGTATTGGAGCTTTTGAGTCCTAGGACAATGAAAAATAGACTTCTTGACATGGCATCTGTTCCTCAAAAAAATGTTACTAGACCTGTCAGATATTTCATCAAACTGGACATTTTTCACCCATGTTGGCTTCCAAAATATGGCTTCATCAGCTGCCTTTATTTGGCAGCAAGGAGTTCTGCACCTATTGCTTTTTACAGAGTCCAGCTTTTTTGGGCTTCTGTCAAAGTGCCAGTGTCACAGAGGTCAGGAATTTTCACTGTTACCTGAGTTAGATCACGTCAGAGATTTGTGGCAATGAGAAGTGACTCGACAGGTGTACGGTGAGGAACTGGTGTCACTGAGCAGCTCTTCTAGGTAAGTGCTGGGATTACAAATGGTCTTTCGTTTTCTTCTGAAGTTGTAAGTTTTTTATAAACTTGTAACTTGTTCTCCTTCAGCAAAGGAGGGGCCACTGCTTCAGAGTCAGAATGTGATCTTTGGTTTGTCAGGTAGGATTCCGGGTAAATGGTGTTTCATGCCAAATGTTGTAACGACTATGGAGTCCTAGTATAGTGCTTGGTAAGCTTCTGCACAGCCAGTAGCTCAGCAGCTTTCGTCTGCTGGGCTGGTGATGAGATCGCTGAGGTCTGCGTCCATGTAATCAGGCTTTCTTTCCAAATGCTGAAAATTGATTAGACTGCAGAAATACAGATACAGAAATTCAGTTACCTGTGAGAATAGACTCATCTTCCATTTTTTGATACAATTGGATTTCTTTCAGGCTCATAGTGAGACTGTTCCTGATTCAGTACAATTGTGAAAGGGCACTAGTGGACCCTGTCCACCTGTTTGTTCATGTTTTCCTGAAATATAAAAGAATGAAGCATCCGTGAAGGATTCCTTGGTCATAAAGGTTGTGGATTAGGGTGTGATGGATGTCTCCAGAGACTGTTATTGTGAGATGTACAGTCAACCAGTTAAGGGTGTTTAAGTTAGTTTTCTGCGCTACAGCAGCATAAAGTTAGGGTGACATAATTATGCCTGGGAGCAAACTTGAGCTTCTTGCTTTGTGGACTCAGACTTTGATGGTAGCAAGAATAAACAGAGTTGTGGGGTGTAACACTTCGCACAGTGTGCTGAAGGTGACTGGTCTGCAGGTGTACAAGGTAACTCTAATTAAAACAGTTTCCCCTTGAAATGTAATTTTGTTCCTCCTCTTCACTATCCAGTGGTAGACTAATATTTGTCTCCGGAATGTTTTTCCAGGATCTGAAGTGGAATTACAGTATCTGAAGGTTACTAAATATTAGGCAAAAATTATAATTCTCTTCATAGTTTAAAAGTATCTTTCATATTTCAAAAACCCTCCTGGATGTACAATTCTTTTGGCAAACATTCACTGTCTTGCACTAGAGAGAAAACTTACTATAAATAGCATATGCTGCTTTCATAGTGAGGTTCCCCTCCAGCTGTATCCAAATTTACCTTAAAAGTTAAGCACAACTAAAAAAAAATCAAACTAGGTACTTTATTGAGAGCCCATTTAGTGTTACATATGACACTTTCTTTCCAATAATACAGCCATTCATGTCATTAGAGAGGTTGGGAAAATTAAGAATTATCTGTACATCTTCAGCTCTTAAAAATCCCACATGTAATAAAAGCCAGTGAGGGACCTGGATTTTTTCAAACTGTAATTCTGTATAATATAATTATGCTTGAAAGTATCACTGTTTAGTAATACAGAAATTATACTGTAAATAAAAGAAAAATTTTGTTCCAGTTGCTATAGAAATTCATTCAGATTAATGTTCAACCACAGTTATAAAGAAGTTCATAAAAATTATCAGCTGTTATCCAAAATGTTTTGAAAAAAACATCTATCTCATCTGATTAAAGAAAAATGTGATCAGAGCATGAGTTTGCTAGTTATGGGGTCTCTGGACTTCTCAAATGTCTTGAGAAACAGGTTTTTAGGCAGGTGTCTATTAATGGATGTCTAAGTGTAGGTGTGTTTTTTCAATCTGTCCCGAAAGCGCTGCAGAAAACCTTATAAGTACCGAACTGCCTTTTCCTTAGGTTTAGTTGATATATAGTGTGTATCCTTGATAAAAAACGAAAATAATCTTACACCTTAGTAAAGTTCAGTGTGGTGAGTAAATTAAATTGAATTTAAACTCATTTTCAGGCAGACAACAAGTTATGGCAGAAACAGCAAACTTTCCACAACAACTCTTCCCAAACCAGACTGCTCAGCAGATGCACAGTCCAGCTGAAGAACAGTAGAGTTATTCCTTTGGATAAGCAGAAATATGAACAGATATAATTGAAGAGATATTGTGGCTTTAAAGTCCTGAAGAAATTAAAAGACAGATATTCAAGACCACTTTGAAAGCAGTGTCAAAGGGCCATAACTTGTACCTGAAAAATTATGCCTTTTTTTTTTTTTTTTTTACACAATAAAGTCTGAACACGTTAAGATTTGCCTTTGACAGTAAGGAGTTATGAAAGCACAACACTAAAAAAGTTACTTTCATTTATAATGTATTTTAGGAAATATTTCAGAAGACTTTCTTCTTTCCTCCCAGTTGGACTGTGAAATAGGAAGTTATTTAGGAGTTTTCTTAGTGTTCCGATTAGGCACAGATGCCATACTACTGCACATACCTAACTTTGTCAGGTGCTCCTTCAGCATGAAAGGGGAGATAAAACTGTGGAGCCTGAAAGTCTTGCAACTTCACCATGTCCAAGAATGTCTTCAGAATTATTCTGAGTATTTGAACTGTTGGCCAGATTTTCCCTTCTTTTAATCTTGTATTTATCTACACTTCTATAGCTATAAAGTCTTGATTTTTTTTTTTTTAATTTTTATCTTTTAGTGATGCCAAGCAGTGAAATATGTAATAACACAACATCTGATAAACAAGCCGCAAAATATTCAGCACAATTATGTGCAAGAGAAAGCAGTCATCAAAATAAGCCTGGGTTTCAGAAGTACTAAGGAAGGGTTTTTCCTGCTTCATCCAGTAAGTGGATTTACAACTCCTTTACTCCACCCAGGAATAACTGGTCTGGGGCCAGTATTCAGCTGCTGTCTGAGCTCTAGTGTTTTGGCAATGTATCTTGATGAATCAAGGAATAATTAATGCAAGATACTGGAATTTAGGATGAACTTGCAAGAAAGAATAAAACATCTGTTTCCTTTTACAAAAAAAAAAAAAACAAACCAAAGAGAATAATCTTGCTGAAAATGCCTAGATAATCCTAGGTCTTGAATTTTTCTAGGATTTTTTTTCCATTTGTCTGTGTGGAAAGAATCTGATGTTAAGAGTCAGAATCCCTAATAAGTTTTTCTGTCAGTTGTGTAACCATCAACTTACATGAAAATCTTTGTAGTTTATATTCTCAGAGGAATTCTTTAGGACTTCTCCACTGTAAATTATTTTCATGGTTTTGGCTGAATAATATGCTTACTAAGGGTTTAAAATGAACTTTATTCAAAACCCAGTAAACAAATTTGTTTTTTTTTTAAAAAACATATTAGTCCAGCTTCTTCTTTCTGTGTGTTGCATGTCATTAGAAATAATCAAAAGATCGAAGAATGAGAATGATCTATGTATTCAAATACTAAACTTAAAAAAGCTGGACTATTTCATTGGCTGAAAAGGAGCAGAAATGACAGTTTTTGTTATGTGTGTTGCTACATTTCTGCTTGTTTGAAATTGTCCTGCACTTTGCTTTGGAAGACCTTTTGTAACTAAGTTTTCTATTGTTCATAACTTTTAACATTTTAGACAGTTTGGGGTTTTTTTTCACAGAAGGAATTGCCTGCCTACTGGGTGAAGTTGACTGATTTTTTGTAAGTTTCAGCTGAGAGAAGGTTTTGGATTTTTTCCAAAGGAGAGTTAAAGGATAAATACATTGTTCTCTCTGACATAAAAGAAATGCAGCAGTTTGATTGGTAACTTCGCATGTGATTATGTTTTGCATTGCTTTCTTAAAGTTTGACAGGGAAATTGATCCACTGTCAGAAATATCCGTTATGTGACTGATGATCTGAACTTTTGAAATTCAGCTACTGCCTCTTTTCTTCCTTTTTTCTTTTTTTGTTTTGTTGTTGTTTGCTTGTTTGTTTGTGGTTGTCAACTGCCTGGCACTGATTTGCAGTCTATGGTGACTCCCCTTTAATTTTGTACTTTCCTCTGTTGGTGCAACATCAGGAAACAGTGCAGCAATTGCTGTGGTGCTGAATGTTTGCAGGTTTAGCCTCTTCAGTCTTTAGCTTACATTTAAATTCTGGACATTCTCAACAGACTTAATTTCACTGATGCGTCTCTGGTTCTTATTGAGTTTTGGCCCACCTCAGAATATCTGATTCTTCTCTGGGAGTCCAAGATCATTTCTGAATGTGTAGCTTGTTATTTTGAATTGTACTGGTTTTCAGATTTCTTTGGTATTGCAATAAATTTCAGGGAAGCATCTGGATTAATTTTCTAAAATCACTAGCCTACTAATCATACCTAAATAAGCAACTGCAGATGAGGCATGCTATATATCATGCATGTTAAGCATATTGTAAAGCACACAGTCAATGCATAAGTGCTGAAAACGCTCAGAAATGTTGTTGTTGGAGTGTAGCAAACATAAAATCATCGGATAATTTAGGTTGGAAAAGACATTTAAGATCATTAAGTCTTAATGCAGCACTGCCAAGACCACCACTAGACCATATTCCCTAGTATCACATCTGCACATCTTTTAAATACATCCAGGGATGGTGACTCCACCTCTTCCCTGAGCGGCCTGTTCCAAAGCTTGCCAAACCTTCCTGTGAGGAAATTTTCCCTAATATCCAATCTATACCTTCTCTGGTGTAACCTGAGGCCATTTCCTCTTGATCTATTGCTTGTTACTTGGAAGAAGAGACTGACCCCTGCCTCACTACAACCTCCTTTCAGGTAGTTGGAGAGAACAGTAAGGTCTTCTCTCAGCCTCCTTTTCTCCAGGCTAAGCATCACAGCTTCCTCAGCAGCTCCTCATAAGACTTGTACTCTAGACCCTTCACCAGCTTCATTGCTGTTCTTTGGACACATCCTGAAGTATGACATTTCTCTGTAATTTCTACTTCTTGCTTATGAGGGTGAAGTTGCTACTCATAGTCAATGAAGGCACTATGTGCTGGATCTAGTTGCTAAATTAAAAAAAAAAAACAGAAGTTCAGGCAAGACTGTATGTTTATTGAGTCAAAATGTACGTCTGTGTTCACACCTGAGCAACACCCTATGTTCCTATGCTTTTACTGCTGTGCAAGCATGGTTTAGGGAGCAATTATGCTTGTAGTTGAAGGATAGCTTTCTCTTCAGGTAGTCATCTAAGAAAATGATAGCTTAGTTAATTTGCTTGTAGAGAACAAATACGGCTAATGTGAAGTCAGTGTTATTTCTCTGTGCTTTTTAGCTTGTGAAATTTCAGGTAACGTGATTCCTTTCAGCAGCTGAAGCATACACTATAAAATTGGAGTAATTGCATAATTTGGGTAGAACCATTGCACTGGATATGTTGCTTTATGACAGCAGTGGAGGTGCATTTGTGTTTTCATGCTGTTTAAAACAGCCTGACAGATACATAACTGGTGCGGCTGTATTTCCCTGCAGGAAACCGACAGGCCCCTCTCAGTCCCCATGTACAGGACTGGATCTTGAAAGGTTGGCACATTTCTGACAGGCCTCTGCATGTTCAGTGCTCATGATAGTTTTTGGTCAGGCTCCAATATCCACACTGTTTGTAGCCTTTATGCTTTTTATTTTTACTGCATTTGCTGTCAGGAAAAATGGCGCTATTTGAAGGTACCTTGAGAAATGTTAGTTGGCTGGATGAATCAAGTTTCTCTGCTTCAGTTTGGTTTTTGCCTCCTTTTCTTTGCTGAGTCCCTGTTCAGTCTTACTTCTTTGTATAAAAGGCAGCCAAACAATTGGAATGTTTTTGGCAGGAGACATAATTTCTGCTTAATGCTATTGCTTATACTAGTGGTTTGTGAATTTGGCACTAAGTTACTACTTCACATTCTTATGTGCATAGAATGTTTTGTAATTTTATTTTTGCTTTTATGGTAAAATCTGGACTAGCAGCTTAGTTCTGTGATAAAAGAAATGATGATTTGGGGATTTGGGAACTTGAATATATTGAATATACTATACAATGAATTTTGCAAACATAAGCACGGTAGACTCATGTTTCTTGAATCATTTCCATAGTTAGCTTTGTAGCTCTTTAGTCACAGTGTCTTTTTTTCAGGTTTGGGGGAGGGATAGTTTTTGTGGGGCTTGAGGCCAAAACTTTCAGAAGGACAGGTGAAATAACTCTATCAGTGGTCCATTTTTGGTTTAGTGAAGGGTGGTGTGCAAACCAGTATTTGACATTTGGCCTAATACCAAATCATCCAGTCATGTAGTAAACTGAAGAAAATTGGGTGCTCAAGACCGGTAGGGCTCAAAACGCTGTGCAGATGCTGCTGTTGCACTGTTTCTTCCCTGTTGGCATTTAGCTGTCTGCCACATGGGTGGTCTTCGGTTGTGCCTCACTACTGTTTGGTTGTTGGTTGGTATGGGGCTCTACTGACCTACCTTGTAAAGCAGAAAGCAACCTAGTATTTTTTCTGTTATGGGAATTCTAGTTCTGGTGGATTTGTTTTGTTGCAGTCCTTAGAATAACAAAATAGGTAGGCAGGAACTGCACATCATCCGGTTCAGAATGGGGCAATCTCCAAAGTTAGGTTGGGTTGCTATATCCAGATGAGTTTTGCCCATGTCCAGCCATGGAGATTCTGTAACCTTTCTAAGCAACTTGTTCCAGTGATCTTCCTCACTGTGAAAAATTTTCTCATAACCATAACCTGAGTTTTCTGTGTTACAACTTGTCTATGTCAGAAGGATCTGTCTCTATCTTCTCTGTATTTGCTCACAAGGCAGCTAAAATGCAATAAAATCCCTATTTACCCTTCTCTCCTTAAAACCAACTAACTAAACTCTTGCAAATTCCTCATAACTCATGTCCTGCAGACCCCTAATCATCTTGAATCATCTGCTGGACTTAGTACAGGATATCCATGAGCAGGTCAGACCGGATGCGGCACTTCAGATGTGCCAAATAGAGGGGTTTAATGACTTCCCTTTGTCTGCTGACTATGATCCTGTCAACGGAGTGTAATATACAGGTAGTCCTTACCACTACGTAGTGCTGATTCTACTAAAATATCCTATTAAATACTCTTTTGGCTCCAGATAAGACAACAGCTAGTTTAAAATGCATGTATTTGTTCCTATCTGTAAAGGGTATGGAAATCACAGTTTGCTTGTAAAATGTATAGAAATGGAGATCTGGCTGCCTATAACAATATATAATGTGATATATAATACTGAGTTTTGAGGCCAATGAAGAGTTCACAACAAAACTGAAGGATGGCTAAATGATTTGGCTGTTCACACCTGATCAAAGCATGCCATAGTTTCATTATTAAAATGAAAATAATGTTAGTTAGGGTGTCACAGAAGAAAGCTGCTTCACAGAATGCACAGCAAGATGAGAAAAGCTGTGAAAAAAGGAGAGTCAGTCTGTGACAAGATTCTCTGCAGTTTTATTTAAGTTTCAAAGAGGTGGTGGGCAGGGGAAAAGTCATGTATTGTCAAAGAGAAGACAAAATTAAGGAAAAAGAAAAGAATTGGAGGACAAAGGACAGCTAAAAACAGGGAAAGAAGACAACAGAGCAGGTTGAAGATTGTTCAGTAAATAAAATACAAATAAAGATTGTTAATGTGAAAGAGAGCATAGATGAGAGGGCAGGAGAGATAGGGTGAGCTGATATGCACATAAACATCTCCTGATGCGCAGAGAGAGAATTGAGCCTTGAAGACACTGAGTTCAAGTTAGGGAGAAGAAATAAAGAGAAAAGTACATGTCCTGTTTAAGTACATGCCCTAAATTAAGTTTTTATTTAGGAATAGGTAAAACCTATTGTAAACCAGTTGGTTTTATGCATATTTATGCCTCCTCTCCTGCCTTTGTCAAAAGCATGACAAAGAGAATAAGTACTCTTTGGCTTACGGTATGCCATCATTAAAAGCACCAGATGCAAATTTTGTAGTGTGAATATGAAGAAACTGCTGCAGCAACAAAGGAAAAATATCTGAGCCCTGTTTCTTCATGTCTTTTCTGATTTATGCAGGTTAGTTGAAACCAATTGCATATGTCTTACTTACTTTTGGGTCAAGAATCAGCAGGGAAGAAAAGCCAGGGATTATTGCTTCACTCTGCTCTCTGGGTAAATGTTTTTATCAAGCTTCCGGGTAATGAAGTTACTTTTATTAACCAAAATCTTGAAGTCTTTTTAGCGATGTGAGAGTTAGAAATTTGAAGTACTACTCATGCTGCATTCATCCACTTATAGGGTTAATCCACTTGTCTATGTTTTATATTCTTTTTAAAAAAAATAGAATATTTTGCATGAACTACTTGTATTTAAAAGCATATAAAAGTAATAGAATACAATACAATTGAATAAGTACCTCTGTAATCAAAGTATGTTTCATTTCACAGCTTTTAAGTATCTAACAGATGTGTATTATTCCACTTATAAAAAGTACTTGAATTGGCTATTTCTGTTATCCATTGACTGGTGTTTTTACAACTGTCCAAAGCTAGTTTTAACTTACTTTGAATTGCCTTAGATTTCTGATATGCCGTAAAGTTTCTTAACATAGGGAGGAAATGTGACTCCTTTTGGAGGAGTGTATCATTGAATCAAAACTTGACACCCACCTGGGCTAAGAAAACTGTTTGTTCCCTGGGGAAATGCTTTGAGAAGGTAACTGGTTTTTATGTAGCATACCCTCCTAAATCAAGTTTTTTACTTTAGAATGCCCCGAGGCAAAACGTTTCAGGATATTTTAGAAGATCCTGCCAATGTAATTAAATAATGCTAAAATTCATTCTCTGTTTCCCTCTTCATAAACTATATGGTACTTCATCCCTGCACTGTCAATGGCAACAGTGAACTGCATTTTTAAGGGGGACAAAAACTGGTTCAGTGCTGTTCCCAGGGGTAGTGGTAACTGGTGTCTTGTTCCACTGGAGGTGGGGCAGGTGGGATAGCCCTCTGTGTGGAAAAACTCTTCCAAGACTGGAGGATTTTTTTGTGAAGAATGGGTGAATTCCGTCGAGAGCAGCAAACGTTTGCATCCTGTCACAGCAGCTAAGGCCATGATTCAGTGGTTGACTTCAAAACCTGTCAAGGCAAGACCAAGGATGGGGGTTTCCAGTCACTGGGTCTCCATATTGAGTGGTCCCAACAGTCTTTCTGTTCCTGACGAGGGGAGTCAGTAACTGAACTCCAGCTTAGAAGATGGACTTCTCAGTCCTGCCCAGGGAGAGAAAGCACGGACGTTAGTGTTACTGTGGTGCTCTTGTGGGGTTGGAGTTACCGTGGAGTGCTCCTTTGTGTAGTAGTTATTCTGCAGACACTCAAGAGTTTGAGTTTTTTTATCTCAGAGAGAGGAAATACTGCTACAGCTGTAATAAAAGCCATTTGGAACTGCACAAGTAAAGCACCGTATGCTTTCTGTCTTGCAGATGTATATTACTTTTATATATCTCTTGTTTTTATTTAATTCCTGTGAAGTGTTTGTGTTGATGAATAATTAGAACCAGGATTGGTATGCCATCTTTTGAATAAGCCATTATTTTGTTTAGATCTTTTTTTTTCTCCTAAAATCCATTCATATTCCAAGGTGCTGAAAGGCAAAGTATTTTAATGGTGTTTTTGCAGAATATTTCCCTGAATGGATGAGGAGACAGTCATTCTAGTTAGCACTATATAAAAAAGTGAGGGCAGTGCAGTGAGCTTAATTTTCCATTTTTGTCTGCCATAGACGTAAATAATTCAAACATATAAGCATGGAAAGAAGTTAACAGTTTAAAACTGGGACTGCATGAGTCGCATAGGATAATATTAATATTTCCTGTGTGCTTCAATTTGACACTCTTAAGAAAAAAGGCTGGTTTTCCTGAAGTATGAGCTATTTAATAGTTAACGCTGTTTTTCACTGGGCTCCTATGGTAAATTAGAATGTTCATGTATATCATGTGTATGCTTATCTAATTAAGCATCCACTAATTTCTTTCTCTTTGGAAAATACTTCTCCAAATCAGCACTTAATATATGAAGATTTAAGATTATATCATCTGTTTGTTTAAGGTAAGCATTAGGACAGGTATTACTGTTTTATAATAGATTCTTAATCCCTTGTCTGTGAAGTGTTGCTGTTTTCATTAGAGCTAAAATATGTTGCATGTGTACAGAAAGCCTGAAATCTCAATATGTGGTCCTATCAATTTTAATTATTTGAATCATTAGAACATCTATTTTTTTGCTTAAGGGTACACCAATGTACCACTGAATCTGTTTTTTAAGGTTTTTTCCAGTTTAATGTCTGAATCCAAATTCATAAAGAGTTGGAAAAATGAGATGTCTGAGCTATAGGATTCACAGGGATTTTATATGAAGCCTATTTAATCAGGATAACACTGTTATTAATATTCATAAAGTCAGCTGGAACACAAATGACAGACTATGGAGCCTAAAATTTTTTACTTGTGAATTTATTAAAACCAGCTTAAAAAATTAATGGAATTTAAGTAAAGTTGACGAAAATGAAAATCTTATGTTAGCAGAAAAAATCTGTATTAGAACTTTGTCTAAGACCATCTTGCATCGATATCTTTGACAGATTTCATTGGTACTTAAAGAAGAAAGATGCATGAATGGTCATTTAAAAGGATTTAAACACATTGGCACATTAATTTTTACATGAATAATAAGTAGTTTCCAAAAGCAATTAACTTACAGTGTACAAGATTTGAATAGAAAAATAGGACTGTGACATCAAAGGGCAAAGCAAATGTGCAGTACATTTTAAACTTTTAATAATACGACTTCTTAAAATAATTTTTTTCTTTTCCACAGTAAGTAAAGTAACAGCAAAGGTATTTGTGTACAGCTTGGAGGTTTGTTTTGAAATACGCCAAGATCTGGAACAAATAAATATTTTTATGCCAAAGTGCTATTGGTAAAGAACAATTTTAAGGCTTTTATATTGATCAGGTGCTTCTGAATCAAGCTTTCCTACAGTTTCTCTGTGTGGAAAACAGATGCATACTGACCACAGTGTGTGATTTTTCTCCCATGCTGCTGTATGCAACATTGGGAAGCATTTCTTCTTTCTGTAGATGGCAAAACAGTTCAATCTGAGAGTTCTTTCATTATTGTACTTAACTATGAATTTCATGTGACTTGCATTTTATATTATTACATTTTATATATGTATTTATATTTCTTTATTTCTATATTTATTTCTATATTTCTTTATTTTCACTTTCTTTCATGATGTCCAAGTAGTTTTACACTAGTACAGGTCGGATAAATAGATAGTGAATAAGGAAATTAGGTTTAAGATTACCTCTAGTGTTTGGGTTATAGTTTGATTTTGTATTTTCAGTTTTGTCTCGGTCTGCCAGTACACTTTATTTTAATCTTCAGCTTTAATTTCCTCTCATTATTACTCAGATTGATTATTAACAGATTGTGTTCAAATGAAAGTAAGGATTTAGAATAATTGTATTCAATTTTTTTGGTGATTCCTTGTGTGAAAACCTTAATGGCCACTTCTGATCATTTCTGATATGGTGATGTTTAACACACACTGCATAATGACGGTTCAATAAGTTTTGATTCTAAAAATACCTTATGTTCAAGGTACCTTTGGTAAATGTACATCTTGAATGACAAGTAAGTGTTGTGCACAAGTCAGCTACCTATTGCAGCATCTGTGTTCAGAGCAACCAGTTTAAATACTTAGTGTCTGGAATATTTTGCTGTTCTGTATCTTAACATGTTTTTTGAATTATGGGGAAATTAATTGGCACACCCTAGGGAGCCCCAAAAATCTTTCCATTTTACTTTGATTGATAGGTGACATTACTCTGATAACAACAATTTTTAAAATTCTCTCTATGTGTAAACCAGAAAATTCCTATTAATTAGCAGAACCTATTTCACCTATGAAGACAAAGTGTGTTAAATGAGCCTCTTGACTTCGGCCATAAATTTTTCCTGTGCCATAGTCTATTATTTCCGGGAGAGGGCAGCATTTTCCTATATCAGGTACAGGAAGGCACATGCCCTGCTTAGACTGTCAATGTTTCTTGTAATTACTCCCAGTATATTTGTTGCTTGCTTATGAATTAACTTGCATTTATGGAACTAAATCATTCCAATCATTTAATTACACCTGAGGAGCTGAACTATAATTGCTTGCTTCCAACTAGGATCTGATATGGCTTGAGCAGTATTAATTTGGTGTTTACTTTTCTGAGTGCTAAAAGCATTAAAATGATTGTGCAATGGGATTACATTTTACTAATTGCTGGCATTCATTAGCTGGGTAAATGGCGAGGAAGAATGACTGTATATTGTGGAGGGATAAAATTATGGTTTTAAATAGTATATTACTAGACACATTAAGGCCCTAAGACATGTTTTAAAATACTCCAGAGGTTATTAAATACCATATTTTCTTCATGTCTTGCTATATGAATATCTTATTAAAATACTGCAATTATTATGAACCTTTTTGTGCAATATGTAGGGAAATGGCTTCATTGACAGAAACCTATTTCTTGATATTAATAACCCTCTATATTTTCAGCTAATCCAAAAGTAAATGAGGAACTTAGGAAAAGATTGCCAACTTCAAATCAACACAGTTACACAGAATTGAAGAAGAGCGTACCGCTTCATTTGAGGGATTCTTGTAAGGGACTCAGTGTTCTGCGATATGAGGTGAACTTATTTTTTGTTAGGACCTAAGCACATCAAATCCTATGCATTATTTTTTCATGCACATTTATAGTCAACAACAAACATGAGCTAAACATATATTTCTTGAGTGTTTGGTGTACATGTTAGTGTTGAATTTTAAGTGTTTGTACAATTAATTTTTTTTAATAATTTTATAGATAAAAATGAAAACATCTGCTTTTTTGGTGTTGTATGGGAAAATAATTTCTTCTGCTGCTTTATTATTTAGGATGTGTCTTGGTGTAATTTGCTTGAATTGTAAAATATGTGTTTAATTTTTTTTTAATCTCTTACATTTTTCAGCACAATGACGACTCTCTGGGTGTTTCCATAATCCAGCCACTGTATCTTCAAGGCACATGTTGTATCTTTTTAATAAATGTAAAAAAAAATAGCAGGGAAAACATACAAAATAAGCACAACTGCATAGTTAAAGAAAATTGTCCTATGTGTAATACTTTTTAAAAAGGTGCTTGAGGAAGTCATAAAATTTGTGGTAAGCTTCCTATGTTACCAAGATTACAAACTTATTTAGATTTCCTTGTGATACAGAGTATAATTGAATTTTTAACACATAAGAGAGCATATATTTTAACACCCCAAATGATGCCTGGTAGGCATAACATTTTACTGTAGGTCTTATTGAGGGTTATTTCTTGAAGATCTTTGATTATAGGAAATATTGCAACTGTGTAATTAACTATAGTCTGAAGCAATATGTATGCAAATATTGGGATGCCTTATTTAGCTGTTTAGAAAGACCTGCAAATCCAGAGTTGGAGTGGTCACGGGCCACTTTACCTGTATTTTATCTAGGAAATTAAAGCAAGAGAAAGAATGCTGTAAAGTGAAGCACATTCCATTATCTGTAATAACTGCCAAAGTGAGCAGTCTTGTTGCCTGTAGTGGGACTGCTTGGTGTGATTTGGGCTGTGCACAGTACATGTGCAGTCCAAGACCAGACTCTAGAAGAAAAAAACAAACTAATAAATATTTCAACAAAGGCATTACCTGCAACAGAAAGCTGAACAAAACAATTATAAAAATCAGATGAGTGAAGAAAAAATATTTTACTGAGAAATATAATTTTTCACTGACTGTTAAAGTATGCACACTTCATTGTCCTGTTATAAATACTTAAATCATTTGTCTTGTAAATTTTCTGTCAAATGAAGGCAAAGTATACGTGTCTTATATTGTTTCAAGTTTATTTATCTAGAGTTTGTTTTATTTTAGCTCTGAAACCTTCAAGCAAAAACTGGACTCAGTGCCAGATCAAACAAGTTCAGAAGAACAAATGGAGAACTGGTCAAAAGGTAGGGACTTTAAAGATATTAATAAGGAACCTCAGGTGTTGCACCAGTGCTAGGCAGTGACTGGAGTGTGTTTGTTCTTGCTGATATATGACTGACTTTGGAAGAAAAGAAAAAAAACCCTCAACCACATACTGCCCCTTAAAAGTACTTGGAGTAACAGGAGACCAGCTACATGGATATAAAGCTTCACCTTTATTTTCTGGATTATTGAAAAGGTTTTTGTGTAACTTTCAGAAGTCTTGTTTAAATTCTTAGTCTGTACATTGCACTTCATCTTCCAACTTTTTTTTTTTTTAATTGTTAACAATAAATCTGAAAGGCTGTCTTTAAGTAATTTTCGTGGCTATTCACTCCTAGCTAGGGCATGATTAAGCCATCTACTAATATTAACGAGTTTCTCATTAGTAGCTCAACTGCATTTAGACAGTAAGGTAAGGCTTGGAGGGAAAGGTGGCCTCGGTTAACTTGGAGCTTCCCCAGTTGATGGAGTTTTCATCTTCATCAGGATGCAAGTATCTTTTTGTATTTGGTTGACCGAACACAATTGTTCTCAGATACATTCTTCTATGTTTCATGACAGAAACTTAAGGGGAAAAAAACCCCACTGAATTTGAGAGTACATTACATGACTGACTGACTTTGTAGAAGAGAATTGTGAGAAAGTGACTTGTGACTAGATTGTAACATGTAGAAGGAAGAAAGGGAAAGACAAAAAAGACACCTTCAGTTTAGGGTGGATTTTTGCTAGTAAGTGACTGTGTAGATTAAAATATCCAGAATGGAATAGGTATGTCAACATCAAAATTTCCCTCTCTATCAGAGCCTCATAGCTTCTTATATATTTCCTATTTTTGAGTTTTATACAATACATTCTCTCTCAAAAAATAATAAATGTCAAGTTTCTCATGGAGAGGCTATTTAGAAGAAAGAAGAAATGCTTCATTTTGTAGATGATGCTTTTCTTTCATATGTAAAGGAATTTCTACCTATATTATTCTGTAAAATAAACTACTTGTAGACCCCTTTTAATTTATGGAATTTTGAGCTGTTTATTAGTGAAGTTCAAAAGTTTTTGAATCATATACTCTGTAAACAAAACTAATCGTGGTGTAAGTTAGTGGAGAATTGTATTCTGATAATTTAAACCTGTAATGGCTTAATCAGGTTTAGTATTTTTATACCTTTAGGGGTCAGCATACCCTAAGAATGGTTCAAAAGGTTAAGTTTTCCAAAGTAGGCAAATGAAACTGATTCTCTGTGAAATATCTTCTCTCTAATTGCAAGAAATTACATTCTGCTGCTGCTCAGAGATATTTTTAAAACTGAGTAGTTACTGAGTTTTGTATGTATGTATTTTTATGTATTATTTTTCTGATGCATGAAGTTAATATTTTGTGCTGTTTAGACAGCTGTTTCTTCCAAGCTAACACTTATGTATTCATGTATCCAATGGAAGTTGTTATACAAACAAAAGTAAAATTTATACACTTTTCTTTAGCGTAATCATTAATAAGACATGTAATTCTTTGTGCTTTTGCTTCTGGGAAAGTTAGAAAAAGGGATTATGGGTAAATCTGTCATCATACTGGTTTGGATGAGGAATTTTTTTTTCCTTAGAATTTTATTTGGGTATTAACAGCTAAATTACATTCACTTACCATAAAGATAATAGGTCAATTTCAGCAACAGAATGCTCAATATGTGCCCTTGGTAGATATTCTGGTGCATTTTCTCATTGTATTACTTAATCACAGCAACTTTTCGTTTTCTGTGTAAATGTATGTGTTGAAGAGTGTACCATTTTGTGTTCTGCTTGCTCTGTCACCTTCGTATTTTCCTTTGTGCGGCTGGTACTGTACTGCATGTAACCTGGAAGTTTAAAAACTGGGTTTAGAATAACCCTATAATGATTTATTCAGTTTTTTTTAATAGCATACTGAAATATTGGAGGTTATATTATTTGTCAACAAATAAGGATGGTAAAGCAAATACGAGATTAAATTCATCTGACTAGATGAAAATTCAGTCAAGCAATGAGAATTTAAAAAAACAGAAAAAAAATTAGATACAGAGAAGTGGTAGGTTTATGGCGGTTATGTGGGATAATGTGTAACCTGTTCATAGATGTTATAAAATAAAATACTTGAAAGAAAGGTAGTGTTTAACAGGAGTATATCTGAAGTGTTTGATAGGTGAGATTTTCTTTTTAACTTTCCAAGTTGTTTGGAGTATAGTATCCCTGTGTGGATGGAAGACTTTGTCACTGTTCTGTTCTATTAGGAAGAATTAAAGAACAGTCTGTGTGCAAGGCTTGTTATTTTGTGTTTGTATCTAGTTTAAACGTACTCCTTCTCCACAGCACACAGTTTTTAATAGAAGGTTAATGCCTTTTTTCATTTCTCTGTAAGGATACTTGAGAGAATGTACCAGGAACATTGGCAGCAGACCAGTAAGGACTATGTCACTTAAAAATGAAAAATATTCGGGTTCAAGCTAGAAAGCCTCGAATAGTATTCAATTATAAAAATAAACTTGTATTGGCCAATAGGTACATATCTTTGCATTGCAGTGATGGTGGGTGTGGGGAAGCACATTGCATTGGGGTAGAGGTGCTACTTCAGCAGGGTTTCCATGCATGACGGAAACTATGAAAACATTAATACTGTGAAAACACAGGAGGGAACCAGAAATTGGGTAGTTTCTCTACTTATATATACATTTAGGGCTTGATATGGCAGTTTTCCAGAAGAGTTACTAGGACAGGAGAGTGGTGAGTGTGCAAATGCTGGAGTTAAGTTTGTGTCTTATTTGACTCATATCATGTACCATGTTTGAATAGGTGCAGCTATACTTCTGTATTATATAGTCTTTAACTGTTGTAAGTTTTTTGCTTATGTCATATTTATGAGCAACCGTGGTTTAAGGACAGGGCAGAAATCAGAAGTCTTAGAATTTTAAGTACTGTTTGATCTGTTTTGACAACAAAATTAGAGTTTTGCTGGCTCCAGAATTAAAAGCACTGTATAATTATTATTTGTAAATTCCTAAGACTAATTGATTATTTTTAATGGCAAAGCTGTTTGCTTTCTTAAAAGGTGGTTATTATGTTTTTCAAGCATAGAAATAAATACATATATATTGCTAAGCCATTACTTGAAGCATATATTGAGGTGTAAGTCAGTGAACCAATTTTGCTTCTAAGAATTTGATGGCAACTCTTAGTTATGATCCATATAGACACTTTCCATTTAACTTCAAAAGAATGCTTGCAGCTTGTAAATATACTTTAAAATTGCGTGTCTAGAAACTAGTTCAGAGGAGACTAGCTTTAAAGAGATGTGATAATATAGACTGGAACAGAACTGCAGAATCAGCTTGTGCAGAGAAATTTGCAAAGGAGGTGTTTTATCTGGTGGTGAGCTGGGGTTTTCTGGGTTTTTTTACATTCACGTAGTTGAGGAAATGCAGTCAATGTGCATAGGTTAAGTAAAATGAATTATCTTTTTGTGCTAACTTTGACTATCTCATTAGAAGTAGAAAATTCTTCTAGTTGTGTAATGGTTTTAATGTACTTTTTTGTGGATTTGTTTTTGCAATAGTAATTACAAGGGCTTTTTTGTCTGGAATTTCTATTGTGTGAGTTTGACACACACAAAGATGAATGGGTAAAGAAAGCCTTGAGAGTAATATGGCATTGTAAAGGTTTTTCATCTAATGCTCTAGTTGGGTCAAAAAGCAGCTAATGGTAAAGGTGCTGCTGCCTGTTTCTCCAGAATATACCCACTACAGCTGTAAACACTCTAAAGTAAGTCTAAAGCCCCTCTTTGAAGGCTGTAGCAGAGGCAGAATTAAGCATACTTGTCATAGTGAAGTCTTTTTCTTCTTTTACATGCCTCAACAGGAGATACTGTGAGCCTGTTCTCCCTCTCCTACTATCTTTTAGCAATAAGTGCTGTTTACTTGGGAAAGAAAGAAGGCCTGGATATTGCAAGGGTGGTTTGTATGCAGAAAAACCTATGTGAAATGCAGAGAGGCAGTGTCCTCTGCACCCATGTGGCTCAACTGATCAGTGTCTTCAATGTGTGCTGTGCTTTCAGAATCAAACCCACTGTGTGCTGTCAGAGATCCCCTTGCAAACTGCCAAGTGCAGTTGCAGGTTTCTCTGAAGGATGTAGAAGGCTGAAAAGAGGCTGAGAGGATGAACTTTCCTGAGTAAAACCTAGGAAAAATGGCTAATAACTGTTGAGCAACACTAAGAGTGGAAGATGAAGAAAACATCTTCCATGGAAGAAGAAGGAATAGTGTGACCTAACTTAGAAGATAAGAATAAGCTAATGACAACTGAAAAATCACCAAATACTGCTTGGTGTTTCCTGTAAATATAATCACCCCTTCATGCATATGAATTCTCATCTCTCATTTTTCCATCCCATTTCTTTACTTGTACATTTTGAGTGGTAGAATACAGCACATTTTTAGCTAGACTGCATGCAGAAAGACCCCTCATCAGAAGCACAACTAGGTATGCAGTATTTGCCTGACTCGCTGCAGTGTTGTGAATATGGTTTTGTTTGACCCTTTATGTTACGCTCAAAACGTGTAGGGCCTTATCTGCACTGAGTGCTGCAAGCACTAAGGATGGGGAGAATGCACACCTTGAAGTATTGCACTTTGAATCTTAAGTGTGTAAAGTATGAGTGCAGCTAACTTCAGAATGTCTTGAAATGTACTCCAGGGAGAACAGCACTTACTACCACAGTAATTTTTAAGTAGTGCTTCAGAAGGAGCTTTAGAAGACCTTGCACAAGTGCAAGAGGAATTTGGTTATTTTCTTCTTTAGAAATCTTCATTACTTCTATTTTTGTAACAGATAGAATGAGGCTTAAGTTCAGAGCAAAAATATAAAAAAATATTAAAATAAAGGTTCTTCAGGGAGTGCATTGGAGACTCCTCGTTCACCTGCATCTTTAGCAGACCATTACTAGAGTAGAGGGTGTGTGGGTGAGGTGTCTTATGGCTACTTTATGCAGAGTGATCTTTCTTTTATGTTGGACACTTAAAATTACAATATTTTTCTTTACTTCTAAAGCTGTAGTTTCCTGGGATTTTGTTTAGAACTGTTAATTCAGCAAAGCCTTAGTTGTTTGTGTGCGGTAAGGGAGGTTGAGTACATTTGGATAAGAGAATTTTCGCTATAATTAATGGGTATTGGGAAACATGACCCTGCCTAGATAAAAGGGAGTTCTGGATCATTAAGATTTAGATAATGGAAGGGGTTATATGTGAAAAGCAATTGTCTGATATGACAATAGCAAAAGACAAATGGGGTGGGAGGGTTTCCTTTGTTTTTAGTTGGTTTAGAAAACATAAACACAGCATGCTTAGTAAAACTCCAGCAGACACTATGTTTGGAAATTATGTAATGACTCCATATAGGCTGTAATGATATCCTGAAACCCTGTATTTAAACTAACCTGAATTACAATGAGAGATAAACAGAATATTTACCCATCCCTTATGAGCTGCTGCTGATATGTAAATTTATTCTTCTACTTTGCACAAATATACTTTTGAGCTACTGCTTAAACACTTCAAGGTCCTTAGCCAAACAGTTTTAATGATGCCTCCAGTATTATGAAAGTGTGACATTTGATGAATGCCTTGTATAGTTGTGATATCAGGGAAAGTGTAAACAAAAAATGCACATCAAGTCATCGTGCAACACCTAGATAATTTATAATTTTACTGTTTATATCCATCTTGACATTTTTTATCTGCCAAAGGCAGGTTTCATTTGGAATCTTAATCTGAGATTTATTTGGTGGATCTGGAAATCATAGCTAGAGTTCCCACAGGAAATGGTCCATCTACCAACAGATTAAATGGCAGTCCTGCAGTTGTTAAGGGAGCTCTGCATTTAACACACATGCATACTCATTCAGTCAGCACTGTGGAGAAAAATTAAAGTAGTAACCCAGGTTTAGGAACAATGTAGCTAAAAAGTCCCATATTTGCTGAATGACAAAGGGTTATATAGCAGCATTTCATTTTATTATTCGTGCTTGAATTTCTTGTTTGCTTTGTTGAGTCTGCTGACGAATACTAATAAATGCCTGCAACAATCCAGACGAGAGATGCCTGGCAACAAAGCTATGCGGTGGACCTCCCTGATCTTCTCCAGTTCACAACCTGACCTTTTGAAAAATTGGCTGGGCTAAGCTGCAGAATTTGGGTGTAATGGTTATTGTTAACTCCAGCTTTAGGATTTATTAATTTGTGTGATCAAGACTTACCTATACTTCAAAGTTTCAAAAGACCAAACACAATCATCCATCCATTAGAACTAACATTGTGTTTCAGTGAATCCCACTTAGTATCTGCCTAGAGATTCTGCTGTTTTGATGCATTCAGAATATAAAAATGCTTTTTCAAGTGTGAGACCAATCCAATGAAAGTCTGGTGTCTTCCCAGAGACTAATATTTTAAAATAACAATATGTTCATGAATTGCAAACAGATAGTGGAATGCCAAAGGAAATGTCTGATATTTACACATTAATAAATGCATCACGATTAACTGCAGTGAATACCAAAATAATGATTGGCCACATATTTTAAAGACTGAGTAGCATTTTTCTATTTTAAATATTCAACAGTTCATACACAATTGCTGTTTAGATGCAAAAGAGTGAGAGAGACAGGCAAGGGAAACATCATTACTAAAATAATCAGAATCCTTAGAGAATTGTAAAAAATTGCAGAATAACTCCAACTGTTCTTAATCTCCTTCTCAATTTATTTCTTTATAAAGGGTGTTGCCAGGGTTCCACACAAGTACAGGTGAATTAGTATTATTTTGAAATATTCAAAATAACACAGATGTCCCCCAGCTTATATTGCTAAAACAAAAGTCACTGTTCTCTTTAGATTCCTTTAAGGAATAAAAAAAAAGAACTTCTGAGTTTTTCCTGTCTTTTAGCGGACAAAATATTTTCAAGCCTCTTCTTTTTTTGTGTATGTATGTGTTATGGGATATAGAGCAAGCAAAAACATTAATGCATAATATAGCTTTGGTTATTCTTACTGCATTTGCAAATAACTTTCTCAACAAAGTTGAAACAAGATTGTTGTTCTCTTTGTTTCAGTTTTTTTGGACAACTTAAATGCTTAGCTGTAGCCAGAGAGCAAGTATTTGAATTGCATTGTTGTGTTCACCTGACTGACTTCTAAAGCAGTTTTAATTGTTTGGAAGTTCTTTGCATTATAATGATACTCAATATAATTTTAAAAAAGGTTATTTCATTTATTCTGCCTAATACTGAAATTACAGGAAGTTTGTTTATACTTTACATTGCACATCTGTCTTCTAATATACAAATACTGTAACCTAACCTGTCATGTGAATTAAAATTATCCTCATAAAGATATTTTAGTTATTTAAAATTAATCTTAATTTTTTGATTGTGTAAATTTTAGTTTGCCATTCCTAAGTATAAGTGTTACTTTTTTCTTGAGGTACAGTAGATAATAGTTTCTAAAACTTCTCTGACAGAAAAGAGAAGAATTTGAAATCTCTGAGCAGGAGAAAAGAGCGGGAAGGGCCATCAGTGAGGTAGCACAGGCTTCAAGATGCAGCGTGGATCCAGCGCCTTCGACTTCTGCAGTTTTTCCTTCTGTCATGGTGTCATGGTTTAGAAATGGTATTCTCCAATTTAGTCCTCCCACTAAAACCATGTGCAGCTCCCCCTCCCCCCTCCAACTGGAGCCACGAAAGGTAAAGATCACAGGTTCAGAGTAAAGCAAATTACTGGGAACAGCAATGAGAGAAGAAAACTAACAGTAACAGCAAAAATACTAACAACAGAGGGTATAGGAAAAGAAACCATTCAGGAGAAAAACACACACCACACCACACCCAATAATAGACCACCCTTCCCCCCCAATAATGGACAATACAGGATGGCTCCCTCCAACACACTTGCTGGACCAGAAGGCACTCCGTCTTCCCAGAAGAGAGTCTTCATGACGTGAGGCAGTATAGAATAATGTCTGTGTCCTGGCCATGTCCCCTCCTGGCTACTACAAAAATTAACCCTGTCCTTGCTGGAACCAGGACATTTTTCACCTGAAAATCCAAAATTTTTGCCTTTGGGCCAGTTAGTGATGATTTCCAAAATCCCTGGGCAGTTGGGGTTTCCTATTCAAGCCCACTCAGGACTGCTGACACACAAGGAACAGAGCCCTTTGAGAGACCAGGAAAGGTATTCAGCTGTCTAATTTCTTCTGTCTCCACAGCAGTTATCTCAAAAGCCCAGTGATGCTCTTTTGGGTCCTTGAAATACCATCTCCTGATGTAATCTATGCCAAGGAGGCATGGGGCCTCTAGGCCAGTCACAAGGAGGTGTGTTTGCCATTTGTTCCCAGTTGGGCTCACTTCAGCTTCCAGTACAGTCAGCTGTTGGGATGCCTGTCACCCAGAAATAGGATTAGATTCTGCTCCTACGTGTCTTGGTGCCATGAGAGTACATTGTGTGCCAGTGTCAACAAAAGCCTTGTACTCTTGTGGGTCTGGTGTGCCAGGTCATGGGATCCACACAGTCCAGGAGATCCAGTTGTCCCTTTCCTCCACGTGGCAGGGCCCCTCTAGTTCTGATTAAAGTACTCGTTGCTCACTTCTTCTAACTATAAAGTCAAGGTCCCTTCAGGAGAATCAGAAGTAACATCAGCCCTTCTGTTCTATCTGAGGACTTGGCCACCAGAACTGGAGTGGCCTTTATCCTTGAAGAATTTCCTGTGGTGGTTGTTCTTCCTCTCAACTCACATACCTGTGCTGCTCATGCAGAAGTGGGTTTTTCATCCCACTTCCTCATGTCCTCTCTGTGGTCATGCAAGTAAAACCACAGGTAGCTTTGTGGTGTGTACCCTGTCTCTCAAGCAGGAGGGTGCTTGCTCCCAGCAGCAGAGACTCTGGTCCATACATGGTGAGGCGTTTCCTCTCTAGTTTGCTCAAGTCTTTTGAATGTGGCCACAGTCTGGGACAGTCTTTCCACAGCCATGGCACAGGTCAGTAGGGAGGAAAAGAGATGATCTTCAGGTTGGAGAGTCAGGTAGTTACCTGAAGCACTGTTTGTTTTTATTTTATTGACATCAATGCCAATGAATTGGCATACAATGATGGTGCGCTCTGTACAAACTTCCACCACTTGGATTGTGTACACTAGACCTCATCGGGATCTACAGGGAACTGCTCATTATTTGAATCCCTGTAGATCACCTCCAGTTCAGCTAATTCTCTCACATACTGGATACCTTTCTCTGTGGCATTCCACCTGCTTGGGCATGCTACTAGATCATCCTTGAGAGACTACCTTTCCCTCACACTTGATACGAGTTGCCTCTAGAGGCTGAGAGTTTCTGTCCTTTTCTCAATCCCCTTGCCAATGCCCACATCCCAGGACAGGGATCCGAGCTGCTTGTTTTCACTACCATCTAGTTTTGTATCATGGGCCCTGATAACCCAGCATTGGAGCATCCAGGTCACATGGGGCTCACACAACTGGCAGCTGAAATCTTTTTGCATATGTCACAGCTCACCCAGAGATAGGGATCAGGTGGTTATCTCTGGCCCTGCCTCTTCCTCCTGTTCGTGACTTTATGATGTGTATCCCCTATCATCGCTCTATGCCCAGACATGATTCCTGTGCCTTTCTGTGCCTTTAAACTGACCCCGAGAGAGGGGAGAGAAAGAAAAAAAAAGGTCAGATGAACTTTTCAAAGCAGTCTGTGCTTCAAGGTCACTACTCCTCTGCGTTCTTCTGCTGTGGGAAAAAGAGCGGAGGAAGCACCCTTCCTGCTTTTCAGCCAGTTTTTTCTCGGCTCTGTTTCCTTCGGAGAGAGAGATGGAGAGTGGTTTTTCTGGGACTTTGGTTTCTTTTTTCTTCTCTTCTGGACTTGTTCAGAACACCAGAACATCAGAACCCAACCGGGGGACCTTCCACCAGCCCAGAGGGGGGGCCCCCACACTGACTGAGCTCCGAGGAGGAAAAAGACCACACCCACAGAAGGACTCTAAAATCTTTCCGTTTTTCTCTCCACAGTGAGAGGTTTTATTATTTAGCATTATTATTATTTCCTGTGTGTTTGTTAAATAAATAGGTTTTTTTCTTCACTTTCCTCTGAGGAAAATATTTTTTTTCCCGAACGTGGTGGGGGAGGGGTGGCTATAACCTGCCTTCCTTTGAGGAGACGTTTCTTTTGGACGTTTCCCTGAATTTGGCCCAAACCAGCACAGGGCCCTGCTGCCTCTTCATCCCTCACTAAGCGAACTGATTTGGTCTTGGATTTCTTCTTCTGTATACGGGCCACTGCTAGTGGCATGGGTTGTTCCCCTGATTCAGCTGCAATTTGAGAGGCCATGGTGCCTGTAGGTCTGCTTTCCTACTCCTCCCCTGGAGGGTGCTGTCTAGTATTGAACTGTGTCCAGTAATGAGTAGACAGGCCCCAGCACACTGCAATAAAATTGCTCCTTTCTGGAGTTGCCACAGCATTCTCCTTGCAAATATTCTGTCACTTTAAACAAGGTCCTGTGTTTGTTTAGGGGTGAACTGCCAAACTATTGCAGCATAGAATTTTCCCAAAAAGTGGCCCATTCTCTCCCAGATTCTATGCCACTCGTGACTGTCCACCCTCAGGGCAGATCTCTTAATAGCCTCCCTAGAAATCTCTGTCCTGACTCTAAACGTGGTGTAGACTGCACTCTGGAGATGTGGCAGACTTGAACATGGCAATGAGAACATGCTTTCCTTAATATCCAGCAGGAATTCAAAATTCTCAGAAGCTGCTTTAACAGGTCTGAAGGAGGAAAAGGAGGTGAAAAGCTGGGGAAAGTCATCCCCCTGTTCTTCCCACAGACTGGGTGTGATTGTTAATGGACTCCCAGAGCTAGTGGCTGAGCAAGGATAGGAGAACACTGAATACACATCCCAAATGACCCTCATTGCCCTTTATCTTACCATGTCATAAACTGATACCCCATATGACAGCAACAAAGCAATCCTGATCCCTCTCCCTGCTCTGAAAAAGATCCTCATCAGGAGCACATATGGGAATATATGCATGGTTATATATACACACCCACTTGAACAGCCCCAGTAACGTTGTGACCACTGGCTCTGGACCTAATACAACAAATGCTTAGATCGAATTTGTTTCCAACCCACTCTGGGCAGATCTGTTGTATCTCAACCCTTCATGCCTCACACTGGGCACCAATTATGGCTGTCTTGGTTTAGGAATGGTATTCTCCAATCAATTCTCCCATTAAAACCATGTGCCACTCTCTCTCCCCCCTCCAATTAGAGGCACTAAAAGCAAAGATCATGGGTTGAGATAAGAGCAGTTTATTGGGAACCTCAATGAGTTAAGAAACTGAACAGTAACAGCAACAAAACTAATGATAGAGGGTGTAAGAAAAGAAACGATTCACACAGAAACCACACTCCCAATCCCCAGCGACCCTTTCCCCCATAACAGGCAATACCGGACAGCTCCCTCTGCCACGTTTTCTGGACCAGAAGGACCCTCTTCTCCCCCAGAGAAGAGTCCCTTTCCCCTACCCCTGGCAATGATGTGAGTTGGTAAAGAGTAACCTCTGTGACTGGCCTATGCCCCCTCCTGTCTGCTGCAAAAACCGTGTCCTGGCTGGAACTAGGACACATGGCTTGCTCAATGATCTCAATACAGTTACTTCATTAGTCTGTGCCTTAGGCTCAATGGCTTTAAGATGACCATCACAGTACTTATGCATCTCCTAAAAAATATCTGTAAGAGTTTCCATAAAAATGTTCTTTCCAAGGCTTATCTCAATGAACATCTGTCTTGTGTATCTTAAAGTGAGAGGAGATATCCTATCTCAGAGATAAATCCAGGACCTTTATGAGTAAGAGTTACATAAAAGTAAATCAATAGTCCCCATTCTTCTGAGCTGACCCATGATGCTCTCTGCAGAGCCCACGGTCATGTATCATTGGGGCACTGAATGTACAACGCATCTATGTGGTGATTTCCTCTTTGTTACTGCCAAGGGTTTGGCAGGTGATACGTGGTACTTTGGCTGGGCAGAGCACAGAAAAATAAAAGGAATTAGCTTTGTATGACAAAACTATTCTAACCTCAGTCTTTGCTTGTTATCAGGTTCCTGTGACTGCCATTCTTCCATGCTACTGAAGTGATTTAGTGAGATCTTAGAACCCTACTGAATAATCATCTTGAAATTTGCTCAGTTTTCTTTAAACATTAGAAAAAGTGCATCATGAAGAGACAACCATTTGCTCTTAGTTGCAGGTTACTTGTTCTCAGTATACAGCACTGCACTGAAGGGGCCTACATAATTGCTAACATAAGTAAATCTGTAGTAAGTCCAAAGACAATAAAGCTTCACTTTTTCGTGTTGTTTGTTTTGGAGAAAGGGTATATTATGGACCTTGTATTTTTCTACTGACCCTTTTTAATTGTTTTCCAGAAACAGGAATTACTTTCTTCTTGAAAATTAGGTACAGCACCTTTTCTTAGGATTAACTCTGAAAAATTATTTGTAGATCATGGAAAAGATAAAACCGTGAGGAAATGAGTCAGAAGTAATGAACACCCTTTGACATATGCATGTAAATCATGTGTATTGTGTCTGTGTTAGCTCAAATATGAATGAAAAAGGAAAATACAGGCATTCTGATAATGTGTAAGACCTAAACCAACTCTTGATCCTAATGCCAGACAATAGGATCAGATTTCTTCCACCAGACTCATTTTCTTTCTTTGCATATTTATGCCTATAAAAGCCTTTAATTTTGGTTCCCACTCATTCTCAGGATTTATGCCTTTTAATCATTCAGTAAAGGGTAAACTGTTGAGCAGTCTGAGTCTTTCACAGTCATTCTGTCTGGTAGAAGTTCCAGTAGTTAAATAGCTGAGAGAATGAATGTTTGTCTTTTGACAAAATGGTTGACTCATCATTTTCAGCTCAAAAAGGAATATTCAGCCATAGTACTAATTTCATTTGCATATCTTGAAAAGTTAGTGGCCATCAGGTTAAGTTTGTAGTATTATTAATGTAGGAAAAAATTAGATAATTTGAAAGTCAATAATAAAGAACAGCAATTACTCTAGTGAAAATGAAGGTGAAGTTCTAAAGTAATGCCTTTACACGTATAGTTATTGCAGCAAGTGTGGTAGATGTGTGATTTGTAGTGGGGCAAGTGGGGGGGTTTTTTTAAGCCATAGGAAATGTGTCCTGTTATTCCAGGGGGAACAGGTTAGTTTGGTGTAGGGCCAGGGTGGCTCTTCACTTAGGTAGTTTTGTTGGATAGTGAATATTGCCTCGTTTGAAATTCAAAACTTTTGGTATTATACAAACACAAAAAATCCTCACAGACATTGAAGCTGTGTTGTTGTTTAGACTGAGAAGAAAAAATACATGGTTGCAGCCCAGACAGCCAACAGCATCCTGGGCTGCATCAAAAGAAGTGTGGCAAACAGGTTGAGGAAAATTATTGTACCTTTCCACTCTGCCCTTGTGAGACCCCATGTGAAGTACTGCATCCAGTCTGGGAGCCCCAGCGCAAGAAAAATGTGGGCCTGTTGCAGCAAATCCAGACTAGGCCAGGAGGATGATCAGAGAGCTGGAGGACAACTCCTGTGAGGACAGGCTGAGAGAACTGGGGTTTTTCAGCCTTGAGAAGAGAGGGCTCTGGGAAGACCTCACTGTGGCCTTCCAGTACTTGAAGGAGGCTTGTAAAAAAAGAGGGAGAGCAACTTTTACACCGGCAGATAGTGATAGGACAAGGGGGAACAGTGTCAAACTAAAAGAGGAGAGATACTTAGGTTAGCTATTAGGAGGACATTCTTTACCCCCAGAGTGGTGAGGCACTGAAACAGGTTGTCTAGAGAACTTATGAATGCCCTGTCCTAGGAAGTGTTCAAGGCCAGGCTGGATAGGGCCCTGGGCAACATGATCTCATGGATGGCCTCCCTGCCCATGGCAGGGAAGTTGGAACTACATGATCTTTAGGGTCTCTTCCAACCCAAAACATTCTGTGATTCTATGATTAACAGGAGGAATTCTAGAGGCTTTTAGTAATTCCTCAATGCACTTCCTCAAATGCAGCATCAATGTTTTTTTCTACATTTTTTCAAATGTTTTTAATCTGGCAGTGTCACAGTGCCACAGCTACTGAATTTGCAGTCAGCTTTGCTCCTGCTCCCAGAGTGTATATGGCTCATTCTCTTTCTTTCTGCTTTTGCTCTTTTTCCTATTATGCCTTTTACTGCCATCCCTCTAGGGGTTCAGTCATGCAGCTTTTGCAGACAGGTGAGAACATACTATGTCTGTGCCACAGACCAGCTTAAAACAAATGCTAGTAAGCTACAGGTAGCAAGCTGTAAGTACTATTACACTTGAAGCTGATTTGGCACACTTGGGGCTTCTAGCATCCCCATACTCATCTGCAACCAGACCTGTAGCCAGTCCTGTATTTTGAGGTGCTATGTGCATGTTCCATTGGGTTTTGTTTGTTTTCCCTTACTCTTATTCCATGGAGATTCCCTGCAAACCTCTGAGCTGATCAGTGCATTTTAGTAGGGTTCTGAAAGACTATAGACAAGGGAAGGGGGTGTCCACCCAGCTTCTGCTGGATGATGGGACTGCTGAATATGCTGAGTGGTATAATAAGGGAAGCTATTGCCTCTTTAGTCTTCCAGTTGAATCTGCACCTTCTGTGCATTTATCACTGTTGTTACAGGATTCTCTAATGCTGTGCTTTCCCTGATCTCGGTACCTATCCCCCACTTCTTAGTAGAAGCTATGAGGAACAGTGGGTGCCTGCACAGTTTGACACATTCACTGTTTTTACTTGACTTTTTAACCACTCCCAGCTTAACAACATTGAATTCTGTTCTGCCTTTGCTGTTTCAAGCTATGACAGCATTATCTTCCCTCTACGTCCCTCACAATCAATTCCCAGATTTAATTCTACTGTCTTTATATTCCTTCTTCTTAACATTTGCTTTTCGTTCCCGCAATGTGAACAAGCTATTCATTCAAGATAAATACATACAGAAGATCAGCTGTTCAGCTTCTCCCTATAGTGAAATATTAATCTGGGCTACTGAACTTGTTCTATTTTATATGGAAAAAATGTTGTTTAGTATACTCAAGAACCAGAGTCAGTGGTGGTGATACCACTTAATGAAATCTACATAATTTTTTCCAAAGCCTGCAAGGCTGTTTTACCCTTTCTCTGATGTTCCCTGTGCAGCCTGATTATTGCAAATGCTACTTACTCCCCAGTGTGTGTCTGCAGCATTGGTAATTAGTGCACAATACAATTTGCAGGAGGCATGAGGAAAAGCACTGAAGTGCATTGATTAAAATTGCCACTTAGTTTAGCAACAAGACAAGCTACCATGTACCAAGGCCTAAATTATTTGATATGGGGGTCATGGGCTGTATGAAGAATAACGTGGTTTTAAAAATAAAATTAATCCTATGTCCATTGATCTGACAGTGTTCAAAATGTCTTCCCCAAAGCATTCTACTGACAAATTTCCCATGTTGATTAAAAAAAAAAATTACAGCTTTATTAAATGAGTAAAAACCTCTCACCTTAATGCCCTTGGGCAGAGTGCATTCAATTTTGAGTGGAAGAGGCTGCCATAATCTTCTCTCTTACAAAGCCAGTGGAGAAAAAACAGATCCTCTGTGTTTCACCTAATGTTTCCAAGAATGCCAGTTAGAGCCTTCCTGTGATGCTGCTTAGTCCTACCCGTGTGCTTAAGGGAATTGAATCTGGATGAAAAGGTGTGCTGCAAATGTGTGTTGTCTAAAGAAGCAGCATTAGCATTAATAAATGCCAACACAGTTCTAGTACTATTCTAAATTCTCTTTTTTCTTTAGCTGCAGTAATTTACAGTTCAAAACAGGTATCTTGACGTGGCCTAAGGATTTAGCAGAAGTGCAGCTGCTAATGCAGATATTTACCTCATCATGCAGTCATGTTCACTTCTGATTTTAAAAATAGAAATCTGCCTGCTAAACTGACCTGTCATCTAGAGACTTTTGCTTCTTGCTGGCAGCTGATATTCAGAATGTTATAAAAAGCCTGCTGATTCTCTTCTGACCCTCTTACTCCCTGCTGCTCTTCTTAGGCATTAGTGATAGTGTTGGGGTGACCTGGGAAGTATTGCATGTGACTGTATGGCTCTGGGCGTGATGATCAAGGGCATGGGAACCCAGGTGGTGTTTGCCTTGATCCTTCTCCTAAGGGGAAGGGGCATGGAGGAGGATTGAGTGAAGTAGATGAGGCCTTCTTCAGAGGACTGGAAGAACTCTCATGTTCAAAAGTCCTGGTTCTCATGGGGTACTACCATGATGTTAATGATCTGCTGGAAGGACAACAGCAGGGCACAAGTGATCTAGGAAATTGCTGGAGTACACTGATGACAGCTTCCTGATACAAATGATTGAGGTGCCAGCAAGGTGATCTCCAGTGGTCTCTGCCAGCTGCAGTGACTCTTCTGTGGTCTCTTCTTAAAGTCCTGGAATGAAAGGAGCAAATTAACTAAACAGGATCTGTGAAAAGAGGAAAAACTTACTCTCATACTAAGGGAGTAGAAGCAGCCTAAAATGTCATCTAAACTTTCTATCACTGTGGAGTGAGATTTTTCTTCTCCAACTTTAATAGGGCCAAAGTAGAGTACTGTTGTGCTAAACAAGGAACAAAGGTTCCTGGCAATACTGTCACTGGTTATTTCAACAGGTATACATTGTGCTTTCATTCTTCCACAGAATGTGACACACTTTTGCTTGAGGCACTTCACATATATATATAGCTTATAGAATAAGTGGATGCCCTAGAGAGGAAGAGGAGGAAAAGTTGTTTTGGCAAGCGAAGCATTGCACTTCCCCTGCAGCATGTGACAGCATAATTTGCGAGTACATTTATACAGACACTGCATCTGATATAGGAGAAGTGAACAGGATATTTCATAGGAAGTTCTTTATAATATAAATCGAATGGGAAACATAACTCCCTATAAAATGCTTTGCAAGTATGAAAATTCAGACTAGGTTAGTTTTCAGATAGTACTAACTGGAGAGGATTCCAAATTTTGCCTTTATGTGTTGTCACTCCCAAACTGAGTCAGGTTCTTAGCATATACTTGGGGTTTTTTTAACATATGTTTCTTTAGAGATCCTTGCTCATTACTGTAAGGAGGAGTAAGAGATCAAATCCAGTTTTTAGATGTAGCAGCACTTCAGAGGAAATCTCTGCTCAAAAATCTGCAGGATTTCAAGCCAGTGGAAACAGCATACATTTGTTCAAAGAATCCAGGTGGCCTTGTGTTCAATTCTGCACTAGCTGTGAAATGATATGAAGAACATGTTTCAATCAAGTATTTGTCAATACTTATTGACAAATATTTTATGATAATGGTCCCCACATGCTCAGAAACAAAGATTCTGATACTCTGTTGACTGTTGTTTCTCTAGTACAAAGATCAGTGGTTATAATTTACAGGGATGGTTAGAGTGGATTCAAGTAAGTTTGTGCTGAAGTGGATGTGGAGAATACAGATGAGCAGTGGGTACCAATAACTTTTTCCTGGAGGTGGTAACACATAGCTTCATATTGGAAGCCAATTCCCAAGTTATCTCTTGGGGCCCTTGGGCTGTTTCCTGTGGCACTGGCTGTGTCTTTCCTCATTTAAGGCAAGAGGAATCTATTGCAACACACTTTAGAGACAACTTTCAGTATTTTTTTGGAAACTGCTTATATGTTTACATACAGGATGACACCTTGATACTGACTGATTTGTATTTTTGGTCTATTTCTACTTGATTTCAACTATATAGACAGTTTCTTATTATTTTTGAGGAGGATGTTATAAGACGAATCAAAGAATATATGCCCTATATTTTATCCAAAATGTTTGGAAACAGTAACTTGATTAAATAAGGAAAGGCTCCAGTGTTTGTTCTCTACTAATCTAAATGAAAGAATGAAGAATATATGCACCTTTTTTCCATTTCCAGTGTTTTTAGGCTGCTTCCTTCTCATTTTTTAATATAATTCTATAATTAAAACTTACTTGTTCTTACTTTATGAAAGAGCATTCGTGATATGTGGATCTTTCTTTCATTTAAATGCCTTGATATCAGAAATATGTCCTAAAAATATCTAGTAGCCAAGCTTAAGAGAGCTAACTATCACACTCAACATTTTAATCAGATAATTTTTCCCTTTGGCACAATTTCTGCTTTGCATACTTCAAGTTCTTTAGTTGTATGAGCCTGTACCTGACACTCTACAGGAATGAATAATGTTGCTTTAAATTTGTTGTTGCTAATTACAGCTTGATGATACTTCTTTTGTAGCCAAAATGGATTTGAAAGAGACCTCATTATAAGTAAGAGTCTAGTTATAACCTGAAAATTTCCCTCTCTATAGCAGAAATTCATCCTATCTCACTATAGTACAGCTGAATTTTGTAAGAGGTAAACAATTTTCTACAGTCAACATTATTTTAATCGGTCATTTAAGGGAGAAGAGGGATTAGGAAATGGTGATAAATTTTTCATATCTCCCTGAGAAAAATCCAGTAAATGGGTTGTAATTCTTACATCCGTGCTGTAGGTAACACAGGTCTCATTCCTGAGTGAAGGGATGAAGAATTTGTGAATCTGAAACTAAATTGCTTGTTCCTTTCTACTACAATATTTTATGCTTATAACAAGCCATTTTCAGATGAGAAATCTCAAATTTATGCTTCGTTTGCCAAATGAGAAAATGTGTTTGCTTCTCTTCCCAATTAGAAATACACATCTTGGATCACAAAAAAGAAGACTTTGGTGTTGATCTTCAGTGTTATAAGAATTCTCAAAAACCTACAGAATTTTTTGCCCAGGCAGAAACTGAAGCACCGAAACTTTCCGATTTGCAAGTAACCAGTCAAAGAGGAGCCTTAAGTGACTGTAATTTTGGTTCTGAAGAATCAAGGTAAACCCGAGAAATACCCCTATATATAGGTTTTCTAGGTTCAAACTATTGACAATACACATATGGATTTTTGAATAAATATAGGGAAGTTTGCTTCCCACATGAGAATCAGTAAGTCAGCTTTTTACTTAGACTCACCATATCTGCCCTTCTTCCCTTGTGGAAAGCAGCATTTCACCTGCGTATTCTCTAGCACTCACAGAAAATATGATCATTGCAATGGTTTATATCAAACATTGTGAGTATTTCAATGATTGTGAACTCTACAGAGAATTTTGAAAGTGCATGCGGAAAAGAGTTAAAACAGGTCTTGAAAGTCTAGTAGTATCTGGGGCTTTGCACAACAAGCACCTGAAATGTGATGAGTGAGTAGGAAGCAGGAATAAAGCAGGGTGAAGTCCAGATGAAGTTGGAAGAGTGAAGATGAGGAGCTGTAATACTTGTAGCAGTCTGTGACAGGAATCTGAAGACAGACTAATATGGTCAAAAAGTTTAATACAGACTCTGAAGATTTTATTGTGTCATTAATTTTGGTCATTTCTTGTCATTAATGTTTGCATCAGTGCAATGGCTCTCTATAGTAGTCTTGAGAAATATATACACTCATTCTATACGTGACACAATGTACAAAGGTATAACTGGCTGGCTAGTTATACCTTTGACTAGCCAACTAGTTAGGGAACATGCTACCAGTTTTGAGTGACTTAGGCATTCTGAAGACGAAGCTTTAACTGAGAGTGTCAGAGTTGTTTTTGAAAAGGGGATCAAGGCTGCAAAGCCCTATTATAAACTTTTGAAAAATACTCTAGTTCCTCGCCTGTCTAGCAGATTCTACACCTGGTTTTGTTATCTTTATTATGATCTAACAGTGACTTTTTGGGCCAAACCCAATCCTTAATACTTTGTCACTTTCCTTGTTGCCTTTTTGCGTTAGTGACTGAGATATGCCATAAGGGCAATGCATCCTGCACTAAAAGCCAAGTGTAATTGAGTGTATAGGTACAGCCCAGCAAAGAGTCAGCCAAAAATTGTTCTTCTTACCTTTCACCAGTGCCACTCCCACTGACAATCAGACTGGTCTTGAACACGGAGATTAACCTCCCACAGCAGTCAGCATGTTGAACCATGTAATCTACAAGTATATTACATGTAGGATCCTAAAGCTATGTGCCAAAAACTGTCTTTGCCCAAATAGATTGTAATTAGAATATATGATAAGATTTCTTGATATAGAAAAACCCAGGAAATGTTAAGTCAGTGTTGATTTGCATTGTAGGTGATGGTCTTGCTGTACTGTCAATGTGATTTGTCATTTCTAGTTTTAAGGAGAAAGGAAGAAAACATTTGAGGGGTTGAAAAATGATCATAGAATCATAGAGTGGCTTGGGTTGGAAGAGAACTTAAAGATCGTCTAGTTCCAACCCCTCTCCCATGAGCAGGGACACCTTCCACTAGACCAGGCCCATCCAACACTTGAACACTTCCAGGAGTGGAGCATCCACAACTCTCGACAACTTATTCCAGTGTCTTGACTGCTCTCTGAGTAAAGAATTTCTTCCTCATATCTAATCTAACTTACCCTCTTTCAGTTTAAGATGATGATGAGTTATATTCAAACTTGTTCATGGGAGCATCTCTTGAACGTGGAAAATGCACAAGAAACGTTTGGGTTTTGTCATATCTGGGCAACAGTATCTAGATGCATCTGTCACTTGCATCCTGAAACAATACTAAATGAAATGTGCTAGACGCTGTTGCCTTTCCCTGGGCTTGAAATTAAAGGCTAAACATGGTCAGAGGAAAAAAAAGGGTTTTACCTTGGTATTTATTCAAGGATCTTTAGGTGCACTACATCCAGGTCAAATGCACTGAAATGCACCTCACAATGCACACTGAAAAAGCACACACACGATGATTCACGTATACAGTTATAGACCTTGCAAATTAGCATATCTATCAGAGATTCCCCAGTGAGAGGCTCAAGAGAAGCCCCTGTCCTGAGGAACCTTCCCCCTGGAGGGGCCTATCTTGGTTTACAGAATGTGTTCTGGAGAGGACC
This sequence comes from Gymnorhina tibicen, assembly GCA_013399875.1. Lineage (NCBI taxonomy): Eukaryota > Metazoa > Chordata > Aves > Passeriformes > Artamidae > Gymnorhina > Gymnorhina tibicen. Next base: position 649,353 of record VXAZ01000687.1, on the reverse strand, counting down.
TTGGTGCCTGGGGCTTTCTGACCCAACTGCGAGGCTTCCAAGATGTTTGGTTTCTTGGCTTAACAGAACTTTGGGTCTAAGCTAGTTATCAGACTTAGGGAATTACAAGTATGTGGGCTAAAAGCACTAAGAATACATAAAAGCTGTATAAAAGGGTATAAAAATGGGTATATAAGAGAGGTATATAAACAGGCAAAAAATCATCATGACATCAACACAGCAAAGCTTAAATAGAATTTGAAGGATCTTGGAAGGGAAGACGAACAGTTTAAGCACTCTTTCTCCCATATGTAGTGTAATACTCTTAGTAGTGCTTTCTTGATTTTAATCTCCATGCTGTCTATGTTTAATGGGCTTTAGGTTGTACAGTTTGCCTGCAGAATACAGATCTTAACTTCCTTCTTAAAGAACCATAGAGAAAATAAATCCAATAGAAACAGGTGAAAAAGGGGTAGCTGAGTACAGACAGCTGTCTGCCTAAGAATGACTCTTTGAAGCAATAGCTTTCCTTTTCTTTCTAGAATGTGAATGACACATAAAGTAATGTCTACAGTGAATATACAGCTTTTCTGTGGTTACTCCTTATGACTTACTGGCTATGAAGCCTATAACCAGAAAATGCTTAAGGAAAGCAAACGTTAAAAATATTTGCTAGTTCACCTTCTAATCCATTCAAACAGGCATTTTGCTGCCATGTTTACTTGCCATGCCAAGTGAGATCTGAGTGATCTGTGAGTATCAATGGATACCCAAGGAGTTTTATGAAAGTCATACTTCGAGAATTTTTCTGGCCATTGAATCTTGTCTTACTTTTCCTTGTCTATGGCTAATAAGTTACTTTAAAACTCCAAGTGGCATGCAGTATGAAATTCCTGTTGTCATTTATAATATTTAGAATCATACCATAATTTTACCGATTTCTTCAAGATGAACTCCTAGGTTTTTTTATGGATATTCTCATATCACTTCCTGTGGAATCATACTACAAAAACAATTTAGTTTGCTTTAACCTGAGCATCACTTTCATCCCCAAATGTTTTCTTACTTTGTTGCTCTGTGTTAATGGTTTTTAATATTTGCTTTCCTTAAGCATTTGCTGTTTATAGGCTTCATAGCCAATTTATATTCTCTGGTTTTTGCCTTAGTACTGTAGGATATTTATTTACTATCCCAGATTTACAGATTCTTTTCAGAATTGCAGCTTTAAGAAGTGGTATAAGGGCATCCATTTTTCTGACTATTTAATACATAAGCAGTGGTTAACAAGTTTGTTAACAAGTTTTGATAATTTATTTCTGTGCATTTTGTTTCAGAGGGGCAGAGTAACAACTGTTTTTTTAATTGTTTTTAATTTCTTTTTTTTCCCCCTTCCTAAATACAGCACTGCAGAAAGAAAGGGTAACAGGACGCTCCCTGAATTTATACCCTCATGGAATGATGCTGAAGATATAGGTGGGAAAACAGAAACTGCATTCCTTTTAAAAGAATTGGACACTCTGAGGGCCAAAAATAAAAAGGTACAATTGAGATATTCAGATCACAGTATTTGCTTTTTTATAATTGCCTTGCAAAACATACATTTTAAACTGTGCCTGATTTAGTTTTGCTATTTATTTTAGTGCACCAATCACTAGCTTCCTGTCATTTTGGATTCTTAGTATCTGCTTAACAGCTATTTCTCGGGAATTAAAAAAAAACCCACAAACCTACCCCTTGACTTTTTTAATCAATGACATAGATTCTTGCACCCTGGATGAAAACCAGTGAAGACCAAAGACTAGACCATGATTTCATGAACAGAATCTGGAGCTCATTCTTCTCATGCTTCTGTACATGTGGCCTAGATAATTAATGTGCCCTGATAACTCTGCTTTATTGAAGGGGAGAAAGTTCCATCCTCCTTGAACACTGCATTTCTTCTAGTGTTAGCTGTGGTTGCATGTGCCTAAACGACCTGACAGTCTCTAGTCTTTCCATGAAGTGTCATTGAATATTCAAGCTCAGATATCTGCCCAAGAACAGATTTAGTGAATACCCATTTAAAAGAAAGGCCTCGATATGTGAAAGAATACCAATCTTCTATCTGATGAAGAACATGAAAAATTATACATTTACACCAGTCTTTTCAGACTGTGATGTCAGTATCTTGATAGGAAACAAGCTATTCATGCAGACACCACCTACATTATATTCCATGCAATTCTGAACTTCCTTAGCAAGAAGGACTACAGCTGGTGATACCCGAGGAAGAGAATCCCAAGCAAAAACAGTGTCATGCACATTGGTACTTGTCTCACAGAGCAAGATAGGCCAGATTTTAAAAAAGATATTCTTAACATTTGTTCTTTAAACAAATAAACATAATAAATTGAACTTCTGTTGTAATGCTTAGTGTTTGTATTTTGGGGATAAGAAATTGTTATTTACAATTTTATTGTGGTTGAAAGAACTGGTTGACAGTTTCAGCCAGATAAGAATCTTACTGTCCATTTGTTCAATTCAGCTTCAAGATAAGCTGGCTGAAAAGGACAAGGAGCTGAAGACAATGAGACTGGACTTAGAATTGCAAGACAGAGCTACAGAAGCTAAAATTGCAGAAAAGATTGCAGGTACAGTAGGCAAGCATTTAACAGATGGCTGTATGGCTCATACAGTACCCGTGGTTGCTATATGACGTGGCCTAGTGAATGTTAGCTTTATTTGCTAAAGGAGGGAAGATTTGACTTTTTTTTTTTATGTGTGGCTGTTTAGAGTTGCTTAGAAAATAGATGGCTTTAACATCCTGGTACTGGTATTAGTAGGAGCTTTACCTGTATTCATACTGATTTGGGCATTAAATGCATTGTTAACACCATGTCAATCCAATCACAAAAAGGTTGTTTGTTTTGTTGGAAGGTCCTGAACAAACAAGGGGAAATAATGATTACCAGTGCCTCTACCTTTCAACCAGCAGTTCAAATACCACTTATTGTTTTAGCTGGTTCAGAGCAATACTACCCCCTCCCCGTGTTTGGAGATAGTCTCACATTCACCTCAACTAGAGACCTGCACTGTTCTTGAAAAATCTGCTCTTTTGGTAGTTAAAATGAATTTTTGTTGGATGATGGCATATATCCAGTGAATGAAGTGTATATGAATTCTCAGAAGGGAAGGTTTTTAAGTTTACAGCTGAAAGTGAATGTGTGCTTATATTTGTTGTTAATTGTTCTTTGGATAGACATACAAGCATGGAGACAGTTTGTATTCTATGCTTGCGAAAACTGCTAATGTAATGAAGCTGGGCGTTCTTATTATTGAAAAGTGACTGTGTATACAGTGTAGCCAGTAGATGAAAAAGGTCTAAGGTTTTCATGAAGATGATTAAAAAATTTAATGGTAGTACTTTTATAAATTCATTGTAGCATTTATTCAGAAAGAAAGTGTAAGCTTGGTAAAATTGTTTCCTCATAGATCACACACACTTCATAGAGTATTAATAGTACTAATATCTGTCCCCAAAATATTTGTACTAAAGGGAGGAGTAACTGTCTTCAGGAAAATGGAGCAGATAATAAACTCTCTAGCTGAAAAACAGATGGCTGACATTCCACTTAGTATCAAACTCCTGAGAATACAGTATACTGTGAATATTATAGATGGAAAAGAGAGTTCCTAGATTTTCTGTGGTGGGGGTAGGGATGGAAAACTAATCAACATATTAGAAAAAAAAGAAATACAGGTATAATTTTATTCTTATTTAATTTCACATAGCTGCTTGCTTTATTTTCAGAAGAAAAAAAAAATCTGCACTGTGTGTCATTATATCCACCGGCCAAAAGCTAATGCAGATTGTTTGGGTTGAATATGAAGTTTTGTATTTGTTCCTGGATATTTGCCCAGTGTTTTACCTCCGTACTTGATTCTCTTTGATATAGGTGTTCATTGCTCATTAAAACCTGGAAAGAAAGGTGTGTCACAGGTAGTTTCACTTTAACAGTTGAAATACTTGTTAGGAAATTGTTGCTTTTTTACACTACTGCTTAAACTTTCTAATGATGCCCTAAGTATATTTTTCTCTTCAAAACAGAATGGCATGAATATGGATATAATAATTTAACATGTTTATTCTGTTTTAAAAGGAAGGATAAACCAAATTTTAAAGAGAGCTACAGAGTGTAGTAACAATGACCTTTAAAAAATAACCTTTTTTTTCTCCTTTTATGAGTACAGGAAGTATAAAATCCTTTAAATGCTGAAGAGAGAGAGCAAGAGGCTCCTTACTACTTAAACTGTTTGCCAAAAGGAAGCATCGTTAATATTTCACAGTTTTTTTGCTTCCTGTCTTACAGTTCTAAGAATGTTACCAAGTTTGGATAAATGTTTTGAAATCTGGAATTAGTGAACCAAACTGGATTTGTGGAAGCCTATGTGTGTCTCTCTCATAAAAGCCTTGGGGAGAGTTCTAATGGACAAGCAGAACCTAATAAAGAACAGACATTGTGTTTAAGGAAAACCTTATCCCCCTGCGTTAAGTTCTTTGAGGAAGGGAGAATACGTGCTGCTGTGATTGCATGTTACTAGTTAATGTTTAATTACTGCAGTGTATGACACATGGTAGAGTGAAGCTTGTAAATATGTGTGTTTGCATTTTTATTATTACTTAGTACTGACTTTATGATAAGTAAGTGACTCCACAAAATTATATTGTGAAGAACATAAGAAAAGTACACCATAAAAGTGTTATCTACTTGGAGGAATATTAGAATTCTGTTTTAAAAGGTAACCCTCTAATTGATAGTTTTTACCTAGAGAAGTCCCATGGAAAGAATGGGAAAGTGAAGACAAAGGGCATTTTGAAAGGAAGTTATAACCATCTACAGAAACAAATAATCCAAAGATTGTCAGTTTATGGTTTTTACGTTGTTTAAAGGAAAAAGTGAGGAAAAAATGTGTAAATTTGTGAAATGCTTCATAAGAAAAGAAGAAGAAGTAGAATTAAGGCAGAAGATATACATGATGAAAGAAAAGTATAATACTGTGTACAGTAAATAACTTATTTTCAGAACATGTTTATTTTTAAATTTTGCTAGCCTTGAAAATGGATTTTAGAACTTCCCTGGGTCCCTATCTCTATGTCAGTTATGGCTAAAGAAAATTAGGGAATTTGAAGTTTTGGTTTCAGACTTTTAAGCATTAAAGGCTATTGTTTCTGGTGGTCACAGTCGCCACAGATTCCTGCAGTTTATTCATTATTCTTCTGTTGGATTTTGTGTCATTCTAACCTAATGTCAGCAGGTACTGTTAGTTTCACTCCCAGTCATGAAAAAGAACAGAGATGGAAGCAGCATCAGGAAAACCAAGGGAAGAGCACATCAAAAAAGAACAGACACCAGGATAGTGTAGGGAACAGAGGGAACACCACATGTGAACTGGGTGTGAAGAATAGACAAATCTTGAAATTTGGGTGTGCAGAACTTTCATATGTTGAACAGAAAAGGGAGTGGGTGCCACCTGTGGGAGTGGAAGAAGGAAGAAGCATACATGTGAGGACAGACTGGAAAATAAAGATGGAGGCATTGCAAAGGAGTAAGTCTTCAAAACAACTAGCTGAGAGAACAGATCTCACTTTGGATAGATGTAATAAGTGATTTAGTTTTTTCCTAATGGAAGAATTAAACAGGGGATATACAGGAACTTTTCGAGGAAGGAGCTGGTTGAGTGTAAGGGAGAGTTACAGAGCATAGTGTTAACTTTCTCTAGACTGGCAAAAATATCAAAGCCCTATTCTTCTTAAATTGCAGCAAGATAGACCATAGCTGGCATCAGAACCTCAGCTCTTTAAATATTTTTGTTGCTTTCACAGTATATATTGAGACTAAGAATAATTCTGAATGAAAATATAATAAAAATATTTATCCTTAAATCTTTCTGCAACAATGGCTATTCTGTGAGTTGGGTTTTTTTTTTTGTCCCAGTATCTAATAATAATGTTACCAAAATTTAATACTTTTTTAAATCTACATCAGCTCAGCAGGATTGAGTCCAGCCCTGTTATGGGTTTCACACCATTTTTGATGTCTGAAAACTGTATTAGCATTCTGTAGATGCTCTCTGAAAGGCTAAGGTAATGATAGGAAATAGAGCGTGGAAAAAGAAAAGCAGTACTTCTAATATGGTGGTATATATTATACAACTTCCAGTCTCTTGGAAACTGTGGCAATATACCTGCAATGAAGTCCCTATTTCAGGTCTGTTTTCATGAAAATGTTGTGAATATAAATTTGTGGTATTTTGGAATTCTTGAATATGGTGTGGAAATATTCATGAACATTATTTGAAGCTTTCTAAATTAACTTGAAAAATAATTACTGAATATGCATATGCAATAGATTTAACAGCAAAAGTAAAAACAAATATCCAAGTGGCTATTAGCTTAGAATTAATTTGATTTAATATCCATAAAGTAAGAGGAAATAAGTAATCTTGCTAGTAATAAACTTTGAGTGGCAATAACTTTCAGCATAGAAGAAAAGTATTTTCCATTTCTTCAAAGCTCACTTTAGAGTCCCTTTTTAGATGTTATTTTTCTTTCCTGCATGTCATCCATTAAAGATTAGCTGTGGAAGGTTGGAGCATGGAGAGATTATGAATGACAGAACAACTCCTGCAGAATAATAATCAGTTTTTGGTATTTAATGCTGTTTGACTTTTGCAGACACATTTCTTATTAACCTTTGGTACAAACAGAAATCCAGGTTCCTGATATCTCATGGAGAAGATGAATTCGAGATCCTCTTCCAATTAAACTGAAATAAGGCCAATATTGGGCTTTAGCCAAAAGAACTCAGTAGTTCCCAACTCTCGTGTTTATAAACCTAAATATGAATGGTATTTTACAGTTTAAGAAAGTAATGCATATACTTCCCTAAACCAGTTTTCTGTGCATGATTTATTTATATATTTAGTCTATATAGTTCTTAGGGGGTTTGTCCTACTAAATGCTTCATTATGAAATACTATTTCCTGAATATCTTTTCAAAATATTTCCTGATAAATAACACAGTTTTGAAAATAGCTGTAGGATTTGAATCCTCTATATGGGAAGGTAGACAATCCATCTGATAAACAGAAAAAACCCCAAGGTGGAGGCATCATGACTGAGAAATTCTTGGCTTAATTTTTAACAGCTTAATTTGAAACAATGTGATTTTACCTTCAGATTGTCAGAATTGTTGATTGTCAGAAAGTTGCATACAGCTCTTTGAAGTACAATATACGATGAGTTGGCATAGATTAAAATGTCAATTACTAAGCTATTTATCGCTGGAGCTTGTATATAAAAAGCAAGCCAGTTTCTTCTGCATTTTTTATGACTAGTCTGGCCCTTCTTTCTTCCACACAACAAGTGCTAGATGAGCATAAAGAATTGGGTTTTATTCAGGAATAAAAAGGTCTGCAAATAATCTACTTCTTGAGGCATTACAAAACTTTCCCTTAACATGACAAATTATAACTTGCAAACTTTAATGCAATGTTTATATTTTCCCCCTAAAAGTAAATATTCAGGCATCAATAATTATTCACTGAAAAAAGAAGTTTAACAGCATTATGGTTTGAATTTTGAAGTCAGCTGTGTTTAGTGTATTAGAAGCAGAGGCTTAAGTATTGTACAGGGATTGGCTTTCACAAGAACTGCCTTGGGGTCTGTGTCTAATACTCTCTCCTATTCTTTCCCACTTAATTTTTTTTTCAATTGAATTGTGATCTGCGTACACAAAGAAAACCCTATGCAGAGCTGCCACTAAGCAACTTTAGCCTTTTATTAAGAACACTCTGTTTATAGCATTGGAAATGTAGGAGCAGATGAATGCTATGCACTAAATACATACAACAAACACAAAGCAATAAAGAAGTCGGTGTGTTCTATCAGTGTTTGTTCAGATTGCTTTATCTATAAAGTCATATTTAGGTGTAAATTACTTTTAGTCTATAACTTCTGGTACAGCCTGGTGAAAACTCTTAAGTAGTTTTCTTATGATCTTCTTATCACTATTTTACTTTTATTTTTCAGTTAGACGTCATAACTGAAAGTAAATGAATGGTAGCTTTCAAAAAAGAGCTGGGAACTTAAGTTGTCTGTTTCGTAATAGAACATGTCAGCACTATTTTTAAGTTGACAGTCAGCCCTGGAGCTCCTGATAGTTTGCCATTAACCTGAATAAGAACTGTGTAAGGGCTTTAGAATTTGAACATTTCTAGGGATTATCTGCATTTTGTAACATGTATAAGCAGAGACCAATTAATGACACATTTTAAAGGCTTCCGTAGCAATGCAGGGTTTTGGGGTTTTTTTTAATTTGGCTATGATAAGATTGACTTATTTAAGAATTGTGAGCACAGTCATTAAATTTAGTAGAAGGAAATCTCAGAGGATTTTGATTTCTAATTTGAGTGGATAACAAATACATACATGTTTCTATTTCTGTAAGGAGAACAAGCGTATATCCATATGGTTAAATAAAATTTAATAATAGTTAGCTGGAACTAGCAAAGATAGTTTCCAAGTTCTCTTGTGATCAGACAGACAGAGAACCAGCAATGGTGGACAGGAATGGGAGGACTGATGAAAATGAAAAGGCAGGTAGTCATTGCAGCTCTTTTCCCAGTATACTTCTCTAATTCCTCACATTCACATAGCTGCTACCCAGAAATACAAAGTGGAAGCAAAACAAAAATCCCTAAAAAGTTTCAGTTAAATCTCTCTTGCAGGATAAATTTCGTCTGATAGTTTTTTCATTGAAGCAACTGAGCAGGATAAACAAGCAACTCATTATGAGAATCTTGAATTCTAAGAATAACTTGACCAAGCAAGTTCTTTCCTGTTTCTACTTTTCCATCAGAACAATATACATATCCAAAGGACAGAAAACAGAAAATATTCTTTGTTTCATTTTTTACATGATTTCAACATTCAGTCCTATCTTAGGTCTGTATACCTTCATGAAACAGCAGTCAAATCATGCATTGAAATTTTTTTGAGTCATTATTATTTCAGTCAATTCATGAATATTTAAGATGCCCAGAGCCTTTTTTGTAAAAGTGTATAATCTCATTTGTATTTCTTGCTGCTGTAATGGCACGAGTAACTAGTAAAATTACTTTGAATGTATCAGAATCAATGCCAAAGAAAATCCCAAGTCACTCATTGTTCAGCAACCAGTGATCTTGAATACTAAATCTTAAACTGCAAAACCCTGACCCTCTGCAACAATACATTGTTATTAACAAAAAAGCTTTCTCACCATGTTTTTTCCTTGGAATTAACTGATCACTATAACTAGTGCTTGTTGCAAAAAACTATTAACAAAGTTTTATTTGCGCTGTTTCTTGGATCACTTTTTTTTTCACGTAGTCCAATGCCAAAAGCAGTATTTTGTCACGTTTGATGACAAACACCTTGCAAAGTCCAAAAGACTGCTATTATTTCTGTAAGACTGACCTATCCTGAAAACCAGTTATTGTAGTGTTATAGTATTTTACAGTATCTTCTGAAATACAGTAGCAGTGTGGATAGTGATCTCATATTTTCTTTATAACATCTGGCCTGTATTCCAATTTTACTTTTTTTAATGAGTAATGTGAAGTGATTTCTGCTGCCATAAATGTTTTAAGTCCCAAAATTTTCCTCTTTTGCCTCTCTTACTCATTTTATTTTATTTACACAGATGACCTCTAGGAAATAAGCAAACAGACTTTTATCCTGGCAGTCGTGCTTTCCTTGCTTCCCCCAAAGTTCTATGTTTGGAAAATCATGAACCACTGTTTAAACTAGAATGATTTCCAGCACACCTTCTCAGTACTGCTATGTTTTAAAGGTGGTTTAAAAAGTATAGGAGATAAGTTTGCCAAAAGAATCAGGTTCAACTAAGAAAATATGTACACTGCTTTGACTCAGTAAACTCATACTTGGTATGGTTCATCTTCTTCATATTTACTTTTGCCCATATTAGAAAACAATTAGCTTACTAAACAAATTTGAGTATTTGGGATAAAAAAATCTACTTTGAGTCTCTCTCATTTGACTAAGAATTACATGATATTTGATAAGCTTGTTTAAAAATGGACATATCCAAATATTATTGTAAACATCCATTGATTTGTTTTACCTGCAATATAAGTATTTTACTTAGTTGGCTTACATAGTAGCTAATAATATTTGTTAATGTAATTTAACTGCTGTGAACCTTTACTGAACAAATATTGAAATTTATACAAGTCAAAGAAAGAGGATCTCTAATGACTTTTGTAAAAGCTTCCATTTAATAGTTAAGGAGAAAAGTTTATATGACATACCAGATGCAATTAACAGTAGATTTTACATTTAATAAAAAGAAAGAAGCATATGTATTTGCTTTATTCATTCCATCATAATTTGCATTAGAGCTGTGGGTGTTTAATGAGCAAATTCCAGCTAAAATGCTATATTGATTTTCTAAGTGAACTTTGTAATAGCTATCTACCTTACAAAAGCTCTCTGTTTACAATTGTTTTCTTTACTAAAAACTAAAAATGTTTTAGAATTGATGAGTTTAGCATAATGATTCTTTTAAAATAAAGAGCTCTTTTAGAGTATGCAGGGGTTTTAGTCACAAGGAGAAAGATGTTATTAAATTCTTCCAAAACAAATAAAGTTTATACAACTAAATAGTAGTGCTGTACTGTTATATACTACAATATTTGCAAGCATGGGAAAATAATCCTTTTTTCTTAATTCAGTTCTCTGGGATCTAAATATTTTAACTCTTGAATGACATTATATACATATGAATTAGTAAATGACACAATTAATTTTAGCTTAATACTAGACTACTCATACTTCATTCTTGTGTGTCTTTTCTTGCTTGAAATATGAGTTCTATAAGAATTTGTGTTTTTTCTTGGTCAGGCCTCAAGACAGAAGGGATAGGGTTGGTTGGTGGGTATGCCACTAGAAGGTCTCCAAGAAAAACTTGTAATGTCGACCAGAGCAGTTGGTGTCAAAGTAGCTGGATCTGTTTTTTCTTTGGATCAGGCACCAAGTTAGCGTGGCAGTATGGAATTAGTATTTTGCTGGATATGTCATACCTTGAATGGAACTTAGAAGCATGACCTGGTGTTACTCTCAATCAGTCTTCACCTTGCTTTTTTGAGAAGCGTAGGTGTGATAATCTGGGTAATTTTTACTCTTTCTAATACGAAAAATTTCATGTCACTCTTTCATAGACTCTAACTGGACAGCTTATACATCACATGTTTTCCTAGATACGGCACAAAATGTTTTGCTTTGCTGCTGCGTTGAGGCCCAAGTGTGTATGCATTTCACTTATTTCAAGAATGCTGTGGTCCTTACGGTTCTGAACTTCTACTTGTGACTTGTCCATAGCTCAGTGTGAATGGTGAATATTCAGACTACCTGCAATCATGTGACTGTTATAATACTCCCTATAGTAGGAAAAAAGGAATTCATAAAACATTAAATAAGAGTCGGAAATGTACAGGCATTGGATAACAAAAACATCAAACCTAAATTCAACTTTGGCTGGTAAAGAAATCAGGTGAGTTAGTCTTCTGCAGACCATTAAAATGAGTTAGGTGAGGTCTTTAAGTATTTTTAAAATAAGTAATTTCTTTTGGAAGTGTCAGGATTGCCATGTTGTATTAAAATGCCATGTATCTAAGTATCTTTTTTTTTTTTAACTTCTATTACTATGCAAGCATCTTACATGATTTTCTACATTTCCCATAATCTGTTTTAATATTAAACAATTGGCTTGCAATATTACCTTTAAGAAACAGAACCAAAAGCCGGACACTTGTAATTGATAAAGAATGATAATTGTATATAATTTGTTACGTAATGATAATTTAATTGATATAGGCTATAAATACTTTTTTAATGCAGTTGGTGGATCTGGTCATTGGGATATTTACACCAATGCTTTGATTTAGAGGACGGATATGAAAACAACAAGAAAGAGTTGCTCAATTTAAGTCACTTTTCATAGCTGATAGTCGAAAGACAGTGTTTTGTAATAGACTTTTGGGTGGGGGAAGGGTTCACTGTTCAAGGCAGTTAGCTTCTGAGCTGCTATTAGGGGTGGTAAGATTTCAGATAAGCAGGATGCTTAAGTAACTTGAAAAACATCTTTTTTCTGAATGCTTTCATAGTGTTACGTGTACATTACTTTGGTTTAATGACAAATAAGCAATAATCTGTTTTTTAAAAGCCTGTATAGTCATTATTACCACTGGTTATACTTACGCAGAGAGGGAATTAGATATGCCAAAAGACAGTCACTCTAAGTGTACATGTACATTCAAGATCCATTGCAGGAGTCAACAAATTGTGGGTTTTCATGCTGAGGTGAAGATGTTCTAAGGTCTGACAGAAGGGGTGCACTTTAAGAGGCCAGAAAGAAGTTAACTTAACTGGAAAATAATTAACCTCAGAATAGTAATAAGTGCCAAATCTTCAGTTATTAAGACAACTTTCTATTCATTCCAGCAGTTGTTTTCATTACAAAAACTGCATAGTGCTTCCACTTGCAGCTTTATGGCAAGGGTTCTCTGTGACATCTCTGTCATGATGCTAGATAAACTGACATAATTTACTGGAAAAACTATAGCAAATAAATATATTAAGGTACTGATAGGTAATAATTACCCTACAGAATCAAACTACTTGTGCATCCCAGATCCAGTCAGGACATAGCAGTCGAACTGTAGTTTACCCAGGTAATCAGTGCTCTGGCACTGGTTTCCCTGCCATCACAGATCGCAGCAGTCCAAGTGGAAGTCTGGTGTGCTGAAATGCACACCCTAGGTTGTCTCATATGTTCTTTTCTTGTTCTTGCAGAGCCACCTGCCTTGCAGATATCAGATGCATTCTCTGCAAGTGCTGCAAACTTATTTGCTGGATACCAGCCAGTGCAAATCCAGTGTGACAGCTGCCTTCCTCCTGTCTTACTTTTTTAGTTCCCCATCAAGCAGAGCTTTCTTGTTGCAAGCAGGGGAAATAGATCTTCAAGGAAAAAAAGACACTATTCTTCTGGATAAAAGAGAATTTAATCATTGTTTGTTAATTTTTGCGTACATTTCAAAATCTGTGCTTCTGATGCTGAATTTCTGTTGTTGTTGTTGGGACACAATTTGTTACAGCTCTGGCCTGATGACTAGGCTTGTAGCTCCTCTGCAGACTTTTTGCAAGGGGAGGGACTGCACTTTCAGAAGTAACATTTAGCCTTTCTCTGTCTGATTTTGTGTAGTCTGCTGTTAGCCTGCAACCTTTTGCTAGCCCTGCAAAAAATGCTTCCTTACTCCTCAGTGACAGTCCTCTCCCCAGCCTGAGGGCAAGAGGATTCCTTTTTTCTTGGTACTGATAAAATGTATTTTGTGCCAGCAATATAACTGCTATAAAAGTGTGCTGCTGTGTTTCTATTATTTCATTCTGTGAAGAACAATAGGATGTTTCATTATATATTTCACTGTGAAGTTTTTGTGCAATAATGTACAAAGGTGAAGTAAGAGTAAAATAACAAAGGCAAAAAAGTTAATGTCAATTTAGGTAAGAATGGAGGGATAAAAGCTCTAGGCTTTTAGTAAAAGGGAGGGAGTAAAGAAGGAGGAGGCCTTTCTTTGAGATCTTCATGACTTAAGCAGTGGTTCAGAGAGGAGCAGAGAGTTCTGAAGGGAGTAAGGAAGCCCAGAAACAATGGCTTAATACAGAAAGTTCTTGAGAAATAAATAGCAAAATTTGAAAAAGACTGTAGTGTGATGTTAGGAGACCACGGCTATAACCCAGTTTGACAGACTAGAAGGGACAAGGAGGATGGAGAATTCAGGAACCTACAGATCTCAATTGAGTTTTTTGAGGTGCCAGTGGGAGAGGATATAGTTCTCTGTCTTGGAGTGACAGCGGTCTTACAGCATCCTGAAAGTCCCTAGACATTTCGAATTCATGGTTTTATGATGACTGTGAGGAGAGATTTGCAGTATTGCAGAGGGAAATGATGAAAGTATGAATAAAGATTTTAGTGGAGGCAGGGTCGAGGTAAGGATTCTGGCAGTGTGCCAGAGATGGTGTTAGACATATTGACAGGGGAGAGGCAGGGAGAAAATGTAAGCTCAGGATGAGGAATGACTTGAAGGTGTTAGTTTGCTCCCAAGGATAGACAGTAAATCTTAGTTTATTGGTACCTAATGCTCCAAGGTCCATGTATGCTGTAACAGATAATATAACAGTATATTACACAATAAAGAAAAGGCTTGGCAGAGAAGGAGAGATGCCAGCTGTGCCACTCTTGTGATACCAGAGACAGACTATAAAAATATTAGAATTTTTAATATCACTGTGCCACCCTGATAGGAAGCAGTAGGAGTTTTAATGTATGATTACTTTTAACTCTGTGTCCTAGAAGAAACTTGCTGGTGTCTTACATGATTCTGAGCTTTAAGAATTACTTTTCCGTTAAGCAAGTATTCAGAATGCTCAGCAAATCACTTTCTTCCTGTTAGATTTTATAGGGGTGAATTTGAAAACACATAGCTTTATTTAATATCTTAAAGTCTTGATTTTAGCTATTAACAGCAATTTAGTGTTGTGTCTTAAGAAGTAATATAGGTCTTATGCAGAATAATCCAAGGTCATTGTAGAAGTGTTGATTTTAGGAGGTGGTGGCAAAGGCCAGTGTAAGTGCATCTAATAGTGCTTTTCCCTGTCAAACTTGTTTGTTGAACACACTTTTGCAGCCCTGGTGGAAGAAGTTTATTCTGCTCAACGGGAACGTGATGAGGCTGTCATGGCAAGGCTTAGGTTAGCCAACGAAGAGAGAGATGAAGCATTTCTACGAGTCCAGCGTTTAGAAGAGTCTCTCAGAGAGTAAGTATACATTTCCTGCCCCATGTAAAAAGGCTGTTGTGTCAGTCTGTGACAGTCATAAACTGCTCAACAGTGGTTATAGGAAAACTTAGCACATTATTATCTGTGTAATAAAATAGACTAGGGCTAGTATTACTGTGTTATTGGTTAATTTGTTAGCCATCCTGTAAAACCATATTTTTCTGTGGAGACTGAGAGAAGGTGAATAATTTTGATCACAAAAATTAAAAATATAATCAAAAGCTTTGTTATTGATTTATTGAGGGAGAAATAAGATGAATGTGACATTTTATAGGGATCTTTTGACACGGAGTACCAGAATGTCAGTCAAAAGTTGCAACATATAGGAAATCAATCAAGCCTTTAAACCCACTAGACATTTCCTTCAGCAAAATCTCTACCAATGATACGGGTGACATAGTAAAAATATATGGGGTCTTTTTCTTGTCTTTATTGTAGGAGCAGTTTGTAAGGTAATAAGGGTACAAGTAATAGTTCATCGATTTTTATGCATGCCATCTTAACAGAAATAGGTAATCTTATGTTAAACAGAACTAAGTCAGGAGAAAATTATCAAGAGTGGTTTCTTTCTCCCTTTGGGATATAGGCAGTTTTGAAGCTACAGTTTGCCTCTCCATACAATCCTTGTCCCTCTCAGTTGTGATCATCTTGGTTATCATCTTTGTTAGTCCCCCACAGGGTAGTCCCACAAAGACTAGCGTGGCTGAGAAATTTCTCTTACTTTCTGTCACGAGAAATACAAAGCAAACAAGCTTATCATGGCAGGAGACTGAATAGGTGCAGTTGTTAGTTAACTAAATGGCAGGCAATTATGTTTTAAATAATTGTTGATTCTATTAAGAACACCTCTCTTTAGGGCAGAAAACCAGTCATCTTCTTTTGGGTATTTTTATAGTTAGGGCCAGAGAATATTATCTAAATTAATTTCAATAATCTGCACATAGTTTGTCCACCAGTATTCTGTAGAATTTACAAATTACTAGAGTTTGTCACAGCCTCACTGTTTGTCACAAGTGTGACTCAGCAGCAAGATTAGGACATTGCATACCCACAAGAATTAGTGCACGATTTGTTAAATACCTCTATGAAGCCCATTGTATGTGCATATGCATCTGAAATCTTGCCTTAAACAGCAATCTCTGAGAAAATTGTAGATGTACTTTAAGTTCCCGTAAGAGGCATCGTAACTGTGAGCCTTACATAAGTCTCCAATTTCTTCTGCCAGTCTTCTAATCTTATGTGTTCCAAGAGTAAAGAAAGCTTAGTATGGCTCCAAACGTCACATGATTCTGTATATAAATTGTTAGCATAAACTCAAGATCTTTGATCTTAAAGCACACAAGTTCTGCAGAATATTAATTATTCTGGTCAACAAACCTAGTCAATGACTTTTGGGGATTCTGGCATATTGCTGGTTTTTCTGCAGTGGAATCCATAGACACATAGGTGGCGGTTCTTGACACACTTGAATCCCTCAGAGCACCTTCACTTGTTTTCCCTTCAACCCCTTCTGTCTGCTTCACTCATATTCTGGAAAACTGACTTAGTTCTAAGCAGACGTATGAGAAAAGAGAAGAAACTCTATTTCTCAGAGAACATGCATAGTACCTTTCTCAAAAGCACGTCATTGCAGAAAGCACTGGATGCACTGGTCATGCCAAAATACTGCTTGTTCCCAGAAGAGTCAGTAACTCCCTTGACTGATAGTTGGAGCCAAGCTATTACACTTTATTGCTATCATTTAGAGAACAGCAGTTGTGCTGGCTGTCATCCACTTGGGTGTTCTTTCGGAAGCTTTACAGAGAGGTCTGATACCCTGATGCCATTCACAGTCTCAGAACTGGCATAGGAGATTTTCCTGTGGAGAACACCAACTTTCTTTTCTAACTACCACCCTTGATATTTTCTTCCTTCCTTATGGTGGTTGTTCAAAAGGTCAAGTTCTCTGTCTCAGATGTGGAGCACATAAAGGTTTGGGGTTTTTGTAAAGAACATTGGCTATTTGTGCTACACTCATCAAGTTTTAGAGCACAGGTCACTCTTTCCATCTGCTTTGGACTTATTCCAATCAGAGAACTTTACAAGAGGGCAGTATTGAACAGCCTGCCAACCTTTATCAAATGCTTTAATGCTTTCTTTAAATTAGCAGCTGGAGCAGTTCTATTGTCATTATTTAACTGTAACAACCAAAATTCTTACAGCCCTGTTGGCCCTAGGGGTTATGTTATCAGAATGTGTTTAGAAATGGGGGAGGAGGAATCCTTGGTTACTGCTATTTAAAATCATGAGGTTTTCATTCATTGTCTGTGCACAGCACAGGGAGACTTAGCAGAGCAAATACACAGCTCTGGATGCTACTTTTTTTAAAATATTGTCACCTAAGGAGGTGTTTGTATACCTACAGACAGATCCCTTGTGGCAGTAATATGCTGAAGGTATGCTTATGGCAGAAGTTCATGTTCTTTTTCCCACTCCCATTTCTCCCTAAGGTGTCTTGCTTACCCAGCCTGTTGGTTGGCTGGGTGATTTTGTTGACCCGCACTTTTAGCAGTGTAGAAGTCCTCTGGAGAAGCTGGGTCAGTCCTGCCAATTTACTTTGACAAATACCGTTCTTTTCATTGTGAATACAAACTAGCTGGAGATCCATTTTTAAGTCCCACATGAAGTGGTACTTAGAACAATGTAAAAGCCTAAAGCAGGAACTCTACAAGGATCCAGTTCTGAGAATTTATTATAATAATATAATTATTAATATTATTATGTTTGTTATGTTATTATTTGTGTTACTTTATGAATACAAGTCAAACCCAGCAAAGGCTAGCTTTCACTTTATTTTGTGTAGTTGTGATGCTGACTGAATATGTTGGAGTACTTACTGCTTGTGAATGCCATATAAATATACCAGCTGTTATACACTGAGAGTGTATTCTGAAATATTTCTTTTTCATTTAAAAACTTAATTTCTATACTGGTTGATTTACTGTGCCTTACGTACTGTTATTTGCTAAAACTAATGGAAAATGTGGTAGCATGCTGTCAAGTGTCCTATGATGCTTGCTAGCTAAAATCATGGCTTTGGAGCAGTACCTGTCATAGCACTGTTGAAAAAGTGTTGCTGTTTAGAAGATGTTTAATGGTACTATATCTGTCTTAAAATATTATAGGCTACTTTTAGTAGAAGTCAGCAATAAGTAAGTAGCAATGGAGTGGTAAGGTAACTTTAATATGCTCATTTTTCCAGAAAAGAGATCTCTGTCCATTTAACTAACCTTAGGTAAAATAAAATGTGTACTATCCCATTTATTAGATTTTTGTGCTATCATTTACTGCTTTTGCACAGCCAGTGTTCAATGCTGTATGACTAAATTCCTCGTATCATCTTTGTATTTGACAGGTCAATATATGTTCTGTTGAAATAGAAAGGGAGGAAAGTGCAGGCGCGTTTGTTCCGGAATTAAATAAGGGCCTTGCAGAGAATTGGCTTAGCTTCCTATTTTATGCAAGATATAAAATCAAAATATTTTTAAAGTAACTTCAACTGGTTTGGGATTTTTCCCTCATTTTGGAAGGAAGGGGTGGAAAAAGAATTACTTAAAAATAAAAAAAAGCCTATCAACAAAAGTCATGTTCTCTTTCATTTGGGGTGCAGTAAAAACAAAAAGAAATCATCGGGTAAAAGTTGTAAGCCCAGAAATAAATAAAATAAAAGCATCAGTCATTTCTATCACTGGGGAACTTTTTTCATCTAAGCACATATGAACAATTGATCCTTGTAGTCATATATAGCAGTAAACATTAATAACTTAACAGTCTGAAGTCAGTGCTGAAGATACGGAGCATTATTGAAAGATGGAGTCGAGCAGGTGGCACTTTAATATGTTCAGTGTCATGGTTGACTCTAAAGACTAGTCGAATGAAATTACTTGAGGTTCTAAAGATTTAAAAAGCGAACTCATTTTGCTGCACTAAGGAAATGCTACTGATCAGGCTTTCTGTGTCCCTTTTTTCTAGGCTAGAAAATATTAACCCTGAAGAAAATGACATGGTAAGCCATTCTCTGAGGAGATTTCTTGATGTCAGTCTTATATCTTAGAGGCTTAAGTTCAATTGAGTGGGTTTCAAGAACTAAGATGTGGGAAAAAGAAGAATTGACACACTAATAATGTACATCTTTGCTGCAATATGAAAATTCAATAACTTCACTCAGTCAATTTACAATTCACATGTGCCTATTAATTAAAACCCTATATTAAATAAAATATATTAAAACTTCATGTCTGACTAACATATAATGCTGTTGGTAGACATTACAGGAATTACTGAACAGAATAAACAATGCAGACACAGGGATAGATATACTGAAGAATGGAGCTATAATTCTGAACCGAATACACAGGACCAAAGAACGTAAAAAGAAAATAATAGCTGAGGAAATGAATGCAGTAATAGAACAACGGGATGCTGCTTTATCTCAAGTAAGTCTCTACAAGTATATGATCACTCAGTAGCAAATTTCTTTTTTTTTTGGTTTCAGTTTTGGGGGTTTTGTTTGTTTGTTTGTGTTGGGGGGGTTGGGTTTTTTATTTTACTTTTGGGGAAGAAAATTATTTTATTTACTTTTCTCTGTTGAAAATCTCAGAAGAGAGCCTTTGTAGTAAATGTCTGATTACTGATCAACTTTTTTTTCATGGTTGTAGTGCCCATTATAATGGCATCACTGGGTTTCATGAGAAAAGTTATGTTTGTTTTGTTTGCGCTTCTTTACTATCTGTCTTCTTTCTAAAACAAAACAGTTTTCAATGAGTTGACCAATCTAAATAGCTGTTAAGGGCTTAGTTTTGCAGTATGCTGTATTGATAAAATGCATTGGATGACGGTTAACTGGGACTGAAGGATTTATAAAGGGTTGTAAGTAGCAAAAATATACATTAAAGGAAGGCAACAGTACCACATGCAACAATGCAAGCAATTCCTCTCTTTGTTGCTTTACATTCAGGAGATAAAAATCAGCATGTGGTCCTTGACTCTCAAAGTCTTACCCATCTACTACGTGACTTGAAAGAATCTGGAGGTTTTTTTCTACTCAGATCACTCATTGCCTGCAATTTCCTATTTTGACAGAACAGTAATTGTCTTCATTCTCTTCACCATAAAGAGAGTCTCCTTGCTTTTCTCATCTCACGGAAGAGTTTTTCTGTTGGTTTTTTGGCTTGAGTTTGGGTTTTTTACCCACCATTTTTTAAATGGAATTTTAACTCAATAGGAATAAGTTGTAGGGAGGAACAGTCCAATTAGGGAATGTATCTCCTGAGAAAAGATCTTAGGCTGGATGAAGCTCCCTATGTATTTATGCCAAACAAGAAATTTCATCTGACTCTTCCAATATTGAAAATTTTGATTTTCAATGTAAGTAACCAACGTTGGCCCACATCTAACTAATTTCTGCTAAAGTCAGGCTGTGATCTTTGATGATATCAGTAATGTTAATTGAATTTATGTTCTATTGAGAAGTCTTCTGATAAAAGTGCCTCCTCTACACACACTGTAATTTTCACACTTTTTTTCAGTCATTTTCTTTGCATTCTCTACTACTTTAATCTTGAAAGCCCCATCTGCCTGGTGCTTAAAATATTTTGTATGTCTGTCAAGTGTGCATTGCAAAAAATTTTAATGTATTTATCGTGGTATTTTACTTTCTCAGTCTACTTTTTTTCTTTTATAATAATATTGCTGGAATGTTTCCCAGCACAGCTACTGGGAAACATCCAATAGCCCTTCCAAAAGTTTATATTCTTTCTTCTTTGCACAGGGCATTTGAAAAGTGAGCAGCTTGTAAGAGGAAAGCTTTCAGCAAGAGAGAAGGTTCTCTTGATATTTTTATTTTCATTTTTTCAGTTTTTGATTCTTTGTTGAAGTGGACTTTCAGGCATTCTTGGACCATAGAACTTCTATGAATGTCAGAAGAATATAATTTTCAGGCATTTTAATACACATTTTAATTTAATTGATTTTAAGTTGCCTGTTTAAGGAGTAATATTTTCCAAGTAATCATCTTGAAAATTAATAAAGATAATTATTTTAGATAGTAATGGCTCAAGTGTCACCACTAGCAAAGCCACTTTAGGTGACACTTTAGGCAACACTTTAGGCTTGTCAGCAAAAGGGACAGGTAATGTTAAGTAGATACTGAAGCTGAAAAAATAAATTAACAAAATAATAAATCCTCACCAAATGAAAATTTAAATATCTGGCTTTAAGCTGTAGTATTATAATACTGCTGTCAATTTATACCACCATTGCTTTAAATTAACTGTTATTAATAGAACTATTCATCATGTGTTTTCAGATACGTGATGCTTTTACAGCTGTTACTGTTGAATCTAGAAAATAGGTCCTTGGAATTGAAGCTACCTTTTCAACCTGTTTCTCACTTGATTCCTTGGGAATTCGTACCATACTTGAATTATTAGTAGTCTTTTGTTAACATTGCAATAGCAGTAGTTATTACAGTGCTAACAGCAAGAACAATAGGAGAGGGATTCTGAATTAGACCACAAAGGGACTAGATATAATTCAATGGATGTATATGCTTAGCATAACAAATGCAAATTATTGGAAGTTAGATCTGGGGTTGCCTCAGGCATTCATAACATCTGTGAGTTAGAATGTTTTTCTTTTTGTGGAAGTGACATCAAATATGAAGGGGGGAACTGAGAGCAGGTTGAGAAGAAGCAGAAATAGAGTAAACGATTAGCAGGTTGTGGCTATCATCTGGAAAATGCATTTGTAAAGTTCAGAGGTCACTGGGCAATGGAGGTTGAATGTTTAATGACACGCCGTGTTGCTGTGTTCCTGGTTGCTGTTGCGTGGTGCTGGAGACAGCAATGTCATTTGAGTGACCACCATAGCTGGTTCCATGTGATAGAGAACTACCTACACAGTAGCAAGTGTTTGGACTGACTGTGTTTAATGAAGCTGCATCTGTTCCTTTTCGCTGTGATTTTCTTCATAATAGCCTGGCATTTGACAATTGAGCACAGCGAACATAAGTAGTGCCTAGCTTTTGGGGGTTAACTTACAGGATTTCTGATTTTTCTGAGTAAGAAACAATAATGTGAAAGCCTTCACAGCTCAAACATCTTGCTTTTATTTCAAGCGAGGAATATGTTACATTTCTAGAGAACGGACATTCTATAAACTATGCATTTCCTATGACCAGGTAAATACTGTTGTAGTCCCCGAGCCACCAGCTGGGATGGCTGGAGAACTAGGGGGCTCAGCAGCTCAGTGGTGGGTGAATTCAGAGATCTAACACCCCCCACAAGACAGCTGGCCAGGATCCCCTCACCTGGTCTTGTGACCTGTGTGAGGAGGGTCCCCCTGGTTGGTCAGCAGCCAGACAGTCACTCTAACCTTGGGTCACACCACATTGGCCCTCAGCTGTTGTCCCTCCCCTGTCTGTATCCCTTGATAAGGAACTTGGCGGGCGGAGCCCGTTCTCTTGCTACCTGGCCAGCCTGCGTGCCGGTCAGAAATAAAACATCGGAGCCCCCGCAAGAGCCATCTCTGGACTCTTTACTTCTGATACCGCTCGAGCTAGCAAGCTCTGTGTGGGCTTGGCCGCGTGCCTCCATCGCACGGGTCGGAGAGAAGCTGTATGCGAGGTGCTGAGCATCGCCAGGAGTTCCTGAGCCAGGAATTCTTAGGGAAAAGCAACAGCTTCCTCCACCAGCCAGGCAGCACAGCGGCAAAATACAGCTTACTTCCAACTAGTCTTTTAAATTCAGTTTTATAATGCTTTTTCTGGTAGCTACTGAGTAGCTACGGCTGTGCTGCATTTAACTGGACTGCAGTTGCAGCATACTTGATGATTAGCTAGTTGTGATTCTTCTATTTGAGTTTTACTTGGATAATTTTTTTATTCTTCAAAAAATGAAGAGCACTGTCCATGTCTTGGAAAGGCCATGAAAATGTTTTTTCTAGTTGTAACACCCAAGAACCTCTGTGTATTTTTTGAGGTTTCCAACATGAACATTGCTTCTTACTGGGAAGCAAATTGAAGCACTTGTATCACTGTATTGAGCTGTGCAAGTGTGTGTAATCCTAGATCTTTCACTAGATTGCTGAGCAAATATGCAAACTACTTTTTGTATGTGTGAAAACAAATGAAATGGTATAAACTCAAATATTTGATACTACTTTTAGTATGTATTTTCAAGTGAATAATAAACAAACAACTAAAGCATGGCTAAACATTGACATCCATCTTCTCCTGTATCAACCCTCTTGAAAAAACAAACTCAACAGTTTGGTTGTATTTGCTAAGATATGTTTGTTAGTGAACAGATATTGTGTGATACTGAGGATCTTCGGTGTGTTTTATGACTGATCCTCTGAAAGAAATAAAACATCATTTTCTTGTCTGTAACATTCAGTTTTGTCTTAACCCGTTCAAGGAAAAAACTTATTTGTCCAGTTGATCATAATACAGTTTTACCTTTCTTCTGAAATCTTTGTTGCTTGAGTAATCCAGTTAGTGGCAGACATTTAGTGGAGATTCCATATGGCATAGTCACATTGTGTGATCTTCTAAAGAAGTGGCTTCCAGCAGGAGGCAATACAGTACAATGTCTCAGCCACCTATTAGCCACATCACACCTTATGGACAGGAATGTTAATATCATTACAGGGTTGGCAGCTGAAGACTTGACTAAGTCATTACAATTACTTTTCTTCTGGTTTAGACAAGAAAGGGGACCTTTTAATTGGTACAGCTTGAAGTAAGTGATTTTGCAAAGCTCATTAAGAGATTAGGAGATTGTGTGTTTGATATGTTTCCAGTCCTAACTAATTCTGTAAATATGAGAGTTTTTTAATTGGTAACAGTCAGTTCCATACAGAGTTTTAAATATTAAAGATATATAATTTGCTGTTAAGGAATAGCAGTGGTTTCGTGGCTGGCAAAGTATCATCTCTTGTACACTGATCTTGAAGCAATAACATAACTGGCAAGCAAACCTGGTTTTACAGCTTTGAATAGTTTGACCACATCCTGCTGTGCAGGAACATGCTTATGACTGTTCACGTAAAAAATTGGCAGGCACCCAGTTGCTCATCTGAAGCAAGTTAAAGAATCCTTCTCCATTTTGAGGCGCTGTTTGGCAGCAGGCGGCACTTTATCATCGTTGAAAACAACGACGAGATGCACTATGCTTGACTGCCCATCATTATCAGTTTCGACTAATGACTAATAACTGATAAATGTCTGTACTTACAACTAGTCAGCTTCTTGCTAGCTTTTTTTTTGTTGTTTTTGTTCTGCTAAAGCAATTTTCCTCCTTTTACACCAAGTAGTGTGTAGAGCTCTGTGTTACCTGTGATTCACAGAGCATTAAGGCATTCTCAGCACACATGAGTGAACAGGTCTTACTGAGGTAGTAAACCCAAGAGCTGTATGAAATGTAAAAACAAGAAATGTAAATGAAAACAAAATATTTATAGATCTTGGACCGTTAATTGGTGAATACTCAGGTGACAGGTTACAATGCCTCATGACTCTTGGGACAGAGGTGATCCCTTTGCAAACCAAAACATAGTTTGGAACGTTATTTTTTGTACTTTTAATTAGCAGTTTGGTTTTATACTCTGTGTTTTGGTACCCTTTGGCACTTCTTGATTAAGGATGCTAATCAAGTTCTTTGCTGGCAGGAGCACATCTGACGTTATCCTCCTACCTGCTCTGTCAAGGTGCTTACCCTACTTTTCCCTTTGCCGCTGACATTTGGGAACAGGAAAAGAAGAAGTAGGATGCTGTATTCACAGTTGTTTATGAACCGGGCAGCTGCTGTTGGGTACTGATGATTTTGGTCATGGGCTTATTTCAGGAGGAAAGTGAAAGTAAAGGGGATATTTATTGTACTTTGAGGATCCAAAAACCATGCTCATTCACTCTAATGGCTGGTTTCCTATGGGAAGGCAACAGCAAGTTGCTGTTGTTCTCATTTGCATCCTTTTCTCTGAGAGGTAGCTGATGAATGGGCATGGGGAAATTCCTTGCCAGCAGGATGGTTAAACAGAGAGAGGACACCTGTCTGCAGGATACCTCTTTTGCCCTGTGAATTTAGTCCAAGTCCTGAGAGAAAGCAGTAGGGATATGAAGTAAGATATAGAGTAGATTAAAAAAGAAAAATAATTTGAGATTTAACACTAAAAATTGTACAGTGTGTGCAGGGAATAAAGAAAGAAGGGTTAATGAAATCGTTGTCAGTTTTATTGGGATTCACATCAGTGGCCTCAGGTAAAGCTCACGGATGTCTCTACTTTGGAGGTAATACTGAGTAAAAGGGATCCTGAAGGGAGATCACAAAAAGCCAAGTTATATGAGCAGTGGTTGTGATTAGCAATATTAGTTTTAGTCTGTTTAATTGCATTGCACTGCAACAGTGCTTTAAAATGACACATTTCATTTCCTCTGTACCTAAATAAAGAATCCTTTGAAAATTTGACTAAATCCATGTTTTAGGAAGTCCATGTTATACTGAACATGGTTAAATCTGTGTTTTCTTTGCTCCTTCTCAGAATAAAAAGTGAATCTCATCAAGCTCCAAACAGAGCCAGTGATTTCTGTATTTGGGACGCGTGGAGTAAAACTATTGTGAATGATGCTGAAGAGCATCAGGAATCTTTTGCATCTCAGAAAAGGGCAGGTCCTTCACTACTTGACTACTTACTTTTTCTAAAAACAAACCCAGTTTGAAAATATATAATGATTCTTTACTTTCCAAGATGATTAGGTGTGCTTTGACTCTCTACCTTGGATATATTTGTGCTGGCTTTGGCATGAATATTTTCCAGGAGAATATTCAGTTAAATATTTGGCTGCATTTAGAAGACCATGAAGTACTTCTTTTCTTTTAAGTAGGAACTTTAGTCCACTGGAGACTTAAATAGAGAGGAAACTGGCCAAACAGAATCCTCTTGATTTCTTACACTGGGTTTTCTGATCTGTGTAGAATGTCTCCCCAAAAAACAACACCTGTTTAATCTTTTGCCATAGTGCTCTGTTTAATTTGATCAGGGTATGTGATTCATGGTTTGAAAGCATTAAGAAATCTGAGGAGTAGTGAGATGTTCAAACAGGATAGTAGGAGAAGGTTTAGGGACACCACAAATCCGTGTTAGTAGTGTCAGTTCGTCTCTCACAGTGATGTAGCAGAGCTTGTGATTTCAGGTAAGTAGGTATCTGTTAATAGAGCATGAAACTCTTTGGTTTCACTGGAGTTGGAATTACACTGGTGAAAGCAAGTGTTTTGCAGCTTATTCCTTAGTTTAGACTTCTGTGAGGCTTTGGTTGGATTAAGTCTTGTATTTTTTGAGTTAATACTTCTTGCAGCTTGAAGTGCCGGTCAGATGGTAGGTCATTAGTGGAGGGAAAGGAGGATCCAAAGGAAATTGCCCTAAGGAGCTCTTATACTGAACTTTTGTATTTGGTCCATGAATGCTAAATGTGAGTAAATATGTAAATGTTAATGCAGTGTTTCCTTAAAGAGAGGGATTAGGGTTTTTCTTTTTGAGCTTTAGAAGCAAAATTTTAATTGATACTGCATTTCTTCTTTTTGCTACCGTAAGGTTTTGACTGAATGATGCCCAGAGACACATCATTGTTTGCATTGTTAAATCACCTGTTGTTCCTCTGCAAACAGTGTGTTGTGCAGAATTCAGAAAATACATGTCTGCATAGTATTTGAGGGCATGATCAAGCTTGATATCTTTAATTGTAAACTTTAATGAATTTCCAGTTGAACGTTTATCCTCTCTTCAGCATCTAGAAACTCCTCACCCCCTTGAAAATGGCAGTAAATTTGCATGCAAGCTCGTTCCATTAATTGCTATTTGACTCATCTATCGTGGTGCTAAGCTTTATATTCACACAGCTTAGACTTTCAAACCAATTTCTGGAATTAATTTAAATATTTAATGTCAAAACCCTAGGACGAAAGAGAGGAAAAATGTTTTGTATGCTTATTGATCACCTGTTTCAGTAGCAGCAACCCACAGAGGAAACTTCCAATGTGATAAAAGCAGAATTCAAACAGTATTCCCTCTGAAGAGTATTACTGTGCGTGCAATAAGGTTTATAGGTGCCAAAACTCTTGTAGAGGTACCTTAAGCAAGTTTTCCGTGATACTTAACAGTTTCAAGTTAGGTACTGAGTGTTGAATGAGATTTCGCCTTGGTTACTTGTTGGATAAAATGTTGGATTTTCTTAAAAATTGGAAAAAAAACAAAGCTGTGTGCTTTGTATGAAAAGCTGGTTTCCTTAGTCAACTTTCTAAGGAAACTTTATGCATAATTAATTTGTTATTTTGGATGCGCAGATGAGTTTACATAAGAATTCTTTTGATAGTCAAGAAAGAAGATTTTTTTGCTTCATTTTTATCATTAATCTGGAGTCTGAAAAGGCTAATATGCCTGGCCTGCACGTTCGCTTGCTTTTCCTCGCTCGACCCTTCAATGTTCATAGGCTGCAATTTTATGTTTTATTACGCCTGTATTAGCAAGTAGTGTGAACAAATAGTGGTGGATCTGGAGTATGAAGTAGTTCTCAGCATCTGACATCCCCATTAATGCCTTTCCGGAATGGGGAGGGGGGCATTTCTTTGGTTTGGTTTGGTTTAGGGTGTTTTGTTTGTCTGGTTTTTTTTGTCAGGCTAGCTATAGTCAAGTCCTATGGACGGAATACCATTTGTGTCAGAATGCACTAGGTGCATTCCTGAAGCGCATCTTTGAGTTTGCTTAAATCAAAAAGGAATCCAATTTGTTTTCTCAGATAGCACTCCATGGTGCAGAACAAAGCATAATAAGTTGAGAAAGTGCAAAGTAGCATGCAAATTGTGTATTACATGAAATTAAGGATAAAAATGAGATGATTTCAAGAAAGACAATGAGATTTATTAAAATAAATAGGGAAGTGAAAGCTATCAGTATTCTTGGAGAAAATATTCTAGTATGTTTGTATTCAGACTTTTCCTTTGAAAATTATCAGACTACTTTATATGCAAACTTTTCTGGTGACGATTTTTGTCCTGTTGTCAAGATGTAAATGAACTTGGTTCCTTCAAGGAGAAATAGATTTCAAACTAGTAGCATAAAATGCAAATAAAATTATACAGAGAATGTAAAGTTTGGATTTAATTGTGCAGTGTAGATATCTTCAAAGAATAGCAAGCAAACTATATTGCTGATCATGCCACTTCTACAACATCAGTAATTGACTAAGAGTATTGTGGGACATGGAGCTAAGAAGAATGAATAGAGCTACTTTTTGTTGACTTAATTTATTTTTATTTCCAGAGTCCCTGAGGTGAAATATTGACCTCTCTTCCAGCACTGCAATACCCTCCACAGTCATCCTTGTGATTCAGCATGTGTGCTAAGCTGTAAAGAGAGGAGATGAGTAAGGAAGCCAAGGTCTAGTAATACCAGAGGATGTAAGGAAAAATTACTGTGATGATGATAAGCCTGATTATTCATTTTAGACAGAATTGTAGATGATTGTGACTGAAATGTGGGAGACTTAAAAAATGCTTTTGTTAGTTTCATTTCTTTCTAGATTTTTAACTGTTTTTAAATGATCAGGTAATTACCAAAATGGCAATTTTCCCTCTTGCTTTGGTCTGAATATTGTGACTTTTTTTTTTGGTTGTGAAGCTGTTAATCAATTTTTCCAAGTCCTTAGGCTTGATGAAATATTCTGGTTTAAAGTATGTAGTGCTCCTGACAAAAAAAAGGAGCAAGAAAATATATCAGTATTCTCTTTATGAGAGATTTCACAGTAGCATTAACTTATCTTTGTCTGGTTCACCAAGTATGCCTCCATTTGTTTGTTGTATGGCTTTACTCTTTCGTGCTTCAGATTGTGAGTATCTAGGATTTAGCCTCTTTTCCATGTTCTGTTTATTCACTGTTAATTATTTTTCAAGCTGAGTTGCTTGAGAACAAGAAAAATTTAGCTTCCATTACCCTCTATTGCAAATGAAGGACAGTCTTTCCTATTGCATGTAGTCTGCATGTGATTGTAAGATGCTGTTGTCAGGGAACTTTTTAATGCTTGCTGATGTTAATGCTTTGTTGTCATTCTTTTTAGCCATGTTTTTGATTTATTGTTGAATATGTAGCACAAAACATCATTCTGCTTTATAGTTTACTTGTGTATTGAAAATACTTTTTAAAATTACACAATTCAAATACATAGAAATACTTAATGGCTCTTAAGAAGCTGTGACTATGTAAAAAGTATAATACTTGTAGCTATAACAAAAGAAAAGTTGCAGATGAAGAACAGTATTAAATCATACAAGTATGTCAACTTTTTTCAGTTCTGGAGTTGCTATCAGAAATACAGAATACAAGTGGCTAACTACACGGTATTTAATTGGTGTAAAATACTGATGCAGTAAGACTTATGAATGTATACTTTATATTGTTAATAACATAGAATTGATAACTATCTTTTGAGAGAGAGAGGAATTTTAACATTACCTATTATTAATTAACTACTAGCTATAAACTTGTAAATCTGAATGTATTAACCAAAGTTGTGCAACAGTTATTGGTCATCTTTCAGTTATGCTGAGTAGCTTATTTCTTAGTTAGCTGTTATATCTTTCTCTGCTATCTGCAAAAGTAGTACCAAAGATTAGAGAAACCCCAAAAACAGAGTAAAGCTCTCTGTCAAAAGAAAGGCTATGAACACTTTGCTCCTAGTTGTCTCTTGAGATTACTTTTCCCCAGTAGGTAAGATTTCTTTCAAGTCTCGTTAAAATTATGATGAGGAATTTCTTAGTTCAGAGATGGTGTTACAGATCCCAGCAATGTTAGGAAACAGTAGTTTTCACTCTCTTTTTCCTGAAAGTGCTCCGCTGTGTTGTGTTCAGTAGGGGAGTGAACACTAGGCCTCTCTGTGAGTTTAATTCCTTCATCTTTAAGACAAAGTTTTTCTTTCTTAATCTACAAGCATTTTTTCAGCCTCATTGCTTGGGGTCCCGCTCACAGTCAAAATGTTAGGACTTCAACTGAATCTTAGTCTGAAAAACAAGTCTTGAAAGACTCACTGTGAAAAGGAGAGCATCCAGTGCCAGCCTCCAAGAAGACACTGCAAAATTATTGTTAATATCTTATGCTAAATAGTCACATCAGCTGGCCTTCTACTGTAGGGCCAGCCAGCAGCTGTGTCTCTCCTTACA
This sequence comes from Gymnorhina tibicen, assembly GCA_013399875.1. Lineage (NCBI taxonomy): Eukaryota > Metazoa > Chordata > Aves > Passeriformes > Artamidae > Gymnorhina > Gymnorhina tibicen. The sequence goes on along the minus strand of VXAZ01000687.1, from coordinate 619,191 downwards.
TGTTCTCCTTATGTCATGTACAGTGTCTTCTATGGTATTCAGACTCTTCTCAGCAGTAGTCATGCATTTTACCCATTTTGTTTGTTTTGGCAGGCAGGCCTATCACTTTGCTTTCAGAAGTTGTCATAACATTCCTCTATCTTTGTGTTTTTCTTAATTTTTTTCCCCCTTAGGGTGTCCTATCCTCTACACATGAAGAATGGAATTGCCAGGATGAGAGCAGTGTTGGTAATTGCACATGTCAAAGGCAGCTGATTTTAGGTTTAAGCATTTCTGCTTTTCAGTAACATATCTGAAAGCTTTTAGGTGAATTATTCAAAGCTGCAGGATCAGCCCACTTGAGAAGGGTGCATCTATTTGGGTATCTAGTTACATTGATCTCTGTAAAACACCTCAAGGAAGCTAAAGCTAAATTTTGTTACAGAGATAGAATCTTCAGACTGAACCTCTATTTAATATTTGCAAAGTCTTATTCATGTACCAAAATCATACATTCAGGCATTTCTCTGTGTTACCAAAGCTGAGCGATACATAATTTCTAAATGTGTAGGTTTGTTTTAGTTTTGCAGAGCTTTGGGTTACTTTCTTCAGTCTTTCTTTGTGGGATGCCTTTGTATTGTATGTATGATTTATTTAAAGTTTGTGCAAAGCTTGCACAATTTCCTGATTATTTAAAATTACTTTCATTCCACTTTTTCATTCCACAAATTGGAAAAGGTGTCTGGAATAAAATTTTATATACTTGCTATTACCTAGCTATATTTGCTGTTACTTTCTCTGTATTGATGAGACAGAAACTGTTTTCACAATAACATTTGAAGATTTGTAATTCGTTGCTTCATTTTCACTCTTATACTTAGACAGTTAAAACACTGACATTAATAATGTCATTAATAATCTGAAGGCATAGTTAATGCTTCCAGATACTTCAGTATTAAAGTTTCCTAACAGTCCATGGAAAAGGAGCAAATACTACAGGTTCAGATCATTTATTCAAAAAGTGTCTATTATCCTTGACGTAGCTGGAGAGGTTTTTGCTTTCACCTACCTAGTCAGTGTTTTAATTTGTAATAATCTCTAGTTTAAAGTAGCTTTTATTACATGTTAAACAAGTTTAGTATGGACATATTATAAACCAGAAAATATTCAAGAACTGCCACTTAACCAACTGATGGCTCAACTGAGAGTACAAAATTATCAGGACAAACAGACAGTATGTACTGCAAGGTACACCTGCAATACCATGATTACAATATCAGAATAAAAAGATTTTAAAACTCTGCCATCTATACAATGATCCATGATACTGTTTTCTTGAAAAATGTGATGATATTTAAGGATGGACCAGAAGTATTCCTGTCCTTTTGTGCAGTAAATGCCAACTTAACGTTTCGGCAATAGCCTTGTTTGCATATGGATTTTACAAAAATCCATTGAAGATTATTTGAAAACCAGCTCATTAGAATGACAGATTGCTTACAAAATTTTGTTTTCTTGTCAACTAATATTGGTTACATTCAATTAAACAAGGTTGTACTTTCTAAAAACATAATCTCTGTCAGCAGCTGAGTGCCTTGCTTATATCTGCAGATCAGATTCCTAATTTCTAGATCTAGTTGGAAGATTAGGCTGTGAAGATTAGGCTGTTTCTAAAATTTCTCCTTTTCAACAGCTTTCACATTTTCTCTACCTCTATTCTACTATACATATTGTTCAAGTACCAACACTGCAGATTATTAACTGGGGGTGAGGGAAAGGATTTAAACAAAAGCAATTGTCAGCTTTCTGTCACGGTGTGTTGTCAGATGTTTGACAAGCTGTCTCTTGGCCATAGGCCATCTGCTTGTAATGGAGCTGACTACTCTTCTGAGGAACCAGCAAAACATGTGGCCACATGAAGCAATAGCTCCGTGTTATTTGGTCAAGTCAATAAAGCAAAGGTTTGGGGTGTAGTAATCCCAGTTCTGGCATGATCTTGTTGGTTGATTAAGATTCTTAAACTTTCTATGCTAATTTGTCATCCCACAAAACCAGAAATTACTACTTACTAACTTGATCTGAGTGTTGGAAAAATTGATTACTCAGTGTTTACGAAAAGTTATAATTAATTGTAATTATTAAAGAAGAGTTATTGATAAGAATCATGTAATAAAGGGAACATGTACAGGGAAAAAAAGTGAAGTAAAAATGTAGACAAAAATGTAGCAGTGTAGTGGAGTGAACCTTACACAGGCCAAGATGAGAACTGAGAATTATAGTGTACATTATGTGTACATTCTGCCATGCCAAAGAAAGGAAGAAAGATGCTGCATTTGAAGGAGGGAGAAGCTAAAGAACTTTGAGAGGGAAGACTTATGTTTCCTCCTTTCAGCAATGAAGGATGAGAAATAATTTTTTTTTTTTTTAGTTACTAAAAAATATGGTTTATGGGTTTCTGAAATCTGCATTCCTTCCTTTCATTAGGAGCACATAATCTTTGGGGTTGCATTGATTTGGAAAATGCATACTAAGACCATAAATAAAATAAGATCAGAATAGTATTTTAATATTCAGATGCTTTGACTTGTTTCTTGGGGACCTTTCTTGCAGTACTATGTAGTACTTAACCACGGTAGAAATTATTTCAGGTAGTCAGCGGGCTATTTATGTCTTGGTTTCCGTGTAAGTAGTATATTAATGCATGTTCTGCATTAATGGCAAATTTATTCCAAAACCTCTTGGGTGTTGTGTAATTTTATTCTTTAAATGTTTTTAAAGATGTTGAGGTTGATTACTCTGAATTATTTTCTATGCAGAAGTTTCTACTCTGAAATAATCTCTTGTGTCTGTATGCTGGACTCGCTGATATCCATTGAAAGTAAAACTGATCCTAGTCTAACTGTTATTGTACTTGCAGACCTTTATTCAGTAATTTAGAATTTAGCTAATCGATTACTTTTTTTTTTGTCATTACTTTTAAAAGAGAATCTTGGCTCTTGAGTGCTCTTTCCCTCTTATGATAAAATTTTAATTAGTATTTTCCATTTTCTGAATTATTTGGGAGTATTGGTAATTTTCTTCGGTTTTGAATATAACACACTGACATGTGAATTATAATTTCATTGTACTGTGACAGTGTCTAGTATTTCTAAAACTCTGCAGTGGGGCATGAGCAGGTGTACTACTTGTGTACTACTCATCTGCTTACATGCTTAGTTTATACATTATTTATTAGACTTATAGGCATGAAATTAAAAAATTGAATTAATAATGTGACTATGATGTAAAGCAGAAGTTGCTTATTTATATATGACAGGCAGTTAGGAAAAAAACAGTCTTACTTTAGTTTAATGCATTTTTGCTTACTTTCAGACCCAGTACAGCCTCATGAATAAATGTTTGACTCTAGGTTACTAGGTTTATGTTTTGATTAGAAACAACTCAGAGGTAAGTTTGTTAACTTACATGCAATGGACACAAGAAAATGTGAAGGTGACTCAGTTATGTGGCTTCAGCAGCTCCTGCTGTTGTTTCCTCCTGCAGATCAGGAGTCTGTCAGCAGCCCCTGCTAGCACAGGCGTGGTCATCCAGTGCACAGCCAGCACAGGAACCCTGTTTGATTGACCTGTGAATCACATACAGCTCAAGAACATCTCCTTTTCCTGTCTCTATTTCTTGCACATTTTTATAATGAGTGTCATTGATTAGGAAAGTCTGTGTGTATTGAACTCATTGAGAAGTAGGTCAGGGTTGTTTTGATATTTGAAATACCATCATTGCAAGGAAATAAGAATATGTAGAGAATGCAGTTGGGTGGGTAAGTATCATAGTGCTACTCAGTGCTGTGGAATTGCTGCACGTGTAAGGATGGTTAACGTGAAGGGTGTAAACAGTTAAACTTTCTTGTCTAAATTTTCTGAATGTCTTACTGTGCACTTAGAGTTCCTTTAAGTATTAAAATGAAAATAAATGAAAACTTGTTTTGCTGCATTTGAAGTGTTCAGAAATAGACAGGGAAAGGAATGGTAGGAGGAAATCTAGTCATGCCTACAGCATATTATCTGCCTTAATGCTACAGATTGCAACTGGCTCATAGTGACAAAGAAAACAAAAATGTTTTATTTGTATTTTGATGCATTTCTTTTTGTAGCTTTTTGAAGCAAGACACCACTGCTCTGCTACAAAAAAAAAAGGAAGTGGTTACATTTAAGTTTCTCTTATTAACAATATAAATTTTTAAAGATGCATGTGTTTCTGAGGCCTAAACTCTACAAAAACACTTTTCTTTCTTGAAATTCCAGTAGTTTTAAGCTGGTGGGCATTGTATAAATAATCATTCAAACACATTTGTTGATGGTTTGCCAAAACTTTGAAGTGAAGTAATTTTTTTCAGAGGTTAGAAAGCCTTAATTCAAAATTATAATTTAATGGAAAATTTTTTTCTAGTGATTATTATGTAGAAACTCATTTATTACTGTATTTCTTTTTAAATTATTACTTTAGAAGAAAAAGGATAAATTCTATTTATATAAGTGCTTCCAAACATCTGCAGTTCAAAGTACATAATTCACAGTGACACCAAAGGTTGGTTTGTGTTTTGACTGGATGACTTTGGTATTATTTTTGTCTGCAAAGGAAAGAGTGTATAGCATCCAAGTGGCGCAAGATGTTTGCCTCTCCAGAAATTGTGATGAATTTGGGACAAGGGGCAGACTGTTCAAAAAAAAAAAAAAATATTGAGGGGAGGGGGAAAAAGGGCAGTGAAAGTGAGAACACTTGCATTCCATTTGGCATATTTGAGCTGGGAGCCAGTCTGAAGTACAGATGATTATAAACAAAGTAAGAAAAGGTGAACAAAATAAGCAGCTAAGAGAAAAATCAGTTGAATTGTTTTTGTTTGCCTCACATGGTTATTTATTGTATTCAGTTTTCCACAGGTGAAGACTTAAAAATACAACAGTATTAGCTTTTTTTCTTCATCTTTTTCATGTCTGGTGTCTGGAATAATTATTTGTACTTCAGTTGTTCACTGCAGTGAATATATGTTAAGTAATTTCAAAACAATGATGCACTTTATCACTTCTGAAAGTATTATGCTGTGTAGTAGTAGGATCTCAGTACCCCAAAACTTATCTTTCAATGGGATTGATGCATTTTCCATCAATGTATGGTGTGTCACTTACTTTGCTTATGAGCATTTTGCTTAAAATGCATAAAGGAAGAAAATGCATGTGGGATAGTTCTGCCATTTACATGGACTCCAACTTTCCCAGAATCTGGAGAACATAAACCCTTTCCCCAAGTTATTCAGTAGGAACTAGGTTATTTTTATTTCACACTACTTCAGTAATTGAGAATTCCAGTTCAGCAAGGTCTTCACACATAAAAGTGCAGAATGTGGCAGAGTACTCACTGTTTGAAGTGAAGGTGCTGATATGCAATCAAGTCATTATGCACTGGCTGACCCAGAGTGAGTGACTTTGCACTCACTTTTGATTTTTGTGTGACTTGAATAAAAATATGTTACCTTTAGTTTAATGACAGAATTAAGCTATTTGTGGGAGACTGTGGTTATGTATTTTTAAGCTAGGGAGGCCTCATAAGACTTGTGATCAGATCAGACCAAAGATCCACCTGCCTCACCAGCCTGACCTCACTCTGGTCAGTACAGGAACTTTGCAATACCTCCATCTAGACACTGTCGCTTTTTTTCAGCAAGCTCCCCAGTGGACTCTTGTGTGTTTATGCCAGTGCCGATTCTTAAGGTTGTAAGCACTGCAAGTTTTGGTAAGGACTTTAGATGAACAAATGTATTCTAATGAAATATTATCTTTTGTATGTGCTAATTGAATAACACAAATATTATTCAGAATTCAGGAAAGAACTTTGTGCAGAATTTTGCCTCATCTTAGTACATTCGTTTCATTAGACTTTGACCCCCATACCTGTAATAACAGAAACAAATCAATTGCTTTCCTTTTTCTCTAGCATATAAATGGTATAATGTGTTGACTTTTTTTTCCCTAGCATATTGCCGTAAGTTCACAAGAGGTTAGTTTGGATTCCTTTTAATGAAAGGCAATGAAAAATATTATGTGCCATATAGTAATATTAAAAGCAAATATAGATGTAACAGGATTAAATAGCCACCAAGACTGCATTTTTAGTAAGGAAGAATTATGGTTTTCTGTTATATTCAGTTTTAGCTGTCGCTTTCTGAGCCAGGGAATATCACAGTACCCTTTCCTGGGTCAAATCTGTGCTGAAACCCAAAATGAGAAATTCACCTGACATTACCATCCTAGTTCAATGAGATGAGAGCGAGGGACCCTGGTGTAGCAAAACATTTATGTCTCTTTGAAAGCACTTGAACAGCCTGATTGACCTAAGAAGTGCAGAGTTAAACAGGCTTCTGCATGAGACCTCTGGGGATAGGTGTTGTCTTCAATGCAAACAAACTACACAGGGACCAAATGGTTGGGGACAGGGGGTTGCTCTGCTCGATGTTAATGCTTTGCTGTATTCCATCTTTGTCTCTACTAACATTATTTCTCCAATGGCTTGCAGGTTTTTCTTTACTTTTGTGCAATGTCTGAACCTTTTACTTTAAGAACACCTCACTGAAGAATCATGTTAAATAATGATCAAAAAATAACATAAATCTGTGTAGATGTGGCGGGCACCATAACATTATGTTAACATGTTACAGGTACAAGTTGAAGACAAAAATGCTGAAAAGCTGACAGCATGTTAAAGATGATTTGTTTATACAAGTGCTAAAGTTATGTTTGATATGTTAATGCAACCTCATTTTCTAGTAAAGGCCAAACACTATTAAGAGGTTATTTGCATTGATTTTTCTATCTTCTGAAATACTTGATTCAAGGTAAACCATCTTTACTCCTTTTGTATAACTGGAACTGGGGCTATCTTCTAACGGTCACTTTCTGGTTGGGCCTCATGGACCTTACTCAGTGATATTCTCCTGGTCCACTTCTTGACCTCTCCATCAGTGTCCCTTTTAGCAGATGCTCTGTTTTTGCAATTTGTCTGAATTTTCCCTGTGGCATTCCAACACTCCCACCTGGAGAGTCACTGAAAGGGGTCAGCACACACTGCAGCTTGAACCAGTGCCTCTCACAAACATCCTCATTCTGCTGAATTGTGTTACCTAATGTTCATTTAAAGACTCGACAGTAGCCTAGTAGATTACATTTTAAGATGGGAGGGAAGAATATATTTACTTGCTATCTATCCTTGCTTTCCTGGCTGAATCTCTTCTTATCCTTTTGGTATGTTACCTGCTTTGCTTTTCATTTTGTGTCTTAGCTGCTTGTGGTACATCCTGTGCTGGGTACAAAGGTATTTGTTTGAAAAGACTGAGTGTATTTAGAAGAGTTGCATGGTGGAAATGGAGTTAAAGAGAAGATTGAGTCCCTGTTGCTGGGAATGGATGATGTTTTAGTGACAACTGTACAGTTGGGCAGTGATGGTTGCTCAAGGAACACTTAGAGTAGGCTTAACGAGGTTCGCTGTCTGTCAAGTACATTATCAGCTGAACCAGGCTAGCTGAGGTAGGAGACTTTTTGGGGGAAGTACCTTCAGAGAGGAGAACAAATGTGTGGGTTTGAAAGAAGAGAGGAAACCTTTGTCAGGATTGGTTTTGGGGGTGGTTTTTTTTTTTTTTTTACCTTACTGTTGCCTCTCTGGCTGCAGAATTCTGAGTGCACACAGTAGACCACACAGTAAAGTTAATTCTTAGAAAATTGTTTGTGTGATACCTTTATAAAATTACTTTACCATTTCTGAGGCTTTAATATCCTTTACTCAGCAAAGTAATTAGTGTTCTGATCAAGACATTTTCTCATTGACATGTGTCTACACTGCTCTCATATTCCTTGATGTACTCAAAGTATCTGAGGTAGAGAAGCAGTGTTCTCTATTAACAGTCTGTGTTTCATAGTGTTGAACTCACGGGAATTTGCATTTAAGGGCACAATTAAACCTCAGATCCGATGTTTAGGTAACCTGTGTTGCACAAAATATATTGTCTGTTTGAAGTTTTCCCAAGTGTGAATTTCCGTAAGTTTGAGATAACAGAATTTAGATGTAGTATTTCAAATTAAACACTTCCTTTAGCTTTCAGCTTTCTTAAAAGGTACATCCAACATTTCCTTTTTGTCAGTACCAAGTTGGATGATGTCTTCTCTTCACTGTGCTCCAAGAAGTATTTTTATATATGTTTTTAGAAGGAAATTCAGTTTCTTACTTGCAGCTGTTGGCATTTTAGAGCCCTGGAGTGAACCAATAAAAACACATGTTCTTTTAAAGAACATCTATTTTTACTGGACCTTGCTAACAACTAGTGACACAGAATTCAAAAAATGTTGGCTCAAATGAATAGAAGGGCTACATTGTTTTAAATTCTATTTTTAAAACTTTTCTTTACAGCAAGACTACACTAAAATTTCATATGCTCCTGCTCTTATGAAAAGGAGTTCTTGACTTTAGAATGCTGTTTTAATATTTTAAAAGTAGTTCAGGTATTAAAGTTGTAAAGTACAAAATTTTACTGAAACATACACAGTGTTGTTGCTTAAGAGTATTATTATAATGTTTTCACAAAGAGGGTAATTGAAGTTTTTACTTCCGGGACAGCCAAGAATAAACAGAATATCTTCTGTAAATACATTGTTTCCAACATAATAAAACACTTAGGTGCAAAGGTCAAATTAGATCACCGTTTCTTTCAGTGATGCCTCAAATTGAATTCAAGCAGTGTACTAGTTGAATGTGCCCTGTTTTTTTTCAGATATCAACACTCTTAGTAGAAATTAAATGAAAGAGAAATTACAAAATGTTCCCAAGTTTGATGTAAATGTAATCATATCAAGGTTTACTTGATAGGGAGGTTCATCCATTTTATGTTACCTGTGTTGCATCTTTACTGTACTTTACTTGTTCTGTGTTCTGCAAGATCCTGGAGTGCCATTGCTGCTGTTTATTTCAGTGGCTGTCTTCACAGGAGTGAAGTGGAGTGCAGAATTAAGATTGCACCCATGCCCTTAGTTGTACAATCTGCTTTGTACACCAAGATCCTTTTTCGTATAGTCCTGTAGCTAGGTTTTTCTCTTAGCATATTTTCACATACCTTTTGGAATCAAGAGAATAGCATGATTATAAATTCAAGTTTTAAAGGTCAATTGAGATTTTAGTCTTTTTAATAATATTTACTCTACAAAAACTTGTGCTGTTGTCAAATTGCAGATTCCAAAACACTGTTTTGAAGAAGAATATTGGCAAAGCAGAAAAGCGAGTGTCCTTGTGATCATATGTGATGTAATGTATAGTGCCTGAAGTGGTAGATTGGTTTTTTAATGGTGTTTAGATCATATAAACTAAGGAAAAAGTGTTGCTAGAGGAAAAAAAAAACATAATCTGTGTTTAGTTCTTCAGTAGTTTTATTAGCACCTTCATGTCTGCAAACACATTATTTTCATACTGGACATGGAAAAAGAATTACAGCTGGGATTCTGTGATTTGTGATTTTGTGTGTGTGTATGTAAGATAAGCATAGACATTAAACATCTCAAGTATGTGAAAATACTTGCAATCAAATGTATCTTAATATTTTTTCTGTATTTCCCTAGCTATGGTAAAATGTCTTTTTTTCTTGCAATAAAAATGAAGCTGTACATTAAGGAAGTTTACAATACACACTGAGAGAATGCTCTAGGCCAGCAAAATTCACTACCTTTAAAATAGGTAATCCTGTTAAAAATAAGTTCAGATTTCTAACATAAGTAATGAAATATAACAACATATATGTGAATGGAATTTTTGATAGTACTGTTGGGCTCCTACAAATACTTAAAATTTATTCAAATAGAGGAATGGATCATTCTGGTTTGTGTACTATACTGGATACCTGATGAGCAGTACATTGGTAAGGTCTTATTTTGTATTTAAGAACGGTACGTATTGGTATGTCTTTAAAATTTCCATCTCAACACCCTTTAGCATTCCTTATTTTACTTAGACCTCAGTTATAATTTTTTCAGTTCTGCAGCTTTCTGCTTCACAGTTTTTCTTTTTTGGAGTTTACATGAGGCAGGCTTCATTGTCCCATATACTGAATTGCTCAGGAATAGGTTGTATGTACATGATGGGGGCTCAGTTTTGTGTTGTCCACAGTCACTAAGATAGCACAAGAGACTGACATTGCCAGGTCTTCCATTTGAGACAGTAATGCTTACATGGGCATTATATCAGAATTCTCATTCCTGTTTTACTAGTGTTTTCAGAAAGTATGTATTAAAATATTTTTTATCAATTAATTGTCTTTTGTTCCCACAGTCTAATAGCTTTGGGTTTTGGTGGTCATATCCAAACTACTTACTTGTAATACATTATTGTAAAATGCTTCTCCTGGTACTCTGCTTTTCCCTAGTTCTAACAGTTGTTCCCCTATGTCTTCTTGGTACTTCGTCTGTTTTGTTTTGCTTTTTTGTGTAAAACAGGTTTTTTTATGAACTGTCTGCTGACAACTAATTGCTCTTTCAAATCAAGGAGCTGGGCAAGACCTTTTATAGTTAACATAAAAAAGAGAAAAATAAAATTTGGTTCACAACTTGCAGATTTTTAATCATTAAAATAAATGCTCAGCAGACAGCAGTAAGTGTACATGTATATGCACACAGTAGCAAGTGCTAATTTTTTCATTTCTTGTCATTAAGTTAAATATTTAAAGAAAACAATCTTAAAATTTCTTTCAATATGTTGTGTGTGTTGGAGAATTAGAGGAACCTCTTAGTGTGAAAAATACAAGTATAAAAATGCATGTGTATTTTCCAATAAAAGGCTGGATCCTTGATTTGGGAGGAGGGTTTTTCATTTGCTTGCATTTTAAAAAGCATGCATTCTTTCCTTTATATCTGCTTACTTAATACATAAAAGCCAAAATCTAGCCATATATTGGCATAACTAGGAGCAGAAATTCAACCCAACATTCTGATAAATCTCTTACCTGATACTTAGCTTTTTTGGCATACATTGGACCAGGAAGAAACTGAATAATTATACACATTTTAAAAATGTAGCTCTAGTACTGTCTGGGATTGTAACTTGCCTTTGTCTGATGCTTTCACTACTGCAGAAATGGTGATGGGGTTATTTACGTTAAGTTGTTTGGCTTGTTGAAAAAAAATATGCCCACACTCCTCTACTTAATGGGATTCTTTCCTCGTTGCAGTGCAAACGGCTGGAGCAGGAGCTTCATCATCTGAAAGAGCAGAACCAGACTTCAGCAAACAACACGAGACATATGACTGCTGAAAACAATCAAGAACGTGCTCTGAAGGTAAATCTCCATTTCTTCTTGCAGGCAAATTAAGGTTGTAAGCCCCTGGTGCCAGCTTTCTGGGCTGCATATATCAGTTGTGTACATTTCGGCAGAAGTGAGCTATGGTGTTTGCCAACAACTGCTTCTTTAAACACAGATACAGCACCCTTCTGTTATGGTTTTATTTTATTTTGCGTATGAAAGCAACAAGAAAAAAAATAACATTGCCTCCAAGTTATTGGGCTGGTAATTAACACTAAATTCTTGAGATCTGTCCTTGCAATATTACATTGTATAAGGTGAAGAAAACTGCAACTATTGGCCTTGTGGTACCTTTGCAAAACTAATATTTTAAAGCATGGCTGTTTGATCTGCTCCCAGCAGTGTGTGCTATATTAATAACATTGTTGACCGATACTAGTAGTGACCACATAGTTGATACTACTATTTGCAAAAGGGTAGCTACTTGGAATTGGGAGGAGGAATAATAAGTCTTGTCAATAAGAATAAAAATGAGCAGAGAGGCGGGAGAGGGTCAGAGAAAGGACAGTGTAAAGTGACAGGTTATTGCTGCCTTAAGAAAGGGAAATTGTAATGTCAGTGGAATTGATAGCTACATATCCAGCAATCTCACCGTTAGCCAGGATAAGAGACTGTGCCAGGTAAGATGTGCAAGCATTGTGCACACCTCTTCAACCACTATATTCTTAAAAATCTCTTTTATCAGTAGTGAAGAGACAATACAAACACAGAAGTTACTCTGTTTATACTCTGTTGTCATTTTAAAACTGTTTGATTTAGATAGTAAGATCCAAAGGTATCTCATTTATAGATAATTTTCCTCTGCCTTCTTTATCTACTTTTTTTTTTTTTTTGGGAAACATCATTATTTTATTCGTACAACAACTTGACCAAAGCAAAGTATAGGATATAGGAATAGAAGTAAATCCTTGTGTAGTTTGACATTTCTTATTAAGAAAAACAATAAATATAATAATAATAAATGGAGAGAGGCTGTGTGCCACACAAATGCTGTATGTTCCATGGGTTTATAATTGCCATCAAAATCTATGGTGAATATTACAAAATCAGGTCTGCAATACTGAAAGCAGATGACTAGAAATGGAGATCATAAACATTCAGGGCTGTTTCTGACTGCAATAACAGCATTGTTTTAAATCTGGTAGCACCGAAAGTTAGTGCTTGCTAGGCGTACTACTTTTTCAGCATATTATTGTTCTTCATTAATTGCATGCTGCTTGTTTTTTCTGTGTCATTGAAAGTATTATGCACAGAGCCTTTCTGCTAGAAAGAAAAAAAGTTTTATTTAAGCTACACTTTTTGCATTTAATATTGTCTGACATAATGCATACAGAATAATTATATTTTCAGAGCAAGAAGTGATTTGATAGTTCAGAGTGTTACTAGGATTTCATTTTAAGCCTGATATTGCTCTCCCAGCACCTAATCTTTAAAGAACTTCATTTCTGACTGTCACAGGAATTTTTTTATTTTTCAAAGTGAAAGGTTAATTGATCATAGTCTCTTAGAGATGAGTCTGGGGAGGGAAAAAAAGACCACTTTTCAATTTTTGGTAAAATTGAACCTTTTTAATATTGTAGCTCCGTACAGTTTGTCTTAGTTCATATTACTGTTGCCTACAGTGAGGACAGGTCCTCTGGAATATTTTTTAAAAGGCCAAGTTGTATTCTTGACCTTGAAAACTTTAAAATGCCCCAGTGAAATATTTCCGATAGTAGTTAGCTTTGATACACACCACATGAGCACGCATCCTGACCTCATGTAAATGAAAAACTTATCACCCACTTTCAGTGTAACCACAGCCTGGAAAATTGATGTCTGGTCAGAATAAAAGTCATGTCAGTGACTCACGTAGGAGTGGGTTTGGTCGGTGCTCTGGGGCTGGCTGCAGATGGCTGGGGTGCTCATGCTGCTGTCAGCGGCAGAGCTCCCAGAGGAAGAAATACCCAGCCAGCGCCCTCCACGGGTCACACGCTTCCCCTGTGACACCCTCCTGGTCTTAGCTGGCACCTCCTGCCTCTCGCATGCACTCAGTAGCTCTTGCAAGGCTACACGCAGAGTGCATGTACAGACCCAAGCGTCCCGTCTTGTCCCCTCTCCACCGCAGAGCACCCTCTGGACATTTGACCATTTTCAGAGAAATAAGACACGTCATTTGTCTCTGTGGTACAGGGTAAATATCAACTCAACTTTTATTTTCACTGTGATCCAAGGAACTACATTTATTTTAACCACCTCCACACGCAAACTGGGAGCTGTGCTATGCATTATTAACCTGTCCAGCGGAAGGAATCCAGGTATTTCTTCTTAGTCTGTCCAGGACAGTTCGTATCAAGAAAGTTTTTTTTAAAAAACATGTAATTTTCCCTGTTCTCGTACACTTAATTAACGTTAAGGCAATCTCTTGGTTCAGTTTGGCAGAAGATCTATTCTGATGATGAGGAATTTGATCTGCTTTAGATTTTCTTAAGGGAGTAACAGAAGTGTAAACATCAGATGTGGTGCAGCGATATTTGCAATCTTAACTGGATAAAAATACAGTAATCAGGATCAGCTAGATTAAGGATGGCGTAAAAGTTTGTGATAAAACATGAGATCATCACCTCTATGGGACCCTGAAATACACTTAAGAACAAAACCCAGTGGCTATTGTTTCTTTTTTACTTTTTAAAATCATCTCACAGTAGTGAGTTGCTTCAAAGGAAAAAAGTGTAAGACCAATCCACAAGAAACCTACTTCATTCCACTGATGTTAAGGTCTGTTAGGTAAAATAAGCTGCAAGCTTTCACATTTATTTTTTGATATATCAGCTCACAGGGCTACTGCCACCCTTCTCTGAAGCAGTAGCAATCCATAGTGAGGAGTCAGGCAAAGCAGCAGGGAGACACATTATAACTGTGGGAGAGGTGTGGTGGCAGTAATTTGGCTAGAGTCGGGATCCAGAAATCAAAAGGATGATGTAAATACTCTTTTGCAGATTTTTGGTTTTGCGCTTTTAGATTCCATGTCACACCTGAGGATAATGTGACAAATAAAACATATGACACATAAGGCATGCTGTGCACACTATAATGTGCTATTTCATCTTACTGTGCTATATCTGCACATCGTGGTAAGATAGCTCTTCTTAACTAATCTCTGCGTACATATTAGTAGTATGTGTTTTAAATTTCCATATTTAATGTATTTATTGCATTAAAAATTCCTTACAGCATTGTGGGCCATTCAGCCCTACAATGCCAAACTGGCACTCCTAATTTTTATAATATTCTTATTAGTCATAGGGGATTGTATTAATTGAGGCTAATTTCAAATCTTCCCTCCAGGCAATGCCCACAACTGCACAGAGGTCATTCATAGAAGCATGTGGGCCCCTATTTCCACAGCTAAAGTAAAATAATCCTCTTCTTTGTGAAACCGTTTTTTAAAATCTCTTATCATATTTCACATTGAATTATAGCTAAATCTTTTAGGGATAATTGCTTCCTAAGGGCCTATACATTTGCGCTCTTAGTACATTTTCATAAAATAAGATCTGCAGAGTGCTTTGCAGTTCTAATGTGTAAGGGTCTATATGTAAGATTATTCATTTGTGCTTGGCCTTCATAATTAACATTAGGTCTCCACTGATTCTGATAAATGTATTCCCACAATACACAGAAACAACTGATTCAATTAAACATAGAAAAGTTGAAGAATTGCTACTTCCTCATTATTTTCCAAATAGTCATTCATTTTGCTGTTGTTAGCTTTGCAGTGTGTAATTTTGAAATTCAGAGTTTTCAGTAATACATTTTTTCTAAAAAAAAATCAGAATTTTTCCAGTGAGCATGTCCTCTTTACTGAGGTGAAGAAGAATAGGAAATAATTCTTGTGAAAAAAATAACTTAATGTGAAATTTCATGGAAAATGTTTAACCTGATTTTGAATGAAATAAAGAGAGGTTACTTTTTTTTCCACAGGTCTTATCTATTTTCCAATTTTTAATTAGGTAGTATATTCTTCTCAAAGCAGCTATTAATCTACTTTAAAGATCAGAGAGACATACTAATTTTACTTTCAAGGCAAACTCTTGGAAAGGAGAGGACTGTTTCACGGTGATATACAAATCAGGTGCCTTTTACTGACCAAATAAATGAGATTACTCCATCCAGTTATGATTTCATTAGAACTTGTATGGGTTATTAATCTCCTTCAGAGCTGTTGAGATGTTACGTCTTTTGTTATGATTGGCTTTTTTTTGTAATGTCTGCCTTTCTTTTTAGTTGTGCTTTTTTGTAGAATTTATCCTACATGATTCTATAGTTTTATTAAGAATATAATAAATTTAGAGTTAGACCAAGAAAGTAACCTGAAGGAGCTGTTAGAAGTTTGCCTACAGTAGTGTCAAAAAGCAACTGTGCCTGATGTTATCTGCTTTCTGCTGATATGTAAGAATCAAGTCAAGGGCAGGAAATCCACAATGCATGGCAGTTTGGTAGTTGTTCCAGTGATGATGCCTGTGAAGAAACCACTCTAGAATACTTAATTTAAGTATTCCCTGATGCCTTTCATAAATTGTATTAAGTTCTGTTTTGATTCCCAAAATTTCCCAGATTCTTAGAGCAGAAACCATTTTTCCATACCGACTTGACAACACCAACCACAAAACCAAATTCAGCTGACTAGTCAACCTGTCATACATGAAGGGCATGATCACAAAAGATTCTTATGTTATAAGAGCTTAAAAGTTTTTCTAAAGCTTTAACATGAAGTATAAAATGTTTGCTACTGTTGAAAAGCAGGGTATTCATGCTATTGAGGCATACAGTATTAACTATGGAAAAAAAAGTCCTTCTTTCAGATGATGTGGCCTTTATTTGCAAAAACTAAATAATTCTAACTGGTTTTAGGTTTGGTGCTTCAGAGCTGAAGTTTCATAAGTTTAATAAGTTTAGAGCTGGTTTATGGCTATAAAGCCTCTGATTTCAACAGAGACACATGCTTTTGAAATGCTCTCTAATCCAGGGAAACTTGTCTGAAGCAGTGATGGGAAACCAAGAGATTCCAATCTCATCTCTTCTATTCAAATTCCAGTTCAGCATATAACTTCTACATTTTAATAGTTATTAATTTAATCCTTTCGTAATAATTTTACATGGGACAGCAGAGATCACGTTAATTCATTGGACAGCTGGAATGTGAGTTTGGAACGTGTCAAGGCTCAGCCACGTCCAGAGCACCACTCTGCCACCTTCAGCTATTGCGACTGTTGTGCTGTAGTTACTGCAGTGCTGTGTGACTGATGGAAAACAGCTGCTGGTTTGCCTGTATGTTGTAGCTAACAGATGAATAGCTGTGTTGTCCAGTAGTGAGATGGGTGTTACAACTTTCTTCAGCTTCTAGCTACACAGTAACTAGACACTGCAAAGAGTTTAAAACTTGTTATTGATCCACTTGTCGGAATGGTGTTATTGTTCAGTACAGGATGCTTTTTATTTAGAGTGGTTGGTTGGTTTTTTTTTTCAATGAAGTACCTCAGCAATATTCATATGTTGGACAATCCACCCTTTTCTCTCACATTTTTTTATGAACTCCTCTGGCAAGTGTTCATTGTTCCCTCTGTATCTAACAAAATAGCAACCTGTGAAAGCTCAACTCAAGAGCTCACTCTGTGGAGTTAACCCAAAAGCAGTCATGCTTTTCATCCTGGGTGTCATGTGCTGCTATCTAGAAAAAAGGACTGCTGTCACATTTGCAAAAGATTTTTTAGGTATGTTTGAAGATAGAATGCCAGCTTCATATTGGAAGTAGAAGGGGTGAAGTAGATTGCAGATCTGTCTCTCAGTGAGAGGAGATACACTGTGCACTTTCATTTACTTATGGTCTGTATCTGTTCTTCTGAAACTAAAGGAACATTTCAGGACCAGTGGGAATAGTTAACAGACTTTTTGGAGGTTATCTCCAGCAAATAATATGTTGTTACAGCTAATCCTGTTACAGCTAATTCTTCCAATAACTTACATGAGGATGAAATACTACAGGATTTGTCAAAGTAAGCTGCAATTTCTAACTTTGTGCAAGAGCTGTAACCATAGTTGGGTTTCTTCTCCTAAGAAGGACTCCTCTTACTTAGCATTCAGAAGAGTTGCTCAGTTCAGGTTCTAGAAAGCCATAGTGAATTCCTTTCTCTCTCCAGTACCTACCCTAACACAGGATGTGCCCTCATTTAAATGCCTGGGCAATGTGAGAGAAAAATTTGCTACCCTGTCAATAAAACTTGTTATAAAGCACATGAGATCACTATTAATTTTTGGAGTGGAGGTTTGCTGAAGTTTTAATGCTTAAATTGCTTTTAACTGCATGGTGGAGGTGAAAATAAAAGACTAGTAAAACTTGGAGCATGCTGCTGACAATCTGGACATGAAAAAGAATGCACAAACATTTTTCTTCCTTTGCTGCTTCCTAGACACTTTATCAGACAGGGTAGACACAGTTGCAGTCTTAATTGCATTGAACAGAGCCTTTGCTTTTGCTGCACCCAGAAACACTTAATCACAAGGTCTTAAAGTGTGTCACTGAGGTTAGACACAAGTCTGTTCAGCTCTTATCCATGTTAGAAGAATGATTACTCACTTTATGGCTTGGTGTTATTAAATAGTACCATACACCTCAGAGGATATCAGTGTGAGCTGGTGCATCGTGCCATAAATGAACACTAAAATGAGGCCACAGAAACTCCTGCAGAAGTAATTCTGTCCATATTCCACTTTGATAGTAATTTTTTATGTTCCTTTCTCTTTAAGTTACAGTGTCTCCAAAAGCTATTGCTACAGACTAACAGTTAGCCCTGGGAGTTAACTATTTCTGGAGAGGGAGAAAATCACTCATATAATCCTACAGTGACCAACATTCCCCTTCAAGCCCAGTGGAAAAAATGTGAGCACTTGTTGAGTGGTCTTTAAAACAGTTACTTGAAGTTTCCTTGAACCCAGTTGTTCTTTTGAGCCAAATTTTGTAACCTGGTCTTCTGGTCAGTTCAGGGCTGGAGATCCTCAAGGAATCCCTCAAAGGGTTTCTCCTTCATCTGCTGTCGTATGTTGGAGTGTAACAGTTTGCCTATGTGTATCCTTTATAGGCAGGAAGTGACTAATTTAGTGTATGTATTTGACCATGAATCAGGGTTTTGATCTACTAGTATCACTATAAGTGACCAGTTTTATTAATTGGTAGCCATCCAGCCTAGCTGGTAGGCTTTATTTAGTTATGTAGGTTTTGACAGAAAGTTGTTCATGAGTGCAGTAACATTCTTAGTCTCCTCCCATCTGGTAGTTAATTTTTTAGCACTGATAGACATTTGTATTCATTGACCAAAAATATCTTGTGTAGGGAGCTAAAAGTTAGAATAATTGCTTAAATGTGCCATAAGCAAATAATACAATATTTTCCCCTGATGGAAAACATGAGAAAAAAATTAAGAGACATTTGCCCTTCACTGGGAGTGAAGTTGCCCAGAAACACAGGCTTCCAGAATTCGATAAATCTGATTTATATGAAATGTCTGCCTGGGAGTTGAAGAGGAGTTATGTTTGGTAACATTAGTATTGGCATGATTTTCAGTGATCAGCTTCTGATGACATTAAGTGGTTTTGTGGATGGATGGCAGGGACATTTGTACAGCTCTTGGTTCACTAAGTCATTGCTGCAGGCCAGGATTTTGAATGCATTCAAGCCTTGGGTTGTTTTCAAATAGAAGGAAACAAATAGACATACCCAAGTTCTCGTCTTGGTTGCACTGGCCACGCCACCTTCCTGTACCTTTAAGGCTGTCCTTTAGCTGACCGCACCATCTGGCATGTCAGCCCTGTGTGTACAGTGTTCTCTGCACAGCAGCTACTCAGGATTTCTTGGACTCTGGTCAATTGAAAGAAGACCAAACACTGGTGTTTCTTACCTACTGTGAATCCCAAGTCTTTCGGAATCATTTCAAAACAAAGTAATATGTGTATAAGAGTGAACAATATTTGCCCATCCTGAAAAGAGTTGAATTTGTGTAACTAATTATGCTTGTCTAGAGCACTGTATCTCTTTAGCATGCTTCATATTGATGTAAACAGCTGCCCAAGTATGGCACTGAATGTATCTTGGTAGAGTGAAGAAGCAATATCTTGGCTCAAAGGGTTTGTTCATCTTGCCTGAGGAGTACAAGTCTTCCTTCTCTCCTGTTAATAGATGCTGAACATCTCTTAACCAAAGCAGGTATGTTTACTGAACTTTGGTTCAGTTCTAAGCATTAAGGAATTCATTACTCATTCACACTTGGTGTTTGATGCCGGCTTTTATCTGTTCCACTAAAAATTCCATGCAGGTCTGTTGCTTTTTATTTGACAGCCTTCAAATCTTTCGGCACCAGATTACTCCTGACAATCTCAAACATCAACTGTTTGTATATACCATATCAAACCCTCTTTTTCATTGGTGATGATGTGGTCATTCAAACCTTTTGGCTGAGTCTTTTATTTTTTGCTTCCATTTCATAGGTGGAAGTTGTCTTCCCATAAGGTCAGTCAGTGGTACTACTTCTGATTAGCAGAAGTACTATTTCTGATTAATGCAGCAAGTTCTTGGAATGCAATATTTTGGTTTGCAATTTTTGGATGGCTCTAAATCTGGACTATCATTCTCACAGTCATTTAGGCTGCTTTCACTTCATCGCTTCTGGAATGCAAAGAATCATCTCTTTTGTGGTAATAGGTTTCTATGACCATGTCAACAAGAACCTCTCATCCATGTTTTTTATTTCAACATTCTGTAATTGTGCATATTAACTTAGCATTTTAGAAATGCTTTGCTCTTTCACACACCTGTTTTTCCTTATAGCAGAATAGATCCCATTTTGTATGATTGATACATTTGACTTTCTAGAAGTTTTTTCCTTGCTGAGTTACATTGCCACTTGGTCTTTACAGTTTGAAGGGTGCTACATTTCAGTGTTCTGCAGCGTTTTTAGGTTTTTGTCTAAACTCTCATAAAAGACCTCAAAACTGGAACAGTTTGTGGGCCTGGGTCTCAGATCCCAGAGATATGTATTCTAGAAATATATATTCTGAAATAAAGAGATGTTCTGAAGTTGTAGAAGATGAAACAAACTATGCAGGCATCCTGTAGCCAATTATAAAGCTGTCTGCTACCTGCTCTTTTACTCCTTATCTCCATAGAGGTGACAGCTATGCCTTAAACCTGTGATAAAAAAATTGTGTGTTCTAAAATACACTGAAGTTCATCAGTATCTTGTAAATTAGAATCACAGAGTCTGATACATAAGCAAAATATACTGTAGAAACCACAGTCATGTTAGGACAGCTGCTTACATGTGTTCAAAAAATGTGTGGATGTGGTACATAGAGTCATGATTTAGTGGTGGACTTAGCAGTGCTGAGTTAATTGTTGGACTTGATCATAGGTATCTTTTCCAACCTTTACAACTCTATGAGGATTCTCTGATTATAGGCAAAGGTGAGTTCTTATAAAATCCGAAACTCAAACTGTAGTTATAAGCTTTGTTGCCATCTCCAATGCTATAATTTGTTACCCCGGTCCAGGGTCCATTTTTCCTTCCTTCTGCCCAATAGCATATCAGCACTAGTACTACTATGAACCTTTGTGAGTTCTGAGGAGGTGTCATATTGCTGCACTTCAAACAGTTACCAAAAAAAGTACTTTACTTTCCTACTAGTATGGACCTTCATTTCAGGATTACATGGATCAGGAATTAAGGCCATATGGTCATCTAATTCTAAAGCAATCATGAAGCCTAATGTATTGGACTTACTATAAGAAAACTAGGGTTCCTTCCTTCATTTGCCTCTTTCTGATACTATAAAACACATTTCCAAACTAAATTCAGAGAATCTAAATCTGAACTTCCTTTGTACATAAAATAGTAACTGTTTTCTGCAATGTTTAAAGGTAGTGTTAGCATCACTTTCTGTTAACATTATGCCTAATCTGCACTGGCACAGTTTTCAAAATATCTGTCAGCATTGTACCTTAATAAAATAAAGTACCAAAAATATTTAGCCAAGTTAAGTATTTTTCATTCTTGAAGGTAGTAAATTATATTAAATGTATTAAATTGTGCTGAAGATGAGACATCAAATTTCTTGAATGAAGAGGAGTATCATGGTTATGTATTATATTTTATTTCATAAATCTTGTTTCTTTCTCCGTATGAGTTCTGTTATCCATGCATGCAGAAAGAAGTGTGGTAAATCTTAATTTTCAATATTTTTTTCAGTGTCATACCGTACACTCTTCATTTTTTATGCTGCACAGGAAAATGATCCTCTTTTGTTTGAACAGCAACTGTAAACAAAATCTTGAGCCTGGATGCATGATGACATGCGAGTTATTTGTCCTTCAATAAAACATATAAAAGGTAGTAACCTAAGCTCTTGTGCAAAAGACAAGCTACAGGGTCATTAAATACCAAAGGTCTTGCTCTGACCCATCCATGACCTCCTTATCTGAAACACCTCTCAGAATTGATAGAATCTACTTTAGATCTTGGGTGTAGGAAACCAAGGATAGGATAAAGGATCAATATAAACATTTCAGAATTTTAGGTATTTACTAAAAAGGAACATTTGGCCTTTGTATGTTTAAGTGTATCCAAATATCTGTTCAGAATTGGAGGACCCTTTCCTAGCATTTTGTATGCAAGAAATCATATGAAGCGTGCTTCAGAGTAGAAGGGGGACAGATGCTGAAGGAAGACACTGAAATATTAGGTCTTGGTGTGGTTTTAAAGCTACAGATTGATTCAGAAGCCTCAAGGTCCTACATGTTTGCTCTTACTTATATTTTTACTGCAGTCCGGATGTCTCTCCTCTTCCTAGGTAAGCAACTTTAGGTTTTAGAGTGAGATGAAGTCAAAAGAGTCCATGTCTGAAAAGTGCAGCTTGGTGCTTAGCCATCACTTACTCAGAGGAACTGGGAATCGTTTTGCCTATCCTGTTTAATTCCCGTCTATTTATCTGGTCTGGTACAGAGGCACATTTTTGTTGTTAGTGCACTTGTGCTCCTAGATCACTAAGAGGCTTTTGAAAATCCCTTTTCCCCATAAATAAGAGGAAAATTCTGGTTTGACTTCCATGTGTGGGGCCACACAGAGGTGTAATGGAAAAGTGAACTTTGCTGTTCACACATTCAGGTTGCCAAGAGGAAGAGATGTACTCCTCCTCTGCAGTAGGTGTGCAGTTCTACCTGAGCAATATGCTGGTCATGAAGAAAATGCTTCAGGACCAGAAGTAAAGAGTGGATGAGAATTTATTTTGAACTTTATTTTCCTTCTATGAAAGTGGGCTTCATGAAGTAAAATCTTTCTCGTCTGTCTTCCAGTAGTTGTCCACAGCTTTCATCACGAGATTATGGAGTGGTATCTGGATTTGGCTTTTCTCTAGGAGTCAGCTTTAGCGGAGTGAGCTGTATGTTAGGGGTCAAGTGGTAAATTTGATAATTTGCTAATTCTGAGTTTCCAGACCTTAACCATAAAAAACCCTGTGCAGGCACCCTGGTGTACTACCTACTCAGGATTAACACAAGCACAGATAAAACTGGACATATGCTTTGACATGTTTTTTATTATTTGAAGTCTTAAAATATATAAGGTTCATATTAGCAGAAGTATATCAATGTATTAGGATTTCAACTCAACATACATTAGGTTTATCTTAATATTTAGTAATACTGCATGACTAGCTCTGTCATGTAGCTGAATCGAAATTGTTCATTACCCTTGCAGAAAAAAGGAATTGTTCACTGAAAAAGCTCAAAGAAGGTCTGATTTCTCCTGCAAAATGTGTTTGCAATTAAAACTTCCATTTTTTATGCCTCCAAAATTCAGTCATCTGTTTTGTTACTTCCAAAATTCAGCCTGTCTTAATGGTAAGGTAGATATATCTTACAAAGAAAAAGGAATAGAGGGGTAAAATGAGAAAAGAGCTGTCTTTAAACTTCAGGTAGGAAGCTGAAGTAACAAATGCGATTGTGTAATAGTAAGTAAGTGTATCACTTTGCTTGAACATGATATTAATGTGTATCGGTGATTGTATTAAACTACTGAGCAGCCAAATTTGCAATGTAAAATTAAACACAAAGACCCAAATATCATTTTTAGTTAGATTCAATATGTAAAGAAATCTTCAGGGGCTTCATTTTCTGAACTGTGTTGATTGATACTGGATTTTCCATCTCCAGAACTGATTCTCCACTGAAGAACATGTCATCTTTCACCATTTTACTAGACGTATTTAGATCCCATACAATTTCTCAAATTCCCCATTTCCTTGTGAATCACAGTCAAGATGATTATTTCAATGCTAGTATGTTTATTAAAGAAATACCTGCTATGCTGGAGGGATTATTAAGCTGGTGGTCATGGTATGGCTAGCGCATAGAGTTCATTCTTTACAAACACTTTGACCACACATTTTGAAAATTGAGAGGTTTTGTTTTTAAAAAATCAATACCATTTCAACAATTTTCTTAGATTAGAAGCATCATTTCGACCAGGTTTCCAGACACTGAAGCTGATCTTGTATATATCTGTATATAGGCCAGATTCCGTGCACATGCACACGTTGCAGTGACTGCTGGCGTGTAGTCCTGCTGACAGTAATAGTTATTGTTACAGCATCTAAATTTTGAGAAAAAATTAACCCTTTCTTGCTTTGACCTTGAAGCTTGTGAGTTCTGCATGTACTTAATGGGACTATGTCCCATATCTCTGAAGCCTTAGGCTATTATACACACATTTAGACTATTAAGAAATAGACGGAGATCAGAGGAAATTCTGTTAAAATTTGTTTTTGTAAACTCGCTGTCTTTCACGATACAACGAGTCTAGTAAGAATGTCTTGATGCTTTGCTAATTCTTTCACAAGAGCTCAGGCCAGGAGACATTTTAACAGGAAAAAATCCTTGATGTAAACATTAAAAGAATCTATTATCCTTTCTCAGGATAATAGATAAACATATCCCTTCAAAACCTTTCCCCACAAAATCTCATTAAGATCATCTCTACCTTAACTATGCTTCTTAGTGAGTTCTTTGGATCTGTAATCCTTCACCCCCTCTTCTGAAAAGATGAAACTATTTAGCACAGGTTTCTAGTTTAAATATGGAACTCTGTTAGCTCCACTTTTCAGTGTTGCTTACTCTGAGTAAATTATTTGAATACACTACTTGGTGTCAGCTAGAGGCATTTCAAAGACCTGAAGATTTCAAACCTTTTCCTTGCATTTAGTCTGGAGGAGAGACTTAGTGTATCGAGCATCGTCTTTTTTTTTTTTTTTTTAAGAATTTTAACCAGTTAAGAGCATAACATAAAATTGACTGGTTTTAGTTGGTTATCTGTTCCTATCTCTTACAACTGAGCAGCAACTGTTGGAGGACAGAGTGGCTGAATGACTGCAAAGAAAGTGACTGAAACCTGGGAAATGCTGTTGATAGCTCCTTCCGTTTGGAATTGCTATGTAACAGTAACAACAAAGACACTCATTTTCCAAACTAGATAAAATAAAATCTGTTTATCTAGCCTATTAAATCTGGGTGCCAGCTTTCAAGCAGATGACGTTTTAAGCTCTGTAGATGCTAAATCCTGAAACATTTGGTCTACAAACAAAAAGCTGACATCAAATACAGCATTACTGCTAGACATAGTAATGGTGTATATATGCTGCATTCACACAAAATAGGGAGATGATTGCTTTTTTGTATGTTGCTTAGGGTTTTTTTCTTATGTTAGAGTATTAAAACAGATATTAAATTTTATCATTAATGCAGTGCGTGGTCTCTCTTCAAATCCCCTTAATTACAAATTGACTCCAAGGATTACACAGCATGGATTTTAATTTTAACTGAAACAAAAAGAAAAGCTGCTTAAAAATTATTCTTGCCGAGTGACTTGTTGGACCACAAAACAATTTTAACATCTTTCGACAAGTGTTGTCAAATTTAAAATATTAGAGCTAAGTTCACCTTCAAACTCCAGTTGTATCATGTCTGCTTCCCAAATAAAATGTTTTATTAACTTTGTCCTCACAAAGGAATGTCTGCTTCTCATATTTTTGTTTTTTCAGTTATTTTTTAGAAGAAAAAGACTCACAGTCTTGCTGAGTTGTGTTCATGTTTGAAGAAAGTGACATCAGACATCATATTTCTTTTCTTTGGTAATTAGAAAAGAATTACCAGGCAGAGTTGATGTAGCAGCAACAAGCATATTTCACACTCTTATATTGTTTCCTTTCTGACCCCTATCTTTAAAACTTAAAATTCTGAAAGCTTCATTCCGTCCTGAAACGTAGAATAGCAGGTCTGAGTCCAGAAACAACATTTTCACAAATTGGGGCCTAATCCAGTAAGCCTCATGCAGGAAGCCACTTCTGTAAGTACCTGTTATTCCTCTGAGTAAAATCAGATGATCAGGAATCAGTTTTTTATCAGTTTCTTGTGGGGTTTCTTTCCCCCATTTCTTAAAGGACAAAATCAGCTTCCCAGTTTGTTTCATTAAGTAAAACTCACTTGTCACAGTTATTAGTATATTTTTGTAGTTTTACAGTATATCTCCTCCTGGTTCTTTAAGACACACACACAAAAAAATTTTAAAAAACAAAAAAAAGAAGTTGCTCTCCAGAGCTGCATCAAATAAGTGCCCAAAGCTAAGTGTATGCAACTTTTTTGTAAAGTAGACACAGATGAAAACACTGTCATGTCTCAAAAAGGGGATGCTTTAAAAATCAGCTTGTTTTGTGACTGAGTAGTAACTTTGAATACAAAGGGCTGGAGGCATGAGAAATTAGCTTTTGGCCAGGAGGTCACCCTAGTGCTGAGGGATAAATCTGTCATTGCTATTTAGTGATAGTTAGTGGTTTGATAAAGTTCCCCCAACTCGGTTTGTTGGCTTAAAACATACTTCTGCAACTTCACAGATCTGCAGGTAAATAACACCATTATTGCTGCATCTTTGTATGGGGTGGAATTTTTACACTTAAAAAGGGTTATTTCAACAAACTTTTTCTCCCTCTTTAGCTGTCTATGAATTGTTGCTATGAGAATGTTCAATGGTTTTCTCCATTATTGTACTAGTGCACTTTTTTTTTTAATGGGTCAGATTAAACTCTGTTGCTTTGCCAAGCGTAAATCCTTCCTGTTTTAGCAGGAAGGTATTTCTAAAGCAAGCCAATGAACAAGGTAATTCATACACAATATTGTTTCATTTAATTTGTCTGTTACGTGTAATAGTCTCAATGGTATATGATTTTCATGTCATGTGCATGTAATACAGAGGCCAGAAACAGCAACAAATGAGGTGAAATAGTGTCGTTTAGTAAGTGTGTTTGTGTGTGTGATTCCTTCTAAGTATTTTCTGGGTAATGAACAGCACTGTGAGCGATGCCGGCAGCTGGCAGAAGTTTGATGCTTTATATTTGCTATAGTTGCATTCTCTTGACCAAGCTTTAAATGTATTATTGCTTAGATTTTTAATTAAAAAGTACACGAAGTAGTTCATAATTTTTGTCAGAAATTAGATAAAGTGGCTTAAAGGAAATAATGATAACTGATTTTTAGTACAAAGTTCAATTTTGCAAGTTATCTCTTGAGGCCTGTTTAATAAGATTGTGAACTATTTTGAATGCCCGCTGAAGTTAACAGGGGATGAGGCAAGCTGTTCAGACAGATCCTTTAATAAATAACACCATCTCTTTACCACAGTGGACAAAATCTGGAAAAAAGAAAAATCTCACTTGTGTCCTAACATAAATAAACGTATGCATGAGCGCTGTCTGTCTTATGAAGTCGTTTGTGTTTGTTTAAGTTGGAGCACAGGACACACAGTAAGTCTGGTGTCTGGTTTTTGAAACCAGGGTGTGTAAGCGTCTACGTCAAAAAGAAAATCATTCTGGAATCTGAAGGCTGAGGCTGGCAAGAAAAATCAACCTTTACAATAAGTAAGACCTGATTTTGGCATATGTTAACTTTTCAGTAACGTTATATGTTTGCAATACATTCGCTGTTGGTATAGATATGAGGGTTGTGCTGCTTTGAGTATAAGATTCCAGGATTTTTTTGAGTTTAAGATTCCAGGATCTAGATTTTGATATTTAGGTTATGAACCATTTCTGCATTTTGGGGCAAGGAGTGTTGCTGTGGTTGTTTGTTTCAGTCCAAACTTAACCATCTCTGCGTAGTTTAACAGTTTTTCAGAACTAAATTGTAACTGTCAGTATCTGTTTCATTTCTGTTAATATATTACTTTTTTCTCCCCACGCTCACCAATTGCATAAGTGAGTAGGGGCTACATAATTTCTGGGAATTTGTTCTGCTTTTGCTTTCCATACTTCTTCTCTAGCTAGTCAGTACTTCATGGCAGTTAACAGGATGTGCTCTTTTCTGGAACAGCTAATTTACAACCAAGTACTTTTTCAGTTTTGTATGTATTCTTGCACAATAATCAAAAAACCCAAGGTTTATTCTTTTGGTTTGGGGGATTTATGGAACTCTTTTGTTGCTGTTAGGTTTTTTTATTTATCCTCTTATCCACTGGATTAAATCTCATTTCGTTATTGCAAAATCCCCTCACTGTCTTCTTAGTTGAACCTGAATCATGAAAACAAGGAGTCTGAATTACATTTGAGGAAGGAAATGTTCAATTTGAAATTTGAAATTCAATTTGCTTGCAGGTAAATCAGTGGATACTGAAAATAATCAGAAGTAGAATGGCTCTTTATTTTATGTAACTGATTTGGACTTGGCTACATCTGAAAAGGAATGAAAAAATGATCTCTTTGCTTGAGACTTGCCAAACAATGCTATAAGCTCCAAGTTATTTTGAGGTGGTGAAAGGTGAAACATTTGACATGTTCTTTTTGGGTAATGCTTTAAAAAAGAGAGGGCGGGAAAGAGGCGTTGCCACATCAGAGTTAAGGGTGTTTGTGGTTGTCCATGACAGCGCTCCAGTTTTAAAACACCTGTGTTTACTTTCCAGCTTTTCTCAATCGGCCTGAAAGTGGCCTAAGAATGGCACAGACAGACCTGCAGTGTGTCTGAGTTGCCTTTGCAACACACACACACAAAAGAAAGGAAAAAAAGACAGAGATAAATCTCTTGTTATGCAGCTAATCATTAACAGCATTTTTGTGCCTAGCTGAAAACATTTTGAACTTTTCTAGATTTTTATAGTCTATCAGATAGTGCCTGTATTTTTTTCCTAATCTATTAAGCTAAATTTTTATCTTTGCTACTTTATTTTCTAGCAGGAATAAAATAAGCTTAATGTTGGTTTGTGGGTGGTTTTAGTGGTAAGTAATAATAACAAAAATCAGTATTGTTGTTGCAAAGTGGTATTTCATTCCAGTATTTGGAAATAAGTGTACCAGTACTCCAATTTAAAAGCAAACAATAAAAAAAGAAAAACAAAAGAAAACAAACAAAAAAGAAACTAGGCACAGCCTTCCCTTTGCACCCGCCCTGAAAAAAAAGAAGGTCGTCTTACAATTTTTCCTGAGCAGAGTTTTGCTTCATAAAATCCTGGTGTTTGATGTTTATTAACCTTCTGCAATGTTAATTTATGACATAAAGACAAACTGAGATACCACATTATTTCAGTGCTTGCTTATAAATTTGAAAATCATTTGTGGGTCAGTATTTAAGATATTCTGATGAGAATATCTTAAATTCTCGTGTATCCTCTGACAAGAAGCATATTTTATACTACTGCTCCAAATTTATTTATTATTACCTTTAAAATTTGTTCATGTTTTGCAAACTTTCTTGGCTTTTTAAGAAACCCTCATTTGCTTTTTCTAGTATTTTTTTAATTGATGCAATATTTCTTCCACCTTCTACTTCAGATGATATGTGTTACATGCTTGTTTATAAAAATACATCTGCTTCATAATTACATTTTTTTTTCTTTGTAGATTACTCAGTATAGGTCAGGTTTTGTTTCCTGAAAGTGGGGAAAAAAGACAGAAGAAAATCAAAGAAAACACAGTGCTGATACAGGAGCACAGGTGATTTCTCCCTTAGACTGATATCTTTTTAGAATTGTGAGTTTAAGAGATAGATTCAAAGTCAGTGTATGGGGATCAACGGTATGAAGCCCCTTGACCAAGATGCATAACCTAACTAGAGCACAGTTGATTTGATACTGGTTGGTCTAACACAATGACTCCACAAAGCAAACTGGGAACATACCAAATGCCCTTCATATCAAGAACCTCTAATAATCTGAGAAATTATACCAGAATGATCTTTCTTGGCAATACACAGCAGAGTACACACCTTGCCATGGCTTTCCCAAGGGGCAGGAACAGCAGTATGGGTGCCTGCTCTGACACAGCTGCCTCCTGCAAAACACACAGCACACTCTCAACTGACTGCAAGGAAAGGTGTTCAAAAAACAGGGGAATTAACATTCCCTTTTTTCAGTGATTCTACAAGCAGATCTGGAGGATATTCACCTGAATCTGCTCTGAACCCACAGAAGAGCTTGTGAGGTAAATCCTCACCCAAGCATCTGCACAGTTGTATCACCAAAATCCTCATAGGAGTAGCATTCTTTCTTATCAGTAAAGGAAGCAAGCCAGTACCTTGGCTAAGAAATGGGGGGCATAGGAGATACAAAGAGTTCACAGAATTTAATCCAGACTGCCCCAAAGGTAATTAAATGATATTTCTAAAAGACAAGAAAGTTGTCACATTTATTGAATTAACAGGTGTAGATGTGTTTTAAAATCAAGCTGGATAATGTCAAAATGTGAAAGGGGAAGAAAAAGCTTTCTGCATGTAACTGTTTTTCTGAAGGCAATATTGCAATATTGATAAGAAGGAGACAAATATGGAGCTAATGTTCAAAATATGTCTAAGCAGTTTGGATACCTACTCTCAAGACTTTCAATGATTTTTAGGTATCTAACCCACTTACGGTTTTTGAAATCCCATTAAGTACATGTCTTGATCTGCTTCAGGACCTCTATAAATCTGATGGTCTGTTCACTTTGTTACATCTCTTAAAATTACTCCCTGCTCCTTCTAAAGGCTGATGGTTAAATAAAAGCAAAATTAAAGACAATTTTCTGGCAGTTAAAATTTGACTGTTCTTAAAAAATGGAATTGCCCCTATGAAATACATTTATTCAGTATATCCCTGTGACCATTTAGGTTTAGTATTACAGTACCAGTGAAATACCACACTCATTACAAATTTAAGACAAAATCAGGCAACTATCTAAGAAAAGTCATAATTATGTGAGCAATTGTCCAGCAAGGGATTTGTACACAAGTGGGTACAGTTGTTCAGGTGGTTGCTCAGACCAGCCGTAGATGGCCTGTCTGTGTTCAGCGGTGTTAGGGTGGTACTAAACCCAACACATGATACCTAGCATCTCACCTGGGAATACTTTCATACAGATGCTTGAAAAGGGCTTGCATGGTCATTTGTAGTGAGTCATCAAAGAGGGTTTTGGGATCCCTCCTAAATTTGCCAGACTTTGCACTTCTTCTGTTCCTGTACTGTAATAGCATCAATATTGAAAGAAATCTTCTGTCTTAATATAGCCAAAAAGGGACAAATGCAGAAGTTACAGTCTCTTCAACTTTCGGTTTTTTCATCCTACTCAAGAGTGTATTTGTTACCACAGATCTTGCATATCTTGCTACCACTGAAATATCATTGATCACCCAGTTCCATTTTGTCAAGGCCTATGTGCTGGCAAGATTGCTTGTACCATCTTGCTTTTAGTCACTTTACACCTTTTGATCCAGGGATAAGGAAACATCTTAAAGGTATCATATATTTTCATCAGCCTCAGCACCACATCTTACCATGTTTTCAGGGGTTATCACATCCTCTGAGGAGGAATGTCTGTTTCTACATGGACCACATGGTGTTGTTTCACCTGGTCTTAATCAAGGTGCAGTTGGAGGGAAGCCAGACAGTTTATTTGGCTTGTTTTTAAAATATGTCAATATGTGAGATTTGCAACTCAGTTCTTATTTATAAACACCATACGGCGGATTTGGTATCTCCATTCCAGTGCTTGATTTTGGAAAGTTGCTTTCTTAACCACCTGATATATCAGCTACTACCTCTGATACTCTCCAGGAAGTTACCATCTGCAAAATCTTTACTGATATGTATACTTAATTTATAGAAACTGTGGGTCTTTCACTCACTGTAAAAACTCAAAAAGTCATCTGCCTTTTTCGCTTTTCAATCAGAGACTCTCAACATGAATGAGAAGAGGTGGAGATGTTTACATATGCTCATTAGGCCTGTATTTGCAATAATTGTATGTATAGTCCATGGGAAACAACTGTTTAAAAATGTCCTGGTTTGTAAATATGAGACTCATCTTCATCTTCTTGATGACCTTTCATTGTTCTGTTCTTTTTCTGTGTACCAATGTGACTGAAGCCTTCTGTGGTCTTTAGATCACAGTCTCTTCTGGAGAGAAATGATTTCTCAAGAGAACACTGCGTGAGACGTTCTTTAATTTTAATGTAATTTTAATATGGAAAAATAAAGAGAAATTATTTTGAAATATCTAGGAAGCAGGCTTTTTCAGTCACATTTCCCTAAGAAAATAAAGGATATATGATTATGCAGTCTTCTTTTTTCACCTTCTGATTTTTAGCTACTTTCAACCAAGAAGAATAATGACTGGACCCAGAACAGGGTTTCTCTCTTCTACTCAGTTGCCAGTTTTTGTGGAACTCCTACTGTCCCACTCAAGGGGAAGTTCAGAACTTTATCAGTAGGCATTACTGTTTGGTAGAAGGCAGCTGTGCAACAGGGTATCACTACTGTCCAAATGATGGACCAAAAAAGTTATGTAGGGTGAGCTGGAGGTATTGCAGTAGAAAGCTGTGAAGGGTATGAGTGGAATCCATTAATTTTATGTAGACATTGGAAGGAATATGAGGTTGAGAGAGAGAGAGAGAGGCTGGTACCGAATAACCTACTTGATTTTTACACTGTTTTTAAAGAGATCCTTTTGCCCATGGAATTACAAACATTTTAATGTCAATATAAATGGTTATTTATATATATATAGTATATATATAAATACAATATATATACAGTATAAATTTCTGTTTGGTTGGTTGCTTGGTTTTGGTTTTCTTGCTTTATATAGGAAAATACTGCCTCTAGTAGCAGAACTTCAAATTTTAAATATGTCAAGGCTAGTACAGCCAGGGTGAAGAGCTTCAGTCATTTCTTTCCATTCCTCTTTTTATGCTACATTTAAAGTGATGACATTAAGCCTTGAAGGAGTTTTAACTTATCAAATTAAAGTCTATACCTTTCATTAGTTTCTAATGTCATGAACACTAACTGATCCCTGGTAGTTTTGGGGGGAGTAATGAAGATTAAAAGAAGTGGGACTTGAATTAAGTTGATGTTGAAAAGATACTGGCAACAAAACCACCTTTTATAATTTTAAACTCATTCACTTTTATGGTCAAACATTCATTCAATGGCATTTCTGACTTGGAAAAAACATTTTAAAAATAATTTAAAAGATGTTAACAAAGAGAAGTGAGTCTGATTTTCAAATCTTAGAATAATTTCACTTGTTTGTCTGTAGAAGAACATCCCATTTAATATGGGGATACAGATTGTTTAAGATACACATTGCTTAAGTACTTCTAAACAGAAAGGTTCATAAAAGTGAAATATAAAAATAAATCACAGAAATTTTGTCACACGAAAGAAAATGGGATATGAAAAAATATTTATCTTTATTTTTATTCTTGCACTATGTTCTGCGCTTTCCATCTTTTGACCTACCTCTGAGAAGTATATTGAGCTGCATTCTTCTCTTCCATGTTCCATACAAATTATTACTTCTGTCTTCTCACATTTTACACCATATCTTCAACATCATGTAGGTTTCTTCTATTCCCCATTCTCAAAATTTTTTTCTCTTGTCTTCCTTCATTGTTTTCCTAACTTACCCTTCCTTTTCTTAGTCTGGGTGTTTGTTTCTTCCTCATCTGTCTCAGCCACTTCACTAGGCCACCAGGAGCCTGACCATCCCCAAAGACCTTTGTCCCATGCTAGGAACTGTACCTAGATATTGCTATTTTCCTGTACATTGGCTTTAGTTGTTCTGTGAAGCAGAAAGATTACTTCAGGTCTCCACTAATCAAAGGGAAAATGGATGACATGAGCAAAATGTGAAAAGCTCATTGGTAGCCTCTGGAGAAATATTGCATTCGAAGTTGACAAATTGCAGGGGATTTAAGGAGCGCATGATAGGGCAAGCAAATGGCCTTGCTTTCAGCAAAGTTATTCATCAGAACCTTTTCCTTCCTTTCAGGAAGGCAGGTTATTTAGACAATAATTATGAGTATTGTGTATTTGCGCAATTGTACAGTATTATTTGCTGTATGTGCAAAATGCTACAGTGAGGTAGCCAGTTAATCAAGAGTTAACCTCAGTTCTGGCATTTCTGAAGCAAGCATCTTCATTTACTCCCCTTTCCTCTGAAACAGTATGTTAACATTTTTCATTACAGGATCATGTGTGCTTTATTTCACAGCATTCCTGCTCCACATAGTATCCAGAGAACAGCCAATCAATATATTTTTTTATCTTCTTTGTTCATTATGTGTGCCAGTCCCTTGTTTACTGGATACTGTTCAAACCTTTCCCTGAAAACAGAATTTTGAGCAACCATCATTGGGATTTTCTCTAGTATTCAATGTTATAGGAACCAAAGGTTTAATAAACAGTGTATTCTTGCAGAAGTGTTTTCTTCGTGCTTTGAGAGGAAACCAAGGCATGAAAAATCCAGTGGCAAAAGTACCCACAAATTTTGCGTGCCTATTTAAGATGTACAGGATTTACATTTTAGAATACTTATCATTTATAAATTCCTAACACTTAACACCACGCCCAAAAGATATTTTAAAGTAATTTAGTTGGCCTTCTGAATATCACAGGTCATTGATTTCACCAGTTGTCACTGTATTGAGCCTGGAAATTTATGGGATTTTAAAATCTGCTGTCCAGAAAGGTATGTAGGTCTGGTGTAAAAATTCCAAGAGGTGGAGAGACCACCATTTCCCTTTGATCATTTGTTCCAGTGATTCAAGTTGCCCTTACTCAACTGGATTAAAAATTTCTTTACATACTGTATTTTCTGTCCATTTATCAAGGGACAATGAGAATCAGTATCAACATAAAACTATTCAAATTCCTGATACTTGTTCAAAATTAGCAGATGTCCTCAGGGGTTTTTATAATCAGAACAGAATAAGTTCTTTCACTGCATGCCTTTTTCTCTAGTAGTTGCATTACTGGTATAGCTCTTTCCTGCATCTTCTCTGGGTTTTTATCATCCTTTTGTTTTCAAATGTGGACACAGATGCATTTTTATATCTTTGTTTCTCAGTGTCATACTTAAAGTCAAGTCACCTTAATTGCTTCATGGCGATACTATTTTACTGTGTATACACCAAAAAAAATTGTGTTTTCCCAGTTTTTCTACAGCATTATAGTGTCATCTTGTACTGAAGTCTCATATCTTTATCAGAGTCAGTGTTTGCAGAATATAGTTGCTCTTACTTTAAGTGCAGCCTGTGTTCACTGTTCTCAGACTGAGAGTTTTGCATTTGGTTTTATTAAAATACCCTTGATTTGAATACCCCACCAAGTGACTCAAAACATTGTTTCATCATCATTATTTACTTACTTTATGTTTATGAACATTTCTAGCTGTGCCTACCTGGTTCCAAATTATTGAAGGACATGTTGAATAGGAGAATGCTAGTACTGATACCTGTGCAACCTTGCTAGTATTGTACTAGTACTCAATGACAATTGCCTCTTAGAACATGGTGGATTTTTGGGGTTTTGAACTTTCAGTCCATTCAGAACCCACTTAAGAAATTTTTTCTTGATGGTGCATAGTGATTTTTTTATCAATTTGTTACATCTGACAAGTGAAAGCCTAAAATATCACTATACAACATCCCCTTCTAATCTCATCCAAGAAGGAAATCAGATTTGTGTGGCAAGAGCTATTTTACCAGAAACATGTTGACGGAGAATAATTATAGTCTTTCATTAAAATCTGTATTAATTGAATCCAGTGTTTTCACTCATATGGCCCGGCTTTAATCCCAGTAACCTGGTTTTTTTTCCTATTGACAGGTTATTAGTGTTCTTCCAGTCTAGGAATGTCCTGGTATTTTAACAGTGCAACACCTAAAGTGAACATGTCTGAATCTGTGGATGTAAAACTTATTCATCCTTAAATTCTAATAAACTGAAAGTGCTTATTCATTCTACATCAGCTGTAACTATACCATCCTGATTTTTCCGAAGACAGACCACATACGTACTGAACACTCCTGGTTTTCTTTTTTTTATCATAAGTTTATTTTATTTACTTTCTACATGAAAAAGGAGCTGTACTTTTACTTGGTTGTGAGGTCATTTTTTTTATAGCCACCCTTAAAGGACTCCCCAGTTTTCTATGATGTTCTGCTATCCTTTTTTTCTCTCAAGTACTTTGAATACTTGTTTAAGTATTTCTGTGCATGTAAAGATTCTGGTTACTTTTTCCCATGTGGAATTCAGTCAGTTTATTATCACTTATCTCCAAGAAGATATCACTATCCATTACAGTGATTGATATTTCTAGTTTTATAATGAGATTATTTACCTCATGCCCATGAATAATATATGGTTTTTGAAGTGTATAATATTAGTTTATAATTGTCCACTAAGGACTCATAGAATATGTGTCCTAAACTGGCTGTGTAGCATCATTCTTTTCCTTTCAAAGATTATAAAAATGTGCTGAAGAAAAACTTGTTCTGTGCCCTAGTTAGCTGACCAGCAAGTTTCTTTCTTAAGTTATTTTAGTTAGCATATTGACCTCTACGTGTTCAAGAGCTGTGGTCCTGTGTTACTGATCATTCTAAAAGGAATAATGGCGTGGTGGGGGAGGGCAGTGTTAAGGCATCCTGTTTCCATTCTGCCTCTCTTATTCTTCCTGTTAATCAGAGACTTTAACATGCCAGTTGCCCACCAGATTTTAGTAATATTGGTTATATAAAATTTATTCCCATCATTGAGAGTTTCCCCTTGCTGCTTACCCAGATTCCTAGGATCAAAGCATAAACAATTGAAGAGATTCTTTTCATTATATTCTTTGCCACATTGGTTCAACTTGCTCGTTAGGTGCTGAATTTGAGCATGTACCTCATTTGCCTTCCAAATAATCTCCCCTTGTGTTGCTGATTTAATATCCTGGCTGCTCCAGCTAGTTTCCAACTGAGAAGATTAGCCTCCTACTTGTGTGGTGTAGGCTGTCCTGTTCATACAGTCCCTTCTTTCAGTGATGTGCTGTTTCACGGATTGAAATCTGCCTGTTTTTTCAGTCATGGATGACAGACAGAAAATGCTGGAAATAAACTTTCTCTCTTGTGATAACTGTGGATAGCCAATTACATTTTAATTTTCTTCTTAATTGTTTTCAGTGCAGTCGAAGCCTTCAGAAATTTCATCTAAGTTCTGCTATGAAGGCCTTATAGAGCATTTATGTTCCGTCTCCCATTCACTCCAGTTGCAGCTGTGAGTGCAGGGTACTTTGGCAGATTAGACACAAGGGATTTATCTTGCACAGTCAGAAAATGAGTAACATACTATCAATCTCTCTGAAAACTTTCAGTAAGTTCATGCTGAGGTGCTCTGACCAAAGGACAGATACATTCCACAACTGCTGAGCAGCATTCAGCTGCATTAAATATGAAGCATATTTGCTCTCTTACTGCAGTTCCATCTCACTAGGTGCAACAAAAGAAATAGGAATAAACAGGTTACAGGCTCTTTCATTGGCAGTGATGATTCATGCCAAGGTATAGGTCTGCTCCATTCAACAATTGGAAAGATGTCTGCAAAAAAATGACCATGCAGTTAAAAGTAGCATCATGATGAGTATGTCCTGGTAACCTTAGCTCTGGTATGTCCTAATATTTCTATACTCGACTTCATGAGCTTATTAATGTTCTGCCAAGTAAGGGGTTCACTCACCCAGCTTTAGCTGCCACTTGTCAAGGATCCATTTGTAGCCAATATGAAGAGGGGGATACATCACCACAAGGCAGTTTGTCTTTTCTGAAGATAAATGCAGATGATAGGGGAAGTGGTCTTTGGAAGTGCCAACTCACTTCAGGTGGCTGAAGGAAGGGGAGATAAATGGCATCATTTCTCTGTGTGTATAATTATATACATAGGTCTCTGTTGAAAGGTACACTCACAGTTGAATGTGTGGCTCACATATACCCCAGTATTAAGATCTAGCTGTACATAATACTGTGTTTCTTCTATTTATAATATTTCAAAATAAATCTTAAATCAGTCTTCAGATGTGTTAACATTGCATTTGCATTGAGCTACTGAATTTGGATCATGTCTTAATTTGCTCTATCACTGAAGAGAGAGAGTGTGTTCTATATATAGCAATAATGCAGAGGTGACTCTGGTTGGTGAACAATAGCTGCTTTGACTTCAGACTGAAACTTGGGAACTGCTTAAGGTGTGGGTGTTGAATGGGCTTCTGCTTGAAGCTTGGTAAGGCATTGACAGTGAGAGGTTGCATGACTTCATCCTTTATTCTTTATAATGAAACAAAATAAAGATGTGTTCCCTGGAAATTGAGTGACATGTTTCTTCTTGTCCTTCTTCTTGTCCTATCAGTTGCTAATGATACCTACTTTTTTAGATTCATGCTGAGGAGATGAGGCTAGCCTTGAAACAGATTCCCTGGTGTTGTCCTTCCATTTCTAGTTTGTAAAAACATTAAGCCATTACTTACCTTCTTAACAAAGTGTTCTTCATAAAATTGAATTCCTAAAATGCATGTCAGCATAAGAAACTTTTCTAATCAATATTCTTAATTTAATCTTTGTTCCTTAGAAGTGTCACTTTTCTCCCTGTGGCGTAACAACTGCAAAATGTGTATGTTACAATTATACTGGAGGAAAGATTAAGAATGGTTAAAAGTTTAAATTATTGTATTTTTGATGAACTTTGGGAAAGTTCAATTTTGTTACAATAATGATTTAGTTCACTGCAGTAATAATGATATAGCGAGATACTTGTATCATCAAATATACTTTGAATTTGTCAATCAATATTTACTTACTGTGGGCTTTTTACTGAGTTGTGAAGTTTATTGTAGATACCGGCAGTTAGTTTCAATATTTGTAGCACAAATATTTCAACCTAAATGCTCTAATTACAATAACGATTAGAGCATTTATAGCTACTAGGAAGCAATTATTCCTGATCATAATTCTCTAAAATATAAGGAGGGTTACAAAAGATCCTTAAAAATAATAGATCTATAAAATAAAAATTTCTGAATAGAGTAGGAGAAGCAAAGAGGTTAGCTTGTAACCCTGTCAATGGAGTAGTTACGTAGGGTTGAAAAGCCATTGTTCATTACAGACTCTGACTCAGTTTATCTAAGAGAGATACAAATTTTGTTTTATATAAAACCCCTTGTTTTCAGAGACACTGGCAATCAAACCGCAGTTTGGTTGATGTTAAAATAAGACTTTTTGTGGAAGGTTATGTACCACCTAGACGCTGGATAAAGTTCTCAGGATTTTTCAGAATACCACAGTGCAGTAAATTAAAAAGAAAGCTAAGTTTTATAATATGTTGTATTTTAAATTTGTGTCACACCGTGAGGCCTCAGCAGACAGCCCAAGTATTAAATAATGCTTCTTTGACTGTAGGAGTATCATTTTCTTGAAGCCTGAAAAATTAATTAATCTTTGTAGGAAGAGAAGTTTATTAATTCTTGCCAACAGTAACAACTTATTAGTGACTAGACCAGAGAGAAACCCCTTGCCCCTACTCTGACAACTTGTGTTGACGTCAATGGAAGCAGCTTTGGACTCTTAAGTAATTAAGTCCAGTGAACTGCAAAGACTCCTGTGACATAATTTTGACAGTTGCAGTTCATCTTTAATTGTTTCCATTTCATAAGGTATCACTAACTTTTTGCTAGAAGATTTTGATTTTTTAAAAAAATAAAAAAATTTTAAAAAACCAAAAAAACCACCACAAACCAAAAATACATGTCATATTGATGGCATCTTCATTAAACAACTACCAATATGTCACTAAGAGCTGGTATGAATTAGTACTTTCTTTCACCTCAAGTGGTGGAACACAGCTGGATTTCTGTCTTTGAGTAATGGTGTACTCAGTGTACACCATTTGAGTAATGGTGTAATCAGTGTATCTTCACAGATCATGACCTGAGACTGGCCACCAACTTCACTGAAAAATAGTAGCTTTTAAGTCTGAACTCACAAACTCCTCAATTTTGTGAGTCCACTCTTTCAAACTATTTCATTTTACTGAATGAGTTACTTATTTATGTAACTCTGATATGTCAATTAAATTTAGGGTATATCTTTTGAAAAAAACAGTTAAATTTTACCAGCTGCCAGGATTCTGTACCAAAGGGCAGAGTAATATTGGTATAAATGAAACAGTGATAATTTATAGGTTTTAATATAAAAATCCAGATTTGGTCATTATGGACTTCACTATGGAATACAGAAAAAATTTGAGGAAACAAATGTTGATTTTTTAGTATTTGGCTTTATCTTGTAGTCTCAAGAGTTTTTCTTGTTGCTTTGACCTCTGGCAGTAGTAGGGGTGGATATTAAGATAGCAGTCCATTTCACCCCAGGTTATTGATAATTTAGTCATCAGAAGCAGTTTCTTCTAAACAGTGTCTCTAGGATGTAGTTCCTCCCTCCAAGGGGAGTGGTCTTTTGTTAGATTATGTAAATCAACAAACTCTTCATTATCACTGTGTTGCTAACTCGTGCCTTAACCTGCAGAACCAGGAATTGCATGATTCTTTTCCTGCATACAGCAAACATGAGAAGCCACTGTTCCTGCATTTGCTTTAGTTTCTGGGGAGAATTGAATGAAAGTAGATTCAAATCAGCAGGGGATTTGTTTGTCAAATTTTGCAAATCAGGCTGCAGAAAATGGAGTTTTACAAGCCCCATTCAGCAGTCCAAGATATCAAACTCGCTTCAGTTTTCAATATAACATTCATACCACTCTTTCAATCTTAATTTTGATTGATTACTTACCAGCAGAAGTTTATACTGAAATCTCTCCTTTGTCCTCTTTATCCCTTGCTCACCTTTTCATTCTTTCCATGTCAATTATTAACACTGTGACGTTACTTGTTGCTGCAGTAACTTTGTTTCAATGCAGCTGTTGCCAGGTGAATTTTCTTGAGGGCTTGATTGTCACATTTACAAAGATTTTATGAGATATCAGAAAAGTTTTTATTTGGCCAGCAGTTTTCAGCTTTACATTCTGAGAGAACTGGCCTATGCTGTCTCTAGATGTATTATTTGAAAACAAAATACAGAGGGAAACACATTGTGCGCTGGCTCATGGTTATGTATGGTAGGTTTTGTTAGCAAGGTAGATACCAAGAAATTGAAATATATTGGATTAAGTTCACTGGGACAGATTTACTGCAGCCCTGGTGCAGGGGAGGCTCACAACAGCTCAGCAGACGGAATGTGAACGATTCATGTGTTAATTCAGATCTTCTTAGGTCTGTTTTTCAGCTGGGAAGTGTTGCTGTAATTAGGTGGTGAGTCAAAGCTGTGTGTTACCAGGCTGTGACTGTTGCAAGACAGGGGACCAAAGTCCAGGTGCTTTCAGCTCCCTGTCAACATGCCAGTGGCCACACAGTACACACCCTCAGGTGCTTTTCTGCTCTCAGAGTAGGGGCTGGTGGTTAATCCTGCAGAGATACACTTCCAATTGTGACCGGTTCAGAGGCCTGAACTGACCATCCCAACTGGAGGATTTAGGCAGCAGAGGCCCTTGCTGAGTACATGCAGTTTGAAAATTTCCTACAGTATGTCTTGGCTGAGGTGAAACAATGTTCACCTCTGTTTTCTTCTGTAAGGCTTCAACTTCCTGCTCACTTCGTGGTAGTTTCTGCCATGGAAATCCATGCAGAACACCAGCTCTTAAGAATTTCTAGATTCTGTCCTGAATCATCTGTCCACATGGGGCAGAAACCTTTCTTCAGATCTCTCCCTAAGGCAGAGGAGCTCTGTCATTGCTCAAACTAGCTCCTTGTTGGCACAGTCTAAAACTGCATTGGTAGACTAAAGCAGAGTGAGACCAAAACTTTCCTCTGTCCCCGATCCCCCCCGCCCCCACCAACTCATTCATGGATGACAAAAAGGCAAAGAGACAAATTTTGCCTTCCAGGGGAAAACACAGTGCAACGGCTTAAAAGCACTGCAAAGGTAGAGAGAAGCAGCTGTAGAAATAAGGAGAGAATGAAAAGCAACTGAAAAGCCATTGCTGAAAACCATTCCTTCTCCTTTCCTTTTCTCATTATTTTTATCATTCTTCCAAAAGCAGAAAACTGACAATTAGACTTTCTCTGTTTCTTTCATAGTATGCAGTGGATTCCTGATAATAGATGGGAGTATGTGTATAGAAGGAGCCATGTCGATTTTCTTGCTATAATGACAAGGTTTTTTGTTTTGAATCTGAAGTGGGAACGGAGAAGTACATTGCTTTGCTTTATATCAAAATTTAAAAAATAATGTATACTGCAGTGTATCTTTCTTAAAACATAGCTACCATGAGAGTATGATATGTTTTTACTCATCCCTGTTACTGAAAAGTCTGGCTAGTTAATTTCTTCATGTGTCCCTTGAAGTGTTGGTAGCTCCTGTTAATTGTCCCAGTGCCTACTGATGAGCCCAACTCTGATTTTCAAGCTTCCTTACTTAAAGCTCAGAGAACAAGCTGCTTATGATGACCCAACAGAGACATAAGGGAGGTCTATGAAAGGCAGAGTATTCAACCAGAGCCTTAATCCCTGCTTTCAGTAAGGCAGTGTCTTTAAGTACAGACTAATTAGTGAATAGACATGGTTGTAGGTTCTTGTAGACATATCTTTTGTTGGCTTGAGATGAACTGAGCGGCTAATAGAAATGGTTTAAAATCTCTGCTTTGCTTTTCTTTTAATGCATTTAATAGGGTATCAAGATGAGAAAATATAAATCAAAGCAGGAGCAAAAGTAAATATAAAGTATCTGACTACCTATGTTGGTATATTCCATTTAGATATTATATCCATTTAGATACTGGGACTTACGCTTGTGGCTCCCATGCCTGGGCTTCTTAAAGAACTATTCATTTTACAGGCTTTGACGTATATCACTACGAGAAAAGCATGCAGGTTTTTTTACTGTTACAGTAATGTATTATGCAAGCATTACTCTGCATTTAAATAGTATGTTAAAGTCATCAATCATAAAGTGATCGATTAAGATAAACATAGTTCCTCCATTTTAGTGCTAGGGAAACTTAATTCCAAGAAGTGAAGTGAATTTCCTTAGGATTTGATTACGTGCCTGAGACTAGAATTTAATTCTCCAGAGGGATGGCCCCCCTCTTTAATCATTTCTTTATTACATATTGTATAATAAAATTTCCCAACAGGTAGGAATAGCCATCTGCACATTCCAAGGTCATTAATGGTAAAATTGAGTGCAAAGAGAGGCATATGGGAAACCGAGTGAATGATAACTGATATCTAGTTATAGTCACCTGAAAGAGAAAGCATTTCTTAAAGATCAGCAAGACATTAAAAATAAGTAAGAGGCTTAAAAAAATAGAAAAATTGTGGTGTTTTGGGGTTCTTTTCTGGTTATATTTCCCCCACTATTTGCGTGTTGTGTGACCTTGACACAATGCAGATAGGAAGCAGACGTAGCAACTTATTGTTTTACTGATTTTCTGAAATCAACCATATATTCCAGTAATATTCAATAACAGTACCTTGGTTATTGAAACTCATAACCTTTTTGCTGCTTTTATCACCTGTATTATCCATAGGAGATAATTACTGCAAAGCAGCTGGCTGTTGATTTTAGAGAGCATCAATTGTTCTCCTGTCCCAGCTGTTGGCTAATAAGGACAGTCAACACATCTGTTTCAACAGCTGGTAATTAACAAAAGCCTAATTGCTGCAACTCTTTTAACAACAGATCTGTGAAAGAGTAGGGATGTGGAGGAATATTATTTACTCTGTTCTCGGCACTTTCTGTGACCAGTTTCTTTTTTCTTTTTCTACTTTGAACACCACTGCCTTTGTCTGACACACTGAATGGCAGGACAACACAATATGGTAATCCAGAGCTTAAGTTTTTCAGATCTCTGGTGCTGTTTCTTATTGCAACATTTCTTTGCTAAGTTGCAAGATAAAATGGATCAAAAGCATTTTGTGGAGTCTCATACAACAGCGATAATCAACTGCAGTATGCTTATGCAATAGGGCTGCCAATCCAGCAGCTTCCAAAAGAAAGTAATGGGTTTCCTTGTTTGTGGATGAGTTTAATAGCTTTGCACTCCTTCCCCAAAAAAGTGTCATCATTCTGAAAGTGGTGATTTTTTAAGAATATTTTTACTGCTCTTCAGATGCTTTGCAAATTTTGTTGTACAGACGGTGTTTTATCCTTCCTCTACTGAGACCCACATATGTTGGTTAGTTTAAAAGTAAATGCCAGGTGGCACCTTGCACTGCAGAAATATCTCACCATTTTATCACTACAGAAGTGGAAGGGTTCTACACAATGGTTGTCTAGATATCTACATTTATAGTATCAGTCAGCAAACACTAATTCAAAGACGTTTCCCTTAATTAGACTTATCCTTGGGTACAGCACACATGTAATTGGAATACTCGTCACTAAATAGAGAGAATGCATGTATACAAATACAGGGAAACGTTAATCCCATTGAAGTCAACAGTGAACTTCTGTTGGCTTCAATGGGTCAGGATTTTCCCTGCAAAACCAAATTTTCTTAAAAGCTGGAGATAAATTTGGCATTCATTGTGCTACCCATGAAAAGAAAGTATTCAAGCATTAATGGATCTATTGGCTGAAGTATTATGCAAGTCAGGCATGTATTACAGATTGTGTAAAAGACCAAGTCAATAAAAATTTCTAAGAAATAGCATTTGAAGTGGTATTTTGAAGTGATAAACTGATGATGAAAATTGTGATTCTTTGGTAAAAGTTAGTCAAGATCACTTGATTAAACTTGCCTTACTAACATTTCAGTTGGCAAATATTTCCGTACGCTGAGTTCTTGATTGTCTGCTGGATATGTTGAAAAGTATATAAGAAATTCTGCTCAAATGCTTGCCATTGACAGAATAAAGATTGCATAATTAAAAATATTCTGGCAAGACAAGTTTAGTTCAATAGGTTGAGAAATGTCTAATAGGTGCAGTGAAAAAGTAGAAGATATACTTTGAACAAATAAAAACAAAAGCATTGGCTAAAATTCTGACTAAGATAGTGACACAGATAAGTATTTACTGTCTGGGTTTATCAGGAAGATTTTTTTGTACACAACCATCTTTTTTGAACAAAATGATTTCTTCAGTGTTGCACAAATGAGAAGAAAGAAA
Organism: Gymnorhina tibicen; assembly: GCA_013399875.1. Lineage (NCBI taxonomy): Eukaryota > Metazoa > Chordata > Aves > Passeriformes > Artamidae > Gymnorhina > Gymnorhina tibicen. The sequence continues at coordinate 574,265 of VXAZ01000687.1, read as the reverse complement.
TACACCTTCTGTATTAGATTATACTGTGGAAAATTGCTGGAAGATTTGATAGTTGAGAAAAATGTTTATCTTTTCAGTGGATTATGTTATTTTATTTCACAAGTTAACAATTTTTAAGAAAATTATCATGGGTAATGTATCACTTTTCTCATTCACTTCCCTTATTCCAAAGATTACAAGAATTATCAGATAGGAAGCAACTAGCTTTTTTTCCCAGTTGAAATGTAGTTGAGTCTGACTGAGTTGCAACAGAAATTTAGGCAACTAAACACCAAAATGTAGATAGCAACTGAAAAAAATGTTTTTGCCCAATGCAAAGATCTACTAAAATCTAACTGAATAGATATGCAGTAGAAGGTAATATGATTACCTCATAAAAAATTTAGTAAATAGATTTTTAGCAGAAAGGAGCAGAAATCTTTAGTATCAGAACATAATTTTGAGTCCTGAGTGAAGGTAACTCACCTATATCAACATATCTCGTCCAACAGTATAGTGTCTGTAACAAGCCATGGATGCATCCATTGCCTACTGGTATGATAGGAAGGTGCCCTCTATTGAATCTTCTCCTGTACTATTTCCATCAGACAGATGTTTCCTATGAAGACTTAAATGTATGTTCTCACGAACACCTCTATTTGCTTTTCTTACTTTAAGTCCTTACTCTTGAGTTCTAGTTGGGTAGAAAGCATTGCTGTAAGATTGTGGAGAAAGCAAGATTCAGGGAGTTGTTCTGTTCAGAATAAGCTATTCAGTATGACTGATCCCTTTTACACATCTAGCATTGCAACAATAGAGACTGAAACTGTTTTAAACTATCTGTTGAGGATGCTTGCATCACAGGAAACATGATGGTAGCTTGTTCGCAGTGTCTCAGAAATTCATAGTCACTCCAGTTGCACAAGTGGCTCAAGGTCGTGAAGCCTGCAGCCAGCCTCAGGAGCAGACATGAAGCTCTTGTCTTTTTCCCAAAAAAATGCTAGGCACAACATAATCCAGCTGGAGAAAGAACTCAAATTGTCTTGCTATATTGTCTAATGAGAACTTCAGGTATCAAATGAGGAGTACTAACAGGCTTGCCAGATTCAAAGTTGTTCTGAGAATTTCTTAGTAGTTATGGTCTGGACATGTCAATGTGGGGCATACTCATGGATTCTTTCTTATTCCTAACTTCCCTGATAGCAGATACTTTCATTCAATAATTGTTTTTTTCTTTTCTTAGATGTAAGAATTGCCTTTGAATTCAGCACTTTGGTTCTGTGTTTCTTGTGTACAAAAATATCAGATAAATTTGAGTATGTATACCTGCTAGTAATTCATTTTCGATAAGGCGAAGACCACAACGTGAAGTAATAAATACTAACTCTCAGTCTCTTGCCTACCTTTCCTTCCAAATCCTGGAAGAGCAACACGACATAAATGGGCCAATTCATATTTATAGTCCTCTACGGACTCATGGCTTTTATGAAAAAATTTTAGTTAAATTCTGATAGTGTGATTAGACTGCAGTAGTACTGTCTGTCAGGAGGTAACAGTCATTCTGTCTCTTTGCATGAAAGGTTATAATTTGAAGAGTATTATCACTTAGCATCTGTTATAAGCTTTGAAGCGTAAATTGTTAACTCCTTTTTCCCTCAAGTTACTGCCTTGCATGCTGGGTTTTTCCCATCCTATGGAGCCTGAATGATTTCAATTTACATGTTTTCTTATGGAAAGAGCCTTGTGAAATATTGCCGAGTGTCTCTGTTGGACTGGTGTCACACTGAAATCAGAGGTGACAAGGGCAGCTAAGTTCAAACAGCAATGAAATGACATCTTCAATGGCTGGTCAAAGCCAAGGTCTTTACTATAAGGAGGAGTCTACAGTAGAGGTTGAGTGGTGAAGAAAGGTTAGAAAGATTTGTCTGAGGAAGAATTACTCCTGCATCCTTGGGATGGAGATGTGGGTGACACCTGTTGAACAGTTAAGAGTGCCTCACCAGCCTACTAGGAGTGAGAGAAAGTCAGATTTATCAACCTTGATCAAGTTTATTAAGCCCTTATTAGTTTACCTGTTAGTTACCTGTACCTAGACTAGTAACAAAAATAGGATCAGGGCATGGACTTGCACAGTGACATGCAACCATTCATGCATTCTTTTAGAGAGATCCCTGGCATGGTTTTAACCCGCTCTCCCAGATGATGCTTTTGAACGATACTGTGTACTAGGGCCTATTGCCCTTTGACAGTCTGGTGTTAGCAGCCCTTCCCTTTAGGGGTGAATGGAAGAGAACTTTTGACTTTTTTTCACACGAGTAAGGTCATGCCAGTAGATCTCAAGGTTGAAGCATAGTTTCTGGTCTGTTCTTTTTAGCAATAGAGAGTTGGGTCCTGTGGTCAGTTAGGGGTGTGTTAGCAGAGCCTCAAAAATGTGCCACATGGAGAGCCCTGAGAGCACACAGTTTCTGGCTGCTGCACAGATAAAACATGTCTGGCTGTAATACAAACTTTCTTCTGTTATTCTGCCAGTTCAGTTCCGCCCCAAACTGGATAAGACACTTTTGGGGCTGAGGGTAAAGTTGTTTTTATTGAATAGGGTCTTTGTTACCACAAAGCTTCTGAGACAACATTACACTACCTTTTGGATCCTGTGTTGACAATTTGCTGTTTGTGGCAGATACTGACTTGAAATCATAGGTGGCCAAAGTATTTTTTGTGGACAATGGGTTTATCATGGGTGCTGACGTTTGAAGCTTTCCCAGAGTAACCTGCCTGTAGGACTCAGACACCACCAGGAAGGTTTCTTCAGCTCACTTCCGCCTACACAGTTGTTTCCTTCTTGATTTTCCCTAAGACGATAGCCAGTAAAGTCTTGTGTGTAGTGCAGTCATCTTCATGTTATGAAGACGTCTCTCAGAGTTGAGGGAAACATGCTTATTATTAAAGTAAATCAGAGACTGTTTTTATCCTTTGTTTTAAGCTTATATTTGGTAACCTGATATGTCTTAAAGGGGATGTATCTGTTTTCCAGTCCAGTTGCCTATGCAACAATGTTACACCATGCCCAAAACAGTATCCTTTATTTTACCTTCAAATAAGACAAATTTCTCTGTATTGCTGATGTTTTTCCATTGCTTATTTGAACTTGCATTTTCCAAACTGATTTTTAGGCGAGAAAATAAGTGTGTGATGTCACCAAGGCCAAACCTGGATTACAGAACATGAAGTAATGTTCCATTTCCACAAGTTCACAGCTGTAAACAGTGTTTAATCTGAGAAGTAAAGAAGTTAACTTACATGTGTTATTTTCATATAGACTGTAAAGCCATAGCTACTGTGCAGAAATAGCTGTCATGAATGGCTTTTTCTTTCTCTATTAAAAGTATTGATTGTTTTCTTTTTATGTTCTTTTCACAGTGTACATTGTAATTTAGTACTGAGTCAAGTATCTACCTACCTGTATATGGAGACCTATCTATTTGCTCTGTAAAGCACCCCCAGCTTGTGTTCTTAATAAAATCCCTCCTACTAAAAGGTCAGCATCTCTGCACATGGCGTTATTTATGTGCAAAGCCCAGTCCAGCCATGAGTGTGTATTTTAGAGCTGTCATCCTCAGAAGTTTTCAGGGGCCTTTTTGTTTTCCACTATGGTTATATCCTACCTAAAATAAGACTTGCAGTATCATTAGGTAGTTATCCATATGCACAGTAGGTATGTATGATGGTATCTCTTGGGTTTTTACCTATGTATGCAAACGAATGGAAACCATAAATGAAATCTTGACCCTGGGAAGTCAATTGCAGTTTTGTGTCAACCTCACAAGGGCAGAATTTCAAATGAATCATCCTCACTCCATAAATCATTCTTTACAATAAAATGGATCCATGTATTAGTCTCACACTCTTATCACATGCCTTGGATTGTCCTTTGAATAGTTAATTTTTCCTGAAATTTTCTGTATATCAGTATACTGCTTGGAAGAAGTATAGGATATTACAGAATAATACTGCAGATGATGAAGAAAATTTGTCTCAATGTCATATCTAAGATTAGATGAGCAAATTCTTAATTCTCCATGAAACTTATCATGGGCATTTCATATAGATACTTTCTCATGTAATGTGATAATTGAATGGATTATAGAATCATAGGTTGGAAGGGACCTTAAAGGTTATCTAATTCCAATCCACCTGCTATGAGCAGGGACATCTTTCACAAGACCAGGTTGCTCAGAGCTCCATCCAGCCTGGCCCTGAACACCTCCATGGATGGGCCTCCTTCTCTGGGCAAATCTGCCTGTAATATGTGCTCGTTTGGCACATCACTAGATGTGCCCAAAAAAGAGTAAACTGCTTGTTAAGTAATGCTGGTACAGTGAGCTTCTTCCCAGTGTGGTGAGACCACATAGTACAAGAATAAGGCATCACATCTGAGGCATAATGGTTCAATTATTAGTTGATATGGTTTGCTTTTACTGTAATAAAATTAACCGTATATATATAGTCTCGGCAAAATTGCTATTGTGTTCTTTCATTTTCTTTGTCAGAGCAGTAAAAAGCTATTTGATGTGATTTTTTTTTTCCTAATTGCACAATCTGTGTAGTATTTGTTGTGACCTGTTGCTGTCATCCCAGTCACAACAAGATCTCTTAGAAATGAACAACCGTGCAAGCAATGTTCATCTGGTATAGTAATGTATTCTCACTGGGGAATTTGTTGTGATGGAGACAAGAGTCTGAATGTCAGAGAGTGACATCTTTTACAAGTCTTGTGAAAAACCTCTTAAAAATATTAAATTAGCGATAGCATGAAGGCTGAGTTGGTGAAGGTGACATAAAATAGACTTGAAGCACGACACTTCTTGAAAATGACAATTCCATTTTGGACTAAAAGGAAGATTACAGGGTTACAATTTAAGCTCCCTGATCCAAGTTTGGCACCCTCAAACATTTTGGTGGCTGAATTCTGGAGTTCATCTCCTTTTCCATGATGCATCCCTGATTGGATCTGCTTTTCGTATACATAGCCATTTAATAAAAAAAGTTTTTGTCAGTCATGGTGAGAGAAGACAGACAATGATAGTCACCAGAAACATGGGTAATTCACATGACTTGAGAGCAGGGAAGCATTCTCACTGGGAGGAGTCCACCAGGCTGCCCACAGTGGGTTAATGCAAGAAGCTGGAACTCAGAATTAGATTTCTGCATTCAAAACAAATAACCTAATCAGATGGCTGGAGAGGAGTTCTCTCTTCTGTCAGAAATCCTGTCTGACATTCCTCAGAAATATTTCCATCTAAACCAGTGTATCTTCACAATGCAGTGAAACAATACTTTTTATTTTTAAAAAAAGTTTCATTAACAGATATTTATTTGAACTAACAATAGTATTAGATTGTAGAGTAAAATCTTATTATGGTTAATTGTTTCATCCTGCTGCAAACTCATAAAGGTCATGTTTGCTGTTGAGATACCTTTCCTTTGTGCCCAAAGGGTATGTCAACCTGGGTGTGGTTGTGGCAGAGGGCTGGGGAGGGCTGCAACTTAAAGGCTGTTAGAATTCCCACAGTTGCCACCATTACCCTGAAATTCACACACACAAATAACCCTCAGCTGGTTCTTCATTGTATTTTTTCTAGCTGTACTGATCCTCCATGGCAGTGCAGATCCATCAAGGATCAGTAATACAGTTGCTCCATTTACTCAAAGTTAAGATAGGATTAGTAAAAACTATTTCTGTCAGAAATTCATGTGTTGATAAACAACTTTGCCGTTGGTATTCCAAACTTTTCCAGCTCAGTTTATCTCTCAGAAGTTTTATTTGGTGAATTTTGAAACCTACATTTCAGACTTCAAAAATTAAACATTTGATTTTTATGTTTTAAATTTGGACTTATTATTGTTAATTATGTATTTCATGATGTGTCAATATTTAGTCACGTCTACTAAAGTTCTAATTTTACCTTTCAATTTTTAAAATCATCAAGGGCAGCTGATACTTAAATGCAAGTTGAAACATTTTATCTAATTTTCTAGGTCAATGTGTCCCCGGTTCATATTGTAATGAAAAAATTTGACACTTTTTTTTTAAAAAAAAAGAGATTGCTTAGTGTGTTATTACAGTGTTAGCCATTTTCAGTCCTCTCATGTTAGCAGGAGTCTTTTTCTTGACCCTGAAAACCTCTGATCCCCTAATTAATGAGACAAGTGCTTATATTCTTTTCTAGATCAAAGCGTCACCTACTTCTGTTGTTGGTGAAACAGTTTGATATGTTGACACTTTGATATAGAAAATAAGATGAGCTGTTGTAATCTGCACTAAGTAGCAGCTGCTAATGTAAAAATAACACAATGTTTAGAAGTTGGATCTCATATGTGTCACAACATGACCTGCTCTATCAGGCAGTACGTATTTCTCTTACTGACATGATGTGTAAAATGTAAAAACATTAAAAATAGTGTAAGATTAAAATATTTCTTCGGTTGTTTAAATTTTTTTTTTCCAGATTTGGGGGTTTTTTTGCGCGTTCATTCTAATTCAGAATGAAAGAAGCCTTTGTTTACCCTCCCAGTTTCCTGCTGGCATGAGAAGACACTTGAGCTCTTCCTATCCAGCTAGCCTGCTAATATCAGCAGAAACGTACTTCTGCCTCACAAGAAATGAGAGCAATTCTCTGTTGCCTGTTTGAGTCTAGTTTCCATTTCAGACTCCAGATAACGTAGGACCAAGAGCAGAAAGACATCTTACCACCATTTTTCCCCTTTTCCCCATTGCAGCTCTACCAAATGTAAGTGACTGAGTCCATAAATTGTAGAAATGAACTTGGAGACTCCCCAGATTTCTCACTCAACCTTCTTCTAATCCACAGGAATATCCTGTATCAGTAGAAAGCAAGATGTTGGTAGCGACTATTACTGAGTGAAGGAATTCTCATGCATTAACATGTATCTCAGTCAAGCCAAGGGAAATTGCACTGGGTAGAAAGGGTGCCCATTCTAATTGAGTCAGTTATCATTGCCATACAAATAAAGTACAAATAACTTGTCCACAAGAAGGGTACGTATTAAGCAAGGAAGTTATGTCTTAGAAAACAGGAGATATAGAGACAAATGAAAATTGCCTGAGGTTAAGCCAAATTTGCCCTTGGAAAGGAATTAAAACAAACAATAGTGTAATAACTGAAATGAGAACAAGGAAAGAGGAAATATGCCACTGATCTGAGAATGGCATGGAGATCAGGGATAATATGGATTAGGTCTGAAAGTCTGTGATTTTAATTTTTGTTTCTCTCAGCACTGGACAATGAAGATGTCAGCTATGAGGACAAGGGTTAAGAAAAGTGGATGTATGCAAATGGGGTACATCATAGCTGTTCAATAGATTATTGTGCTCGCACTGGGTTAATGGATGGTTTCCATCCCCAGTTCTGAAAGAGCTGGTACCTGAAATTGCAGGAATGATAGTAAAGTTCTTTAATAAATCTTACGAGGCTGTGTGCAGTGTAATATGACAGGGAATTAGCAGAGACAGCATCTATATTTAGAAGGGCAAAAAATATAATTTTGACAGCTGTAGACCAGTAATCTTTATTGTGAGGCTTCAGAGTTGATTTGGAAGGAAAATGTTTTTAAAGCATGGCTCCATTGAGAGTGAATTGAAGTACAGTTTTCACACAAGAAAGATCATGCAAGAATTCTTCTTTGGTATGATAACTGGTTATTTAGACAAGGAAACTTTTTAAATATAACCTGACACATAATCTTATAGGTTGTGCCATAAGGAAAATTATTAATTACAGTGGGGAATGTGTATATTGTTATTTTACAAGCAGGCACAAGCTTAATGTGGGAAATGCTGCTTGCTGTTAACTGGATTCACCCAATGTCTCTTGTTTGGAAAAATGGGCACGTTTAGCTCATGTCTGTCTGCAAAATGTCATGTACCCATGAAGGAGATGAGGGATTAGTCAAAGGCAATAAGGAACTAGTGAGCAAGAAAACAGCAGCAAACAGCTTTGGAAGAAGAAATGTTAAGGTGCAAGGATTTCACTAGTGGAATTTCTCTCAAATTTCTTACCAATTGGTGCTGAACCAGTTTTCTTTAATGCTGTCATTGAGAACCTTTGGCATGAAGAGCAGCAGTGTACCAACAAAATTGCTTGATGAGACAGAGCTGGGAGTTGTTTCTAATAAGACATGGAGATACATTAATAAAAAGTAGGTTCAAGCTGTCTTGCAAAAAGATTGGGATGGCCTCAAGTACTGGAAAAACAAAAGCAGTGGGGTGGAATTATGATGCCAAGCGTAAGATGTTATCTTTTCAGGATGAATAAGAGTTTCCCCTGTCAACTGGGTAATAGCAGTGTGCAGGAGAACAGGCTGCAGGGTGACTGTGAGCAAAAAGAGTGCAAGAATGTGTCAGGTAAGATGTTTCCACTGGCATTGGTACAGAGTACTAAGGAGAGATGTGTTTGAGTTGATCAGGGTGATTAAGAGCCTGCTTACTGAGAGGTAACAAAAATGGTTGTTTAGCCTACCTCAGAAAGGGAAAATAAATGCTCATTATAAATATATATATATAGGAATATATGTGATGTCTATAAATGCATGAGAAAATAAATCAATTAAAAATACAGCTATGGAACTTTATTAGTCAAGTGCATTGGGTTTTTTTCCCTTCTATTGGATGTTGAAAAGTCTTATAAAAGCCATCTCTCACACAAAGGTGAGGTTCCAAAGGGAACCTGACATCATAGGATGCTGTGTGTTCTTACCTCTTTCAATTTAGATTAGAGTTGAGGGTGCTCATGTTTGCCCTAGAGGAATTAGGAAAAGATAAAAACAAGTTTTACCCTCTGTTTTCCTTTGCTTATGTCTTGTATTTTTCCAGCCTTTGTGGTAAGAAAACACATAACATTGTTCCTTTAAATGTTTTGAAGCAAAAGCAACAAAAGCAAAAGCAAAAAGATCAGTACTGAGTTTTTCTTTAGTTGACATCAGCTATTTTAAGTTTGATAAGGTAGCAATTAGATTTTATATTTAATTGGTAGATTTAAATTTGCACCAAATAACTGCTAAAATGCAAAATGGGAAAGTAAAGAAACAAGAATTCTCCTTTGCAGGATTAAACCAAATAAAAAAGTGTAGGAACTTGTGGACAAAACAAAATCTTCAGAAAGATTTTTCACAGTATCCAAGTGATCAGAATACCCTTTCAGGGTTAAACAGGAACTTCACTGAGAATGACACCTATACCAAAATGTGACCAACCTCACGTCTAAAGTGACCTTTTTAGGGGAAACCTCCACCAGAGGAACCTGAGTGTAATTCTTCTTCTTCTTCTTCTTCTTCTTCTTCTTCTTCTTCTTCTTGCTTCTTCTTTACCCTACCTTCCAAGACAATTTAATCAAAACAAATCAATTTCTGTGAAAAGTTCTGATTTCCACAGCTTGACATTTTCCAGAGGAACAATATTTTGTTAAAAAGTTCTCAAGCAGCTATTATTATTACTAGAGGTGATCTCATGCAGGATTTTTGCCATGTGCACTATGGATGGATTTCAATATACGTTTAGGAGTCTTCCAAACTCTTTATAGTAGAGCAGACACCATTATTTTAGTTAGCAATTTAACTTTGCGATGGGCACTGCTTTGCTTTCCTTCTTCTAGTGAAGGACAACATCTCTGCCTTGGGAGGATATTTGACTCATTTATTTGTGTTTACCACCCTTCAGGCCTGTGAACAATGGGTCATTTTGTCGCTTGGCTGCGTGCTGTGCACAGAGACTCTTGTGCTTGGATTTTTGTTGGTCTCATGGAGCTTCCTAGTATCAACTCCACTAGAAGTTATTAGGAGGCTAACAAATGTCTGTTTTTCTTCCCCTCAGTTTTTGTAGCTCTTGGATTTGTTGGTTTTTAAATCCAAAGGACCTGATTCTGCTGGTGTTTTTATTGGTGCAAACCCAGTCAAATCAGTTTTTTCTGCTGAAAAACTGACATAAATAATAGTCCTAAGACTCTAGTGCCTCTGACTTTTGTCCTGAAAGGCAAGTGGAACATTAGGTGTATTTTTTATGATAGCTCTCCAAAGAGACTAGCCGTTAATCTCTCTGAGTAGGTGTGTCAGCTGCAAACATTTCCTTCCAGTCTACCATTTCAATCACACTTCACAGTACACTGAAAATTGGCAAGGATGTTAATTATTGGCCTCTAGAACAAACCACCTACTTTGATTCAAGCATGTTTTCCAATTTTTAAGAATGTTGTTTCACCTAAAGAACAGTATAATTACAGAAAATAGCTTGGTTTGGCTAACATCTTGTGTTCTGTGAGTTCTGCTTGCAAGGCAGCAAGCTACACCAGGCAGGAGGCTCACCTGCAGAGGATTTTAACCTCTTGCTGACAGAAGGTAGGGCTTGCCAGCATCCAGTACATTGTTTTCAGTATCAGAAGCTCAAAACCACTGTCACTCAGACGTTAAACATTAACGCTTTCTGCTTTTAAAGCTGAAGGAACGCCCCCCCATATAGTAAGAAAGTTTTTATTCACCAGAGAACTGCCTGTTAAAATTTTATGGATGTCTCTCACAGGAGCAATTACAGCAGTGGGTCCTGTACCTGGGCAGTGCAAAACCCTGGGTGCAACATGACCCACCAAGCAGCACGGTTCAGAGACTGCTTGTGTAGCTGCATTTGTGCAATGCAGTGTTCAATAAAATTTGCCAGGGATCAGCCAAGTATCCAGGACATGATTAATCAACCAGCAGAATGAATTGCCCATAGATGACTGGGAGTTGACAGTAAACAGTAAAACGCCTGCCTTGAAGACTTACAGTCTTAAGAGATAAACAGGAAACAGAAGCAAGTGGGAGCCTTGTTTTAGGAGAGAGATTTTGAGGCATTCAGGCAGAGTTGTCCATGATTATACAGTGAGTTTGGCAGAGTTAGAGGCTGAACTATGTGCATTTGCCTTCATGGGTTTGTAGCTCATATAACAGGTCTTTAATTTACCAAGAAACTTTTCCGCAACACTGTCCTGAAGAGTTGGCAGAATCCACAGTTGGCATTTCTCACACATGTGCCTCTTGGTTAAGGGCTCTACAATTTGTACAATTAATAACTTACACCATAAATTAAAACATTGGAAAACAGCCCAATGCTCAGGCTCATGTGTCAAGGAATTGCTGTGCAAGCCTGATCTTATTTGTTGTTACAACAATAAATCATACGCTGATTTAAAGATAATTTATATGGTACCTGGGCCCTCAAGGCAGTCCTGCAGTGCTATTGAAACTGGGCTTTTTAAATTAATGGAGATTAAGCTATAGACCCATATTAAATATGCATGAATGCTTATTTCTCCCTACCTCCTCTTTAACCATAAGGCCTGTTGGGGCTGGCTACCTTCCTGACTTACAAGCCACATGCTGCAATTTCCATAATGGTCATGAGTCACACTCCCTTCAGTGTGAATCAAGGATGGGAGGAAGAGCATCCGGTGGGGTTCATAGATGGGAGATGATGGTGATTGCTCAGGGATTCCCTCAACCCTCTATAAACCAGATCCTGGGTGAGAATGCACCCAGATCCCAGCGTGTGCTGTCAGTGCCAGTCTCTGCAGTCCCTGCTGGCTCATCACCTGCCACTACTCAGGGTCCTGGTTATCCAGCAGCTCTTCTGCTGCTAACATCAGCCAGGGGCTGCCGCCATGGGAACTGCCCTTAACAGCTGGGGAGCCATGTGCAGACCAGGAGTCATGGGTTGGTAGTTCATGGCCAAGGGCCTTGCTTCACTTTCTATATGTTGGTCAACAGTTTTGCAGTATAGCAACACATACATATCATATGAAATATGTTTGCTGATAACCATTTGGCTGAACTGAAGAGTTCTAACCTTAGTTATTAAAAAAATTTACTATATACATGGGAGAAGCCATTTAAAACATAATTCTGCTAGAGAAGAAAAACCTAGAAGCAATTCCAATGCTAGAAAAAAGAAAGAATTTTTCATAAGAATTAAATAGGCTAGGATAGTGCTCATTTTCTTCCTGGTAGCTGGTACAGTGCTCTGTTTTGGATTCAGTATGCAAATAATGTTGATGACTGATGTTTTAGATGTTGCTAAGTGTTGCTTGCCCCAAGTCAAGGACTTTCAGTGTCTCATGCGCTGCCAGTGAGGACATACACAAAAAGCTGAGGGGGGACGTGGTCAGGACAACTGACCGAAGTGCCAAAGGGACATTCTGTGTGATAGAACATCACGCCCAGTATATAAAATGGGGGGAGTTACCAGGAAAGGGTGTGATCACAGCTCAGGGACAGGCTCGGCATTAGTCAGCAGTTGGTGAACAGTTGTATTGTGCATCACTTGTCTGTTTTGGGATTTATCTCCCTCTGCCCCTCTCCTTTTTATTACAGTTACTAGTATTAGTATCATTATTATTATTATCTTTTACTTTGTTTCAATTATTTAACTGTTCTTATCTCAATCAGCAAGTTTGATTTTCTTTTCTGTCCTGATTCTCCTCACCATGCCATCAGTGGGAGGAAGGGGAAGTGAGCAAGCAGCTGCATGGTACTCTAGTTCCTGGCTGGGGTTAAACCACAGCACCGTGTTACTCTATATGTGCAATTATAACAGTATAACTCTATATGTGCAATTATAATGGTTGAAATGATTGCACAGATTGATATGTTTTAGAAAAAACATGGATATACTGAATAAACTGGTTATTGGTTGTTTATCATTTCACAGGCAGAATTGATAGCTTTGCAACAAGAAAAAGAAGCTGCTCTTCAACAGTGCAAAAAACTAGAAGAAGAAATCCAAACATTGCGTGTTTATTACAGGTAAAATGATTGATTCTAATATGAATGAGTGACTCATAGGGGAAATTTTCTGTACTATGTCTGACTGAGTGAGGAAATCACCTTATCAAATAGGTATTTGTTGGAAAAATGTGAATACATCAATGAATCAAAGTCTGCATTTCTGCTTTACTGCTCACCAACCATCTCTTTAAAATAGGAGTCCCTTTCTTTTCACCTGAATTTTCTATTAGTTTCTTCTAAGGGAAGGGAAAAGTTGGTGGTGGTTGATTTTCACACTAAAAAGCTGTGTTATGGCAATGTGATCACTTAAAAACACATGGACAAAAGAATAAGTTTACATAAATGCTTGTTTCTTCCCTGATTGTTTATAGATTTTAAAATAATAAAATATGTCATTCTAAAAGACTGTTTTCTTCTTCAACCCCAGTATATGTGCCTTTTAATTCCTTATGTCCTGTAGCAGTATGTAGAATGAGAGAAATACCCATTCTCATTAATTTAGGTGGGCTGCACTGAACATTTGCATGGATCAGTGGGTTCTAGTCCCTAAGGAAAAGCTCTGTGTGGTCCAGTGAAGGAGTTAGGTTGTTTTATGGAGTGATGTTGGGTTACAGCTCTCATTTCATCCTGACCTCCTGTGTGAGAGGGGATACAGAGCTGCCAGCAGGTTAAAGGCAGGAGAACTGGCATCAACACAGCAGAAAATTGTGAATCTGAAGGCTGAATGTCTGTGATGAGGGATGTGGGCTACAGAGGTAAATAATAAATATAGTGTGAATACTATACTCATTGGAAATAAAGAGGACTAGTTAGTTATGTCTAAAAAGCATTTGCAGTAGCAGAACTGTGTATGTTTTCAGTGTTTCAGCATTCACAAGTGAAAAATACTCGGGTTTCTAGAGGTTTTTCAAGTTTCCCCTTCTCATTAAGTTTATTAAAACCTTGGAGGGAAGTTTCAAAACCAGCTTTTGTTCCTAAATCTCATAGGCATTTATTTAAAGCCTGTTAATAGTGAATAGAAACCCCAAGCAATTTGTGATTATTGCATTTAATGAATTTGGTCAGCATTTAGTATGTGCACAAATTGTGGTATGATTTACCAAGCTAGAAAGAATTTATTATGGTACCCGTATTACTCACTTAAATGGGTTTTGTAGAATAATTTAAAAACTGAAATGCAATTTTTGGTTGATATTTCAGAAATTAAGAATTTGCTTGTGTTGGTCTATGCACACAGTAGGAGACTTTTCATTGATTTTTGGGTTATATTTTTGGCATAGCCTATCAAGTTTGCACTAACATATAATGTTTAACAGGTATAGTAGGCAGAAATTGCCATTTACTTGTGTAAATGCTTTAAGTCTCAGAAATATTAACAAAAATGACTTGCAGGAATCTCATGTCATTAACTTACGACTCTTAATTTGAACAGTCAGAATTTCACTGTAAGTTGGCTGATGATCTATCCATAAGGTGTGGAAATCCTCACCTGATTATCCCCTGGGGCAAGAACTATTGTATCACTACTGATTTATACAAGTTATAACATCTAAAGTAGAAGATTTTATCTCCTACCTACCTCACTGTTGTAGAGGCTAATGTGTTCTGAAGTGGACCCACAGAGTGACTGGTTGAGGTTGGCAGGGACCTCTGGAGGTCGTCTTGTCCAACCTCTGCTCAAGCAGGGCCACTAAGACCTGGTTGCCCAGGACCACATCCAGAGGGGTTTTGAATGTCTTTGAGTATGGAGACTCCACAACCTCTCTGTATGGAAACAGTGTCTTAAGCATACAAAGACATGACTTGAAAAGCAAGAGACCACCTGGAGCTGAACCTGCAAGGGGTGTAAAAGGCAACAAGGACTCCTGTAAGTGCGTAAGCAGCAACATTTGATGTCTTGGGCCTATCTTTTGACTTGATTAGAAATTAATTGCACCATTATGAGGATTCTTATGAACTTCTTAACATTTTGGTTCCAGTTTCCTTTAAGTTACCTGAATGTCTGCAGCCCTTGTCATCCAACAGTGACAGTACTTTGAACACATGCCAAATGAAACAAAAGAATATCTGTCATGTGCATAAAGCTTTGGGGACTGTATCAGGCCAAGGGTGGGATGGCCACAGTAATTATGAATGACAAGGTAGAGAGTGCATTTCCCAGGCCATCCCAAATAAATGAAAACTTGCACTTTGTTTTGTATGTGGAAGGGACGCATGTATATATGTCTGCTGGGTCTTTTTATTTCCTTATAGTGCTTGCCACGCTGTGGTAGTCTGGAATAGCACTGAGAGTGTTTTTAGACAGTCCACTTTGGACTGAGGTGGAAGCTTGCTGCTTTGATCCAAGTAAGTTAGCTATACGATTTGCTGTTCAAGACTCCATTTCCCTGGAGTTACTTCTTTTTTGGATTTCAGAATTCCCCAGTGAGCAAAATATAGGCTTCCACACATGCACCAATCTTCATCTGAACCGTAGAGCTGCAATGTGACAATGCAGGGTGCACATTCCCTTCACCTACTGTTCTCTCATACCTTTGCCAGATTCTCACACTTTCTGTCTTCTGTGTGGTGCCAGCATGACAGAGGCTTAAGAATTTTGGCTCATTTGGCGACTTCTTCTCCTTTTGCTCTTAGGTCTTCCCTAGCCTTAGAAAAGGCATTTTCTCACATTTTATTGTTTTTCTCCTTTTTTTAACTGAGATTTCTATGAGTTGTGGTTTAGGAATGGTAGTCCCCAGTTTTGTGCTCCCACAGAGACTCTCCAAACCACATGCCACTTGCTCACTTCCCCCTTCCCCCTCCCACTTCCCCTGAAACAGGATGGAAAGGAGAATTGGAGGCACAAAAGGTGAAGATCAGGGGTTGAGAAAAGAACAATTTACTGGAAGCAGCAATGGGACAAGAAAACTAACAGTAACAGCTACAACATTAATAACAAAACTGTACAAAAGAGAGAGAGTGATTCACATGCACAATTCTCACCCCGACCCAACCACAGCCACACTACCCTGATGGGAAGGAACCCCTTCTCCCCAGAAGAGACTCCCTTCTCCCCACCACTGGAAAATGACATGAGGAGGTATAGAATATCCTCTGGACCATAGCCATGCCCCCTCCTGGCTACTGCAAAAACTAACCGTGTCCTGGCCAGAACCAGGACACTACATCATCCTTTAACTTAGAAGAAGCAAATTTAAGAAAATAAAAACAAACAAAACAGAAAAACAAAAAAAAAACAACAACAACAAAGAAAACCAAAAAAACTAGAGGCTCACATTAAAGCGTACCAGTGATACCTACATCACTTGTACTTGTGCCTTAACACACAATTACATTTTAGGGATTTGGTCACAAATGTAATGACTGTGTGCATATATTAACTATTTTGGATGCATACATGTGTAAACAATAACATTAAAATATTGGTATTTTTATACCAATCTGCCTTTCACTAACATTAGTGTAATCCAGGAAAAGCAAAGTATCATTTTATTATACAAAATCAGGGGAGAGATATCTAGGTCCGGAATATCTGTATGTGTGAAGTAAGTACACACAGGCATGCTTAAGAGGAGGGAAGCAAGTGGAGACCTTCAGGGGGAGAAAAAAAATCCCTTTTTATTTTCTCCAGAGGAAAAATTCTTGGTATCTAGAATACTTCATCCAGTCTTGGGTCCCCAGTAAAAGTAAGACATCTATAAATTGGAAAAAGTTTGACAGACGGCAACTGGTACGGTAAGGAAGCCATAGCATTTGCAATGTAAAGAGAGACCAAGGGTACTGCTCTTGTACAGCCTGGGAAAGAAAAGATATTCCTTTCTTTGTTGGCTCCAGGGAGACCTAATGGCAGCCTGACAGAGTCTGTGTAGAGGTTGTCAAGAAGGACGGCCTCTTCACAGTGCTCCATGACAACAGGGTGAGAAACAACTGACTTGAATTGAAGCAAGAGAGTTTCAGACAGGTTACAAGGGAAAACTTATTCACCACTGAGGCTGTCCATCATTGGAACAGGTTGCCAGAGAGGTTTTACCATCTCCATCCTTGGAGATTTCCAGTGTCTAACGTGCTAAAGTCATGAGCAACATGGTGTGATCTTATATTGTTATCACTTTGAGAAGAGATTGGTTGGACGAGAGACTGCCAGTGGTCACTTCCAACCTGATTACTCCACAATTCTCTGTTCTGGTAGCTGCTGCTGTTTGAAGATGTTCATTTTTTTCCTCCAACTGAGAAAGAAGTCTGTGTTGTAAACCACACTTCAGGTGAAGTGAAAAGTGAATCCTAACTGAAACTGGAGCTTCATGGAAAGCCTGAATGGCCTAAACCAAAATTAAACTGAGCTTTTGCAGATTTAATATGAAACATTGATTTGCCTCTGAATTTTGACTTTCTGAAAAGAAAGCATATCCTGGAACAATTTCAGTCATCTTTAGAAGGGACAGAGAAGTGAAATGGAATTAAAAAGGAGGAATAATCTAGTTCAGATACATAAGGGAGAAGAAGCTGGCTACAAATAAAGTTTGGCAAGTTCTGTGCTTCTGTTTATTTTCTTGTGTTGTCTCTGTGTCCAGTGTCAAAAAGAAAATAGCATTTTCTGGATACTAACTCAAAAATACGTATCAGAAATGAAATTTGCATAACAGCTAGGAATAGCATCAAGTTTCTAGCTTACTAATATAATTGTTTGAACACAGTGCTCTTTAAACTAGAGATTAATGCAAATCATAAGATTCTCAGTGACCAAAGAAGGCTATATCCAAATAATCAGTTTTGAAGTACATGGGAGTGTTAATCCCACTACTTCTTTCTCACATACCTCTGTTGTTTGAACATCATGGCAGGTTTTTTATTTGCATATTTTTCAGTTATGTGATCTGTCCAATTTTATAATCAGGTTCCTTCTTCCCCTAGATTTGTGAGCTGAGTGTGACGTGGTCCCATATGGTATGAGATATGCCTTTGGTCAGTTGGAGTCAGCTATTCCAGCTGTGTCTCTATCCAGCTGCTTGGGCACCCCCAGCCTGCACACTGCTGGAGTGATGTGAAGAGCAGAAAAGGGCTTGACTCTGTGTGAATACTACTCAGCAATAACTGAAACATCCATGTAATAACAACACTTTTTTTCAACACAAATCCAAAATGTAGCCCCAAACCAGCTACTATGAAGAAAATTACTGTATCCTAGTCAAAAGCGGTATAATGTTGCAAAGTAATTGGAATCTGTAAGTTATGGCAAGCATGGGAGAAAAAGATCGCTTATTTTACAGTTGTGTGATGGTTCTCAACAATGAAATAAAATAGTAACTTCAGTAAGGTCCCTTGTACTAATATGTACAATGACCTGAAATAAATATTTTTAGATTCAAACTTTCAGTTAATATGGGTAACTTCTCTGTAAGCAATGCCAGCAGTTTTCTTGCTCCCTAACCAGTTTTAGCCCTTTATAAGTTAAAAACTGTTGAAGAGATTTAACAGAATTTAAATTGACACGTTTCAATGCTTACAATACTTCAATTGGAATACTTGAAATTCACGTTTAAGTGGCACAAGCAAAAAATGGTCTAAATAACAATTGGTTTTATGGAGGTCTATAAATTTTTCCCACAGTCTCTTGTAAAATGAAATGGAAGTTCATCCCTTTAAAGACTGAGATCGTCAGATGTGAAAGTAGAAAATCAAGAAGGTTTTTTATTATTTCCCCAAATGAAGGACTTATAGGGGCATGGGACAGGCACAGGGACAAACTCAATTTTCATTTTAATTACAGAACTGAATCACCCTATAACAGGAGAAATAGATGAAGAACGATACTTTGTAAGCCATTACTTCCAGTCCTGGATAAAAAGACCTTTCTATTCAAGCTTTGGATACAGTTGTGTGTGTTTAATTTGCTTCCATTCTATAGCTTCATGACTGATGTTATGGAATATAATACTCAGATGGTGCAGTTTCAACCATGCTCCATGGACTCTGTGTATGGATATAGAGTGGTGTAGTTCTTGCTGTTACAATGTAGCTCTCATTCCAGTTTTAAGGGCTATTAAAAACTGTAAATTATTTCTACCTAACAAGCCAATATTCATCTTCGCAGCCACTGCAATAGCAAGTCAGAATACAACTGCCTAAATAGTCAGACTTCTGTACTGTGACTGGCCCCTGCTCAAACATTTCATCCTGTTTGTTCTGCCATCTCTCACTCTTTTTCAGAGTTCTCTCAGTCCAGATTTCCCTCAGGGGAGCATGATATGTAGCAGAAGTTTGGGCTGCTCTAACATCCAGTTTCCCAGCCCAAATGAACTGGAACCCATTTACAGTGCAATTAGTGAAGCTGCAGCCACTAATTCAGAGTGGTGATCTCAGTCCTTCCTCTAAAGCAATAGCAGACTACCTTGAGCACCTGTCCTAGCAGTTTACCTCAGAGAACTGGTCTTTTCATACCTGTCTTTTTATCTCACTTTTTCAGTTATGGCCGTTGACTCGTTTTCCTGCTCTTTTCATCCTGTCTGCTTGCTTCTGTTCTGGCAGTTGCTGTCATTGTTTCAGTACTAGTTGCTTTAGACATAACATGGTGTAATTACAGTCGTTAAGAAGAATGACCAGGTAATGGCGTCACTGTTCTTTTTGCAGAGTAGTTTTGAGGAGATCATGGAGAAGACAGCAGCTGTGTTTTAAGTATTCTCTGTCCTTGCAGCAGTGACTTCTATTTTATCAAAGAGTTTCAGACACCTGACATTAAACAGAAACCTTGAGCTGATTAAATTTCCCACTTACAAGCACAGAAGAGGTTCTTTTTTGTACCAAAGAGATGAGGCGCTTGGATATGCAGTGGGAGACAGTGTAATACATGTTTTGAAGGAAGCTAACCTGCTCCAGTTTGATGCAGCCGAACATATAGAAAGCAATGACTCTGTAAGGGAAGACTGAGGTTTTTGTTTGTCTTTTGTTATAACAAAGAAAAAGTCAGGGACCATCTTTCTGTTTGTTTATTGAACTGAGTGTTAAAATTAGTAGAAAATCAGGGTGGAGAAACACTGCTGTCTTTTAAATCAGATTGGTTAAAACCACATCTCCTCTCAGCAACCCATGGAGGTTTCAGTGAATTTTTAGTCAATTTGTGGGGGTAAGGGGAGCTGACACCCTGGTAATTTGGACCGGGGATTTAGAATCTATGTGTTCAGTCTTCTCCTCTTCTGTTTTGTGCCACTTTCCGGTGAGGTGCTGCAGCCCCAAAAGAATTGGGATTTTAGGTGGGTCTTTCTCACTCTGTAGTCTCATAAGCATTTTCTCACTAGTAAGCCCCTGTGTCTCCCTGTGACTTCTTTCCTTTTGTCACTTTATTGCTTGCGCAATCACAGTTCTTGTTAGTGTTACAGGAGATAAAAGTCCAAGGTTTGGGGGCTGTTTCATGAACTGGATCAGACAGCTGAAGGGAGGAAGACTGATCAGTGAGCTGCTCTGCATTGCCAAAGCAGCTGCATGAAGTTTTACTGCTGCTACTGAGATGGCTGTATTTCTCAGTGGCTTGGTGCAGGTGAGCAGTAGAGGCAGAGCCCTCCCTTGTTATCCTTGTGTATTTCACACTTTATTAAATTTATTATCCTCCTGTCCCTGCCCCATTCCCAGACTTCTTGTTCTCCAGCTTGGAATTGATTATTGTCTCACTTTTTGCACTTGTTCAACTTTCTAGCAATAATATAGTCAGAGAGACTGACTTTATAAATAAATCAGTGGTTAGAAATATTTCTTGGGAGCATGGCAGACCAGACTGACATCCATTCCAGTTAGTATTTGACCATTTGCAAAGAAAAAGGATGGTGGAGAGAAACTCCAGTATATACCATAGGCTTGGTGTTTACAGTGGCAGTTTGACAGGCAATGAAAAGGCAAAAAAGAACCTGTTGGGGGCTGAAGGGTGTCCTTTTTTTGCCTTCCAATTAAATATTTTAGCCATCAGCGTGCTCTTTAAGCTTTCTCTGTCTCTCATTCATTTAGAAACACACCAAAAAAAGAAGTACTTTTGAATGTTTTGCTTTTTGCCCTGACATGATTTTGAAAGTTTTCCTATCTCACTGGGAAGAAAAATTTAGCATGGAAGAAGAATTTCCAACTCAGCTTTAGTGATTTATGAAAACTTTGAGAGAGAAAGCACTGAACTGTCAAAGATCCAAGGCACCTGATGGAATAACAAGCCACCTCACACCATCCCTGCAAGCAGAATGTAGTACACTCAAATTGCCTTGTGCTGCTGTTCACTCAGACATGGATTGGTCTGACCTACACATTATGAAATCTTTGTGCCTAATGTTTCCAGGGGCTGGCTCTTGGCCTTCAGGGGTGCCTTGCCAATAGAAACACTAAGTAACAGGTCTGAGGAGGCAGCATGAATGTGGACTGAAGCACCTAACACATTCATTCTGTGATGCAGTTTTAATTTGTACCATGTACTATGCTAATTTCACTACTGCTTCTGTTACTGAGTGTGTTATAGTGGCAAAGTTTCTTAAGTTTTTCAAATTAGTTGAAGACCAACCAGTCACTTTTTGTGCCAAGTACATTAAAGCTAGAAGTACTCCACAGGTCCTTATATTGTAGTGCACCAGACTTGAGCAGGCTTCTTCTCTACGTATTTGCTGTCGTGGGGTAATGTGAACTAAAACAACATTTACTTTGTCGTTTTTGCTGGGATGGGCCTTTTCACAGGGGTTTCTGTTCTTCTCTAAGAGCAACGATTTGCTTGACAGAAAGGAATTCCTTGCCATTGGATGCTGATATGGTCTCACGACTCTGTATACAGGGCCCTGCTGGCTTTCTGTTCACAGCTGTCCTTTGCCTGGCTGATTCCTTCACCTTCTTTTTTACCTCTGTTCTATGTGATTTTCTGTTATGACTTCCTTGGTTTCTCAGTGAGCTGAAAAGTCTAGGAAGTGTAACTTTGTTCTGTGCTTTTTGAAATAAGCACATAGTTAGAGATGTCTAGGAACTGTTTTTCAAATTTGTTAAAGCATAATAAAATTGAATTCTTGGAAGGTTTAAGGTCTCTGGAAAAACTACCTGCACTCAACCCACTGACTGCTGCTGGTAGTTTGGAGTAGATAGCAATACAAAGTATGAAACTCCTGTAGAAGTACTTGTAAAAATTAGGATGGTGAGATCACTAAAGTTAGTATCTATTCTATGCAATGTAAGACTATGCAAAATCAAAATTGGAGAATCTATAAAGAGCATATGCAGGATTATGAAATCTGTTATTTGGTAGAAAGGGTGTGTGGCCAAAGGCTACATATTCTGATTCTGCCACTGAAATGTTGAAATGCTGGATGAATACAGATGAATCACATCTCTAAACTCTGCTTCAGCTGTTTTATTTGTATAAGCTGAATAAGAAGTTTTACCCTTTTGCATAACACCTTTAGAGACTATGAAAATGCAGGTACTCTTGCTTTAAAATTGCTCTTGCTTTTCCTTGAGAGAAGGAAAACAGATACAGAATAAGAAGCAGCCCTCTCTAGAGCAAGTTAAAGAAACACAGGAAAACCGTGTGTGTAATAAGAGCTATATGGAAGACAGATTTTCCCATGAGAAGTTAGAAAAAAAAATCTTAAAAGTGTAAAAGAAGAATTTGGCTTGCCCTATAAATATTGTATGAAAGGGAATTCTTTTGTTATTAATATGATATTTAGAAATAAAGTAATAACATTGTCAGGAGGACTTAAAATGCCATTTCATTTTTTGTTGGTTTTTCACAGAACATGTTTTTATGCTAAAATGTCAATTCAATAATTTTGAGAAATCATGATTTTGACATGTTTCAGTTCAGTTCTCTTCAGCTGAAGAACTGAAACAAAATGGCATTTCAATTTTAAATATTAAGGTGAAAGAAAAATTTTCACTTAGAAATGTGCCACAGCAAGACAACATATTTTTTTGTGTTGGAACTAACATTTCCCAATTAAAATAATCTTTGGTGAGAAGACTTTCTACATGAGCAATTTTCAGTCAGTGCTAGACATAACATTGCTTTTCTTACTCTGCACTTAACACTGCTGGCAGTGGAAAATTGTTAGGTAATATCTAAGAATTGCTTAGGAGGTGGCAGGAGATGTCCTCTGCCTGTCACAGAACACAAAACAGAAGGCTGCCCACCTGTTGTGTTTACAAAGAGAGAAGTCGAGAGTAAGGTATTTTCTTTATTCAATTCCTGTCTAAACATAGAGCTTTTATTAAACTGATACATGCATGTCATGCTGATACCTTTTACTGGAAAAAATTTCCATTTTAACTTCGCATTCACAAACTGCTTTTCTAACTAATGTGATAGATGTCTTGTGTTTTGGAAGCTGAAGGTTTTTAACCTCTGTCCAGCATTCCATAATGATGTGTTACTCATCTGGTATGGGTAGTTTTTCCAGCATAGGTGTGAAAGCTGTCATTTTTAGGAGAGTAGAGAACAATTTGGAAGTTTCAGCCACAGTTTTCCAGTGAATAAGTGGGCGTGCTGGGATTTGCACAATTCTGAGTCTCTCAAATATTTGAGTAAAATGTAACAAACTAGTAATAGTTTGCTTTTATAAGCAGCAGTTTACATTGTCATGACAGGAAAGAGAACTAGCACAGAGCCACTTGTCTTTTTTCCTAACACCACCAAGAAAGGCGTGTGAGCAGTGGTGTGGAGCTGCTGTCTCACTAGCAGAGGAGCTTTTCTGGCTCTGAGTTTGGAAGGAAAAGCCACAGAAGGGGATGAAGGGAGTTACACTGAGTGAATCATCAGTGTTGTATTTTCTTTGACAGCAAAGAGTTTTAGAGAAGCTCTTCCACTACCTGGGCCATTTCATGTTACAGTTTTGTCTTCCTTAATCTGTGCTGTATCAGAATTACAGAATGGCCATCTGAAAAATGTTTTCAGGAGTGACAAAGAAGCGCAGGGTTTGTTTATTTTTTTTTTCTACCTTCTTCACACTGCTACCTAGCCACACTTATATGACAATTAGTGAATTGAAAAGTATATTATTATACTGTGCAATACTAAATGTTTCTCCTGGTTACTGGTGGCTAATGTCCTGAGTAAGAGAGCCAAGAATGAGATCTCAGAATGAAGAGAAACCTGCAAGCACTGTAATCTCAGGGTTGAACTCACTGAGGTTTCTGACTTTTGGAGCAAATAAAATTGTGCTCTGTCACACAGGATCTACCACTGTGTCTCTCCTGTCATCAAAAGAGATATTTTTATGCAGTTTTTACTACTCTCCTAGGGCTTCTGCTTTGATTTTTGAGAGCAGTTTCTTGACTCTGGTAATTTAAATAGTTTTTCTTCATGTTTGACACTGTCATTGCTTCCAAGCTTTCATAGTTAATAGCATGTGTCCGTACCATTCAGGAGGTACCATGACAAAAAATACTGATCACCACAGAATAAGCTTTGAGATGGCCAGATCTTTCAAGAGCAGGAAATAATAATGGGAATTTTGTAAAATCTGTTCATAAATGTTATGTTAGGAGCTCTAATTGTAAAGCATCTCTCTCTTTTCAATGTAAATTTGTATTCACTGCTGGTCAAAGTAGGCTTGTATGTGCAAGCAGTATTTGCCCAACAGTCAATAGTCTAAACTGAAAATACAGTAGGTTATTTGGGATTTCTATGCTTGTCTTTTGTTTCTTTTCTTTTTTTTTAACTAAGCAGGAAAGTATTTTTTAAAAAGTACTAATTTTTTTTATTATTTTTTGTTAGGTACTTTTTTTTAGTATTTCTGATGTTTGCAGCAGGAAGAGAAATCCTTTTGTTTCATTTAACTATTCTTTTAAAATAGCATAGTAAGTAACAAGTGTTGGGTAGAAACAAAGCAAAGTCACAGTTGGATGTTGCTGTTATAAGATAGCCGATGACAATGGTATCTTTTTAGTGTGTCTCTTATCTGTGGTGTCATTAAATCTAATGATGTGCTAAATAATAAAAGCAGCCTTATCACACTGCAAGGCTTTGAATTGTCTCAAAATTGCCATGCCTGCGGGTTCCCTTTGGCTTTTGGACAGGGTTTGGAGTCGGAAGGAGCTGTAGTTCAGAGTGCATTTATGTGATCAAAGCTCTTTAGACAGATGGCTGCTAGCACTCCAAAATGATTAAAATATGTTCCAAGCAACATCAGTCTGTGGGCTTGGGGACCCAACCTTTCATTAGTCAATAAAGGGTCTTGAGTTCTTGAAAATGAAATCTTTAAAAGCTAATAAGGCTTCTGGTTTGCTCTGAGCTGTTTCTTTGGATTTGCAGTTGTGGATTGGAATTGGGCCAGTATCTGTCCAATAAATATGAGGCTTTAAAAAAATCTGGTTACAAGAGACCTCCCAGCAGATCTGCCTGTTAAATAGTGCGGCCAAAATTTTCAGTCTCATATATGTAAATTTAGACACCTGAGTTTGCATGTAGGAAGCTGGGAAGGGACCTGCAAGTGCCCCTTTGAAAAGCCAGTAATTTTCTGGAGCAATAGTTTAACTGTAGGTGCCAAAGCTGGATCATTTTGACCTGTACAATTTTATTTTTAAATCCTTATGTGTTGACCAAGAATAATTCTAGAATACTTTCAGGATACCATAATCAAGAGCATTATGCAAGTTTTGAAAGCTTTTAGATATCAGTAATATTATTTGCAGCATTCCCAAGTGTTGTCAGTACTTGACAAATCTAAACATGCCATAGTATGGTTGGGTGCTACAGTGTGGCTGCATTTATTCTCTTGTGTACACCTGGCTTGTGAAAGATAGCAACTGGGAGCTTGTGCAAGTGTGAGGTGTCTGTAACCTCTGCAGGTCTGTGTGAGGGCAGCAGCATTAAATGCCTGTTTAATAAGATACTAACATGTTGGAGCCTTCTGTTTCTCTTTTTCTTTGTCTGACAGAAGAGAATCCACTCTCACAATTTGCAAATTTCGGAATTTGAAATGTTCTTACCCAGCAGACTGTTTCAACACAAGGCTCAAAACCTGAAGATACATAAATTCTCTCCAAAATGCCTCAAGATTTAGCCTACTGCTGTAGAATGTATTTTAAAACAAATCAGAGTTTTGACATGCACCAACAGAAGTAAAACAAGTTGTGATGATCCCATTAGCTCAGTGTGATCCCATTAGCCACATTGTTCAGCCTGTCTTCTTTCACCTTGGGAACAGCTCTCACATTCCTTTTGTCAGGACTTGATGGGGCCGGCAACTGAAGTTCTTCCCCACACACACACCATATTTACTCGGAGAATGTTATACTCCATTTCTTTTTCCCAGAGTCTCCCTCTGAAGGCTTGCCTGCACCTGAACAGCCAGTGAATTTTATTCATCCTAGACATAAGCAAGGTGTTACTGTTTTTTGATAAAAGTACATCAGACTCTGGATTCTGATTATTTTGGTGAGCTGATTTTGGTTTTCATTTGTTGAAAAATACCTGGTTTGTGTGTCCCAAAGCTTTTTGTCCACCGTCTAAAAAAATCCTGTCATCTATTCTGCTCTTACAAGTGACTTCTGAACTGTCACATTTTCCCTAACTCTAGATACAAGTATTTTGTTTCTGTTCTTCGGATTCCTGCAAAATAATATGTTTCCTCAGACAAAACTAAGAGCTCATTTTCTACAAGGTAGGCAAAACAAAAGTCTACACTAACAGCTCAGGATGTAGTGAACATGCCTGTTTCTCTTAGTGTCTCCATTTCTGGAGTTCCTATGAACAGATATATTTACCTTGGACTTGAGAGTTCTCACAGTGACTTAAGTGTGCTCTGAAGTGGTCCTGTTATTTTATCTCTGTTGCTGTTCTGCCTCCTACTCACCTAAATGAGTCAGAACTTCAGAGTAAGGAAATGCACAAAGCTTTCATCAAAGTGATGTGATTTTAGGGCTCAATCAATCATGAACAACTAGGACTGGGAAAAAAAACTATAAACAGATTCACAAGGTCTTGAGAGCAAACAATTTCTGTCCTTAGGAATTATGTCTCTCTTTGTATCTCCTAGTGTATCAGACTTTACATTAATCACTTTTCTCTCCACTCCAGGGCATCACATAAAAGTTTTTTACTAATCAAGCCAGCATCCTATATAGCCTGTGTCACTTTTTTTTTTTTTGATCATTTTTCTGAGCTCTGCAGAAGCTCAATTTCCAACAATGCCATGTAACAAGCAAGTGCTGCCAAGTGCTTCACCCCTATCCTCAGGTCTGAGGTTTCCAGAGAACTGAGCAGGACTTCAAGAGCAATGTGAGTCTGGAGAAGTGGGTGATTTTATATGTGCTGCTAAAGTGCTTGGGGGATTCCTGCTTTGAATGTTCTGATTTGTCATTGTTTTCATCTGGAGTTGCAAGTCCCTGTAAGTTGTAAACACCAAGTCCTAAAGGTCTCCATTTGGGGAGTGGAAATGAAGGGCCTCCTTTGGAATGTTTTTTCTTTGCCTCTCAAGTCCCCTAGCTGTAAGATGTAAATACTGCTACTCATTAATTTTTTGGAAAGGACATTGATTTAGGTTTTCTTTATTAGATTCTGCTAAATATTAAGTGCGATAAACCTAAATTTATCACAGTAGCTATTGTATTGCAGCAGTCCTTCTGAAATGCAAGTACAGAACTGTGTTTTCCAGATGAGTCATACCCTGTGAGTGCCCCATTAATACATTTAATGTTTAATGACCAGCTGTTTCTCCTGCTTCCTCCAAATTACTGTAAAGTTACTATTCCAAGGAGAGAAAGTAGCTTTTTATTCTGGAGAAGACTGTGGCATTCATCACTTTCAGTGAGAATGTAATCTTTAAACAGTTCGTGGGATTTCCTCTGCTAAAAGACAAGCACAAATTTGGAAATCTTTGAAATAGGAATGAGGCTGCAAGAGAGGAAAAAAAAGGTATCTGCTGTTGCATTAGTTCAGTTCAGGGCATGTGTGTATGTGTGATCAAATTTATATATATATATAACTTTGTTGCAGAAATGTTGCAGAGTTCCTTTTTTCTGTTTGTAACAGTGCAGCTCTTTATGCTTGGGGGGAAAAAAAACTGGTTTTGTGAAGGAGGTGTTGAACCTGCCAAAGTTGATGGAGGTGAATTTGGACAGCCAGTTAGTGTGGGACAGCTAGATGGGAACAGAGAAGAATGTAAAATGAGTAGATTGCTACAGATTTATGCTTGCCAGAACAAAACAGGAAAATTGTTTGTGATTTTAAAGACCTTGAGTTTGCAGACTTAAAGAAAGACATGCCTTAAAAAAAAAATCCAAGAATATGTTGGTATAATGGTACTTCTTTTGAACAACAAGGGTACAAGAATGTCAAACATTTAAAAATTATTTTTACTCAGCTAATTCTTCCATAATGGACGTTAATACTGTTGACATTACTCATGGATTGAATGCAAGCAATTTAGACAATAGATAGTATCAGGTGCTAATAGATCAAATGTAATTATTCTTTGTGAAATAATTTTACACAGTTTAGCAAAATTGTTTCAATTATTCACTGTAAAGGAAAACACTGAATAAAAGTGAAAATACTAAGCTTTCTCCTCTAGGGGCATTATATGCATTTCTAAGTCATATTTTTTCTTCATAGCAACCTTTCCTCTATAGCAGCTTCCAGTACAAGTTATTACAATTCTTTTTGCATAAGATAGGTCATGTGAAGTTCAGCTGTGGGTGGGGCCACTGTGGTTGATTGGGGGACAGTCTTAATAGATCCATTTCATTAATTAAGTCATGCATTTTTTTATTAACAAAACCTGTATGTCAGGTTTAGCCAGCTGGGAGCCATTCTTATGGTTGTTATCTTTGTCAGAAGGAATATTGTGAAAATAAGGAATTACTGTACACGCTTTAACTCCTGATTAAACAGAGGAATGACATCCGCTCACCTGCTGTCCTTGAAAAAATAACTTAGGGGCATATCATGGTGTTGATTCATTGATTCTGATCTTACATATCTCATTAAGGTAAAAACTATGTACATTGTATTGAAAATATACCATGAAGGACTTGTGTCATACCCAGTCCATGGTCATTGAAACAAGCAAGGTTGAGGCCAAAATTTCAAACATCTAGATTGTTTATTGTTCCTTTATATTTTGAAGAAACTTTTTCTTCTTGCCCCTCTTTTTTGCTGTATAAAGTAATATTTTCTTGCATTTTTTCTCTTCTGGTCTTCCACTCCCAGAGATTAGAAGGAAGCAGCAAGGTTTCCAGTAAGTATTTAGTTGCACTATGCATCTAGAAGAGCACCTACTTATGGCCACAGCCTTTAGCTTCTTGATACAAACAAATTCAAAGCAGTCCTCACTAGGCTTTCTTCTGGTTCTCAATGGGAAATGCACTAATGGCTTCCACTATCATTGAAGAAGATTGAACTGGGAGGAACTTTCACCAAAAAGGAAGAACATCTGTGAATTTGTCCCTCACCAAAAAGACTGCTAAGAAGGATGGATAACAAGGTTCATATTATCTGATTTATCTTTCTTTTGCTTTTGAGCTAGGCAGGATCTTAAATGTTATCCAGGCTCATATAAGATAATGTTCTGTTTGTTTCAATCATATTCTGTAAAAAGGACTTCTATCCTAATGGTTTTGGTGGAGATACAGAAATACATATTCTTCCATTTAGCTCTTCTTCCCTACTGTCTGTACCAAAGGAGTCATTTTACTGTACTTTTATAGTTGTGACAGTAGAATGAGAACTGTCATGATGTAGGAATTTGGTTTTCCCTCTTGAGCAATGTTACTGCTCATATCAGAGGAGAGTATAATACCTGTTGGATGTGTATAAGCATAGTAGGCAGTATTCATACCAATAATTATCTTGTCCTGTTCAAAAAATAAATAAGGAATTGAAGAGTGTTGAATTCCGTGTTGGCTAGATGTCACATGAGCTTTCATACTCATTCAGTTTCCTTGTCAGGTCCTGAGAAAATAATTCTTTGGTTCAGTGCAACCAATATATTTCCTGCTACAGGACTTCACTTTACCTGCTGGTCATGGAGAAATTATATGCTGGCAAAAAGAAAAAAACTGCAGTTTTTCTTGTGAACTCCTGTGTCATGAAGTGAAAAATGTTGTTTTCCTCTTCAACCAGGCTAAATTAAAGTGCACAACTATGTTATTTTTTTACAGATTTTATTTCAATAGCCTGGTGGTCAAAACTCATGAGGGTAAAGGAAGAGAGAGGTGAGGGAAGCTGATTTAAAATTTTTAGAATACAGAAATAAATTCAGCACTGTTTATAGCCTCTTTCCAACTCCTGCACTTGAGATCTCTTCACTGATTTTTCTCCAGTAGCCACCAGTCTAATCTCTCGCTTTTCGAGAGCGAGATTTGCAAGTTGTGTGTTTTGGCTTCCAGTCGTGCCGTATCCAGTTGATGGCCCCTTTCAGTGGGAGGAAAGCAAGAATATCTTCTCAGAAAACAAGGATGTTTGTGCTCGGGGCACATCAACAAAGCACAGGAGGCTGCTGTCACTGCCTATGCCCCGTGGTGACAGTGGTGGCTGAATTTGCAATGTGGAGGCAAAAACTTGTGAAAAACTGTTTTTTCCATTAAGGTCCCAAACCTGGATCTGTCTGCTGAGGTCAACCAGGCTGATGTGCATTGTTAACATGTGCCTACTGTAAATTAGCTCTTTAGTGTCTTTCCATGAACAAGAATTGGCACTGAGACCGGAACCAAATCTGGGCCTCAGATTTCCAAGATGTGGCACATGTAGGTAATAAGAAGAAATCCAGGACCCCAAAAGCTTAGATTTTAAAGAAAAAGAGCTAGGGGAAGACACTTTACTCCCAGTTTCAGCATGGCAGGCTGAGTTTTGCATGTTGTGACTTGCTCAGTACTACACAGAAGACGTGAAATAGAAGAGGGAATTCAAGACAGAGCTCTTATCCCCAATCTACTAAATCATTCCCTTAGCATGTGTCCTTGTTTCACGTTAAGGAGAATGGCCCAGACAAGTCTGCCCAGTTGCTTCAGTAAGCTTTGGTACAATAGGGAAGCAGACTTCCCCTGTATTAAATTTCCCAGGCGTTCCCTTTATCATTTAAGCCATCGTTTTAACTGCCTTGTTTCATAGCGCTTAACTGTCCAGGGAGCTGTATGATTTATATGAGCAAGGGTTTGGCAGCAGCAGCTAGGTAAGACACGACTTACTGAGTAGCGATACGCTGCCATTGTGTCATTTACATGGCTTTCAGGAGGTGAGTTGCTAAGTGTGTATCCACACAGCAATCCCCAAACCAACTGCGTTTTCCTATGGAAGAAGCCATGATGGCATTAAAGTCGACATTTTGGGTGTCTTTACCCATGTGGAGGACAGATTTCAGACTGCAGCACATGCAGTCCTCCTGGTGAGTCACCAGCCATTGCAGAGCAGTACGTGTTGCTGTGCGCAGTACCAAGAAAGTGGGGAAAGTGTGCTGGGCACACTCACCTAGAGTTCATCAGTACCTCACTTACTGGCACTCTGGTGACCAAAGCTGGGCATGGGCTGGAGCACAGTACACCATGTTTGCCTTTCGTAAGGGTTGCATAATACTTTTCAGTGACACCTTTGAGAAACATCAGACAAAACTGCTCAAATTCTCTGTTTTGTATCTTGGGACAGGGAAGGAAGTATCCTGAAATTTTAAAGGTTACATTTTCATTTTTTTAAAAAATAATTCAAAGATTTTTTAACCCACTGAATCATTCAGCAAGAAAGTAGGGACAAGGAGCAGAGCCCCACGTGATTCCCTTTCTCAGGTTAGTCACACTGAGGTTTTCTAGCGTTAGGACTACTCAGCTCATCCATGAGATCATCCCTCTCTGAAATACCATATGTATTCAATTATTCCATCCTTGAAACACATTTCCATTCTTTGTATTTCTTCTAATTGCCTTCTCCTGGAGACCCTCTTCTCTTCCTCAGCTGTATGTTCCTGGCCATGCTGGAAGGCAGGGCTGGCTTCCAGCTCAGGGTCCAAGACAGCTTTGTCTCCTGCTTTTCAGATTTAGTGGAGGAGTTAAGCCAAGCAATCACAATAGCAAATCAGGACAGCCATAAAATTCACAATCATGTCTGATTTATAAAGATAACATTGTATTAAGTACAAGATATTTTCTGAGGTTTTTAGTAACAGGCTTTCTTTAGCAGATCACTCCTAAATGGTGCCGTGTGCTTTACTGCTTGATTAATTTATATGCCTTTATGATTTTAATTAATACTGTTTTCACCAGAGGCGATTGCTAGTGATTGAAAACTTCAGGCTGTTCAATTTATCTATGCCAGTGTTTGGAAATTATTCCTGTGATCTTTATTTTTGAAGACTATTGAATGGCATCAAGAGCACAAAGGAGGCCATGTAAACACTGGGGAAGAATAATGCTTATACTTCTGGGAAAACATTTACGGTGATTCACATTTTGGAAACTGAAACACTATCAATGTTTTATTCCCAGATTATTTTCCAAGAAAAAGCTTGGATCCATTGCTGAATCAGTTTCTTCAAAATACTTAGGCTCATATTGGAGTTGGATCATGCAGAAAAGGCTGGAAGAGTGTGCTGTGGGAGAGAGTCAGAGGACTCCTCCATCCTCTGACATTAGCACAGAGGCCTGGAATAAGCCCATCTCAGTATCCAAGGAGCTGTTTGGATCCTACCTGTCTGTAGAAAAGGGATACCTGCAGTAGATGTTAAAGGATCAGGACAAAAGTGTTTCTTTGTTAGGGATCTAGATAAGCTGTTTTGTACAGAAAAAATAGAAAATGGAAACATGCTTAATAAAACTCATTACTTGAGAATATACCCACTTGAAGATGGGAATATTCAATGTATGGGTACAGAAAGTCTCTGGATCTTAGTATAGCTATTTTAGAGTTGGGGTTTTTTTCCCCTAGTGAAAAGAAGCTAAAAATCCTACATCATCTTGATGTGAATGAGAGCTAAGAATTTTTCAGAAACTGAAGCCTTGTAAGAAAATCTCAAATGTGCACTTGTATAACAGGTTTTGAGCGAGTTTGGCACAGTTTTTACTACTACAGTATAAAGGGCTAGGTTCCTTGATGTATATTTCTAGTTGGCATTTTACCAAGGAAATAAACTTTGTTTTTTCCTTATTTTGTGACATGTGGATTGAAACTACATTTTCTCTGTCCAAAGCCTTGATTTAAAAGCATTAGATCATTAAATTCGGTGCTTTTGCATAAGACTAAAATTGTAACCGAACAAATTATTTATGCAGAGAGAAGCAAGATAAAGTTTCTTTCAAGAGTTCTTTAACATATCAGATTGATAAGAGTCAAAACACCTTTACTGCCATTAAATATTTACCAAGACTTGGCTTTTGGAAGAGGGGCAGTTCAGTGCAGTGTGTTTGGCTCCATGCAATGCTATTGATTAGCTATCAGAAGGACATAGTTAATGGGTAACTGGAGGTATTACAGAGCTCTCCACATTCTTGTCAAGTCTTTTCTCTGAAGATGACCTAAAATAAAGTCAGTTACAACTGGCATTCACCTGAGACAGATTGCACAAGTTCGCCTACGGTATGAACAAAAGGTTCACAAGGATCAGTTGACCAGGTCTTAGGCAATCCTTTCTAGTAGTTGTCATCACTGCTGGACTTTAGAACTGCACGTGTTTACATTTAATTAGAAAGAACACACAGTTTACATCGCACAGTAGCTATCAGTATCGAATCAGAATTGATTTCCGCTCTCTTTCTCAAATGGCTATTTCTTTCCGACTAATTAAAAAAAGGCACATAACAAAATGACTCATATAAATTTTAAAGCAAGGTAAACACTATTCCCTGGAGACAAAAATAAAAGTCAACAGCACATAGTCATTACATTGAGCTTGTTTTCAGGTGATTCTGATGCCTGCATTATGATCTGTATCAGTGCCATCAGATTTCTTTTATATAAGTGTGAATGTGAAATATGAAGTGCCCCTTTGCACTGAGTGGACACTTCACTGACTGTTTCAGTTTTCAGGGTCAGGATTCTTATTTATTTCATCTGAATTGTTGCAATTTATCTGACACGAGTTGATTCACTCATATTATTACTTTTTGCAGAAGGATTTTGTTCATTTGAAATAAAATTGTCTCTGTGTAGGTCACTCATGTAAAATGGAAGTCAGAAGCCATTATCTTTACCAGGAAGAAGCTGCAAAGGAAACTAAAGGCCCAAGCCATATTAGCCTTAACTTCATGCATAATTTCTAACAAAGAAATCTCTATTAGCTTTTACTAGTTCTGCAGGCAAATCTAAATTCAAACTACGGTGGCAGGCAACATCAATTAAGGCTCCTAGCAGAAATGTCTGGCTCTTGAGTGCATCCATTCTTTGTCATCAGGGGAGATTTCCATGGTTGGCATTTTGGAGAATAAAGGTTCATGCCAGCAGTGCTGTTAAGACTGTGGGAGCTGAAGGGGTAGCTCAGGGTCTAGACTGAGTTGGTGGGTGTGTGGGTGTGGGGGGACTGTAGGAGCTGATCCTGGCATGCCTGGTCAGAAGGCCTGATGTTCCTTTATGCCATAATACCCTGGTTTTCTTGTGAGCGACAGTGTTCAGGATGAAGCTCTTGGCAAGCATCATCAGAAAAAGACAAAAAGTAATACGTAGTGTTTTAAATTACATAGTAGTACATTGTTTTCCACCAGTTTTTGTTGGTATGCCAGTGGCTGTTATTTTAGTGCACTACCAAGAGTTACTGCTTTCTTAATTCAGCTTAGATTTGAGGAAAATAGTGCACTGTTCTTTAAACAGTTGTCAGAAATGTTGTTAAAAACATAGTCTCAGTATAAAAAATAAATCGCTATGACCTTTAGGACAAGATCCTCTGTGTCTCTTCCACCAAGCTGGTATTTCTGCAAATCCTTGACATCGGCAGTTTCCCTGCTGGCCCCAGGCCAGAGCTGCTGGCTCCACACCACCCACGTACACACCCCTTCAGTGATCCATGTCAACCCAGCAGCCTCCAGCAACCAGCAGAGAGGCACAGGTGCTGCCAGTTCAGCCTGAGGATGGGGAAGGCGGCAATGCCTCGTCTGTGAGCTGACTGTGCCCCTCCTATTTGCCCACTGCTCACAGCCAAGCCAGGGGCTGCTCTGCCTCTGCTAAATGCTCACACTTCCCAGGGAGAGCAGATGGGAGGTTGTGATACATGGTAAAACACGGAGTTGCTGGCACCATCTTAAATGTCCGTTATATTCACATACTGAGGTCACTCTTGGTGCCAGCTCTGTTCTTCGATTAATAGATAAGCTTCCCTCTCTATTTGCAGTGTTACCTAAATAATCTATTACTGTAGGGAATAACTACAGTATTACAAATACTAAGTTAAAGTTATTTTGTTAACTAAAGCTATTGGCAAATATTTAAGAATGGCCAAAGCATATGAATTGACAATAAAGAACAGATATAAGATAGCAAAATTCTTACTTGTAGCTTCTAGTAGGATAAAGTAAACACCTTACAAAATAGATTTTTTTAATTCAATTTTGGGTTAATTTTGCTTAGTTAGAAGCAAGCCTCCACAGTGCACCCAATGAATGCTTAGGCTAGAATATGCTAATACAGCCAATTCCCTGTCAAAATATGACAGGAAATGGAAAACATGACATTTGTATCAAGCTTGGTTCTAGGAATACCATGTAACTTGGGAAAACTACAAAGAGCATCTGCAAGAGTTGCTGTTGCATTGAAAACAGTCCCCTAATTCACTGAAGAAATTTGAGAGCCTGTGAATCTGTGTCTTGCAATTAGGACAGATACATTGTGGAACTCTGAAGATGTGTAATTAATGTTAACATGTAGCAAGTAATATTCAGGATTAAAGCATAAAATCTACAGTAGTCTCTTCTGTGAACTCAGGTGCACTGTATCTCTGTGCATGAAAAAAGCTAATGCTAAGTTGCAATCTTCCAGTCTAATCAATTAGAGATAGCGGAGACCCCAGCCCTGGGTGCATCGTGTACCCAGGGAATGCAGGTGGATTTCTTAGCTACAAGCTAGCTTCTTAGCTGTGGGTCTGTGCTGAAGGGAATAGCACTATAACTGCAAACACCTCAAAAACACTTCTTTCTAATCATCAGTCTCATGTATGTTTTGCTCTGTTTCGACCAAACACTATTAATCCAGAAACTATTTTTGTGGAGCTCCTAGACCATTTGATGGCATGGTGAATGTGAGGAATGATAGGTGATGCTGAATGTCATGTGCGTTTCGTTCACATGAGGCTGTGCTATCCAAGCAATTTGCCCAGGGGCTGCATAAAGTGAACAGAAGACATTTGATTACTGTGCAACTCCCTAAATGAAGAGTTTGTAACAGAGGCATGGTTTCAATTATGTCTTGTTTGAGAGCATATCTTGGTAGTCCTTCACCTTCAAGAAAGGCTCAGATGATGAACTGCATGTCCTTACTACCTCTTCCAGGCTAGTCACAGGGAAATGGTATGGGTACTACAGTGGTCCTGGACAGTAAAAATGAAGCTGAAAAGAGTATGTTTGCTGCTTGGCATCACCAGAAGACCATCTGGATTTAGTTTTGTCCTAAATTCAGATTGTACTGCATCTAACGTAGCTCTTTCAACACTGGTGAGTCTCTTGACATGAATGAAGCTCGGAGCACTTTGCAAAGGAGCATTGATTGCTCTTATTTAAAGATGAGGAGACTGAGGCCCAAGGAGGAAAAATGTGTTTGCTAGTGGCCTTTAATTTATATTTGTTGAAAATATAAAAATACAGAAAAATAGAAATTCTGAGATGAATAGTAGTCAATTCAAGCTTTCACTGTAGCTAATGAACCTATGTTTGAATTATGTAGTGTCCAGGCTCTTAGGTACAGGTTGCAGATTTCTCTAGATCATTTCAGGAAAAAAGGCTGAATCTCAAGGTGCTGCTCACTGTTGTTCCATACTCACATGTAATTGAGTCTGGACAGTATGGACATGCATAATCAGCACTAATCTGTCAGCATAATGTCCTGTAAAATCCTGAAGTTGTATGCCCGACCACCACAGAGAAGAAAATCAACAGTGGGCTCTGTTCAACAAATGGTTGAGGTTGCCTGAGCTCATCCTAGACTAAGAATGCATGGGTACACCACACAAGAGAGTGACACTCTGTGATGGACTGTGACAGTGCAAAGAGCATACTCTGTGTTATGTGCAGTGAGCATTCCTGTTGTAACATGGTCCATGGCCTGCATGCCAGAGTCTGCCTTCAGCTGCTGCCTTTAGCTAAATTAGCGAGAAATGGTTGGTTTGTTGTACTGAGAAGAAAACAGTTCCCTTAACTTGTGTAAATGCAGGCGAAGGAAGACTAGTAAAATATTTGTCTATGGTAGGGCAATGTCATCTAGTTACCAGTCTACCAGCTGTCAGGCTCCTGACTCACATGTAATGCAAACTTGACTATTTTATATCCTCCACTTCACAGCAAAATTGCAAAGTCCCTCTAGGTCTTACGGGCTTTTTTTTATATTGTCTTATTTCAGCGTTTCCTAAGAGCACCTTTGAGGTAGTATTTTCAAGGTATCGATGCTGCCTGGCCCTTGAGTGCACTCAGCGGCATGAAGGGACGTTCTTCAAAGCCGTCCTGAGTGCAGGCTGAGGTCTGAGAGGTCTCCAGGACCTGTGAGAAACATTTGTGGTGAAAACCAAGGTCAGACCTACGTGCCTTTGGGAACACTGGATATGTTTATCACTGGGGTGGAGGCGGAGGGAGGGGATGGGTAGGGAATGTTTGGTTTTTTGCTGGGGTTATTTTTTGTTCCTTTAGGTGGAAGGTTTTGTTGTGTTGTTCAGTAATTGCTTCAGGTGGAAAATAATTTGCCACCTTGCAGCAAAAGTATGCCTGGCAAGGCAAGAAGTGTTTTAGGAGCAGCACTTCATAGAGTTGATTTTCAGCCAAAGTCAAGTCCCTCTGGGAGCAGTTACAAGTGGTGATATTTCTTACCAGGCTTACAGCTACTCTGACTTTGGGGACAGAGGAAACCTCTTGCTCTCTACAGGAGCTGCACAAGTGATATCATCACATGTCACTTTTTCTTCTGCCTAGATACAGCTAAGGTGGGCCCTTGAAGCTCTCAGATCCAAGCTGGAGCAGGAAAGAGGCCATGCTGCCATAGAAAAGCAAAAGACACAGCATAAAGAACATGTGAATTACTGAAATCCAGGAACTGTTTGAATACTTCTGTGACCCATTCTTCAGGCCTAGAACTCCCATTTATTTTTTAATTATAGCATCAATATTCTCTGGAGAAATAATCTTCAGGACATTAATGAAGGAATTTCAAATTAGTAAATTTCAGAAGGGATGAAATAAAAGTATTTTACCAAAGCACATATTGATGGAAGTCTGGAAATTTCATGCTTTTGAAAAAAAAAGATCTATCAATCACAGTGCCTTTATCTGGAGGAATCACACTGATTGCAAAATATATACATCAGAATCTACTGGTCACTCAGATGCAATCATTATGAGTTAAGACATGTAGAAGTATATTGCAATTGTAGGAATATATATGTGTTTTTCATGGCCAGTCTTTGAAAAGGAGCCCAGTTGTAGCCACAGAGAGCCAGTATTTTAGCATCTAAATAAATTACTTCATTTTTCATATATTCTGGGAAAAACTCTCAGCTGGTGCGAACAAGGTAGAATATTTAGCCTATCCTCTAGTTTTTGTTGCTTTTTTTTTAATCGGGGACCCATATATTCACCGAACAGTTTAGTTTCTCATCTGTCTTTTTGTTTCTTTTAATCTTGTGCCAGGTGTTTAAGAAGCGGGCAGCAGCAGTATTTCAGTAACCTGCTTTCGACATTATTTGCATACCTTTGTGTTTTTCCATGGTGATCAATGCTCAACTGTAGTGGAACTTCAGTCAGTAAATTTTATGTGCAACTGCTAGAGTAATTTTTTTTTAATTAGTCCATTCTAGGAATTTTAATGTCCCTTTATAAATATTTATATTTTCAATATGTCTTCATTTAATTGAAAAGGTTTTTCATATTGTTCTCAGATAACCAGAGGTAGTATGCACGATGACATGTCAACACTCTGACCTTTTAGCTTCTCTATTTCTTTTAGTTCATCCACATTTTGTTTGTCCATGTATATTATATTTTAGTTTGTTTATGATTTTCCTTCGTGGGCTGTTGGAACAGACAGTGTTTTCCATGCAAACACCTTAATAAACTGCAAAGAAAGAAAACATGCTGTTGCATACTAGCCACTGTCATGTAAACTGTTCTTGAATACTGTAACCAGTGTGCACTGCTGCTAGGAATCCACACTGAAATAATGTTTGATTTGTCCAGAACTTTCTAGCACACAAATACAAAGCATTTAGTACTGTATTCCCGTTTATGCAATGAAAGAGTATTGGGTTTCTGCTCTGTGGTTTGGAATGTCTATGAACGTACCTCAAAATCACGGATAAAACTGAATGGGGACCTTACAATTGGTTAGCATGTGCAAATCATTCATATTTCAAAGTAATCTTGCTGATTTAATTATTTTAATTTTTGCATTGTAGTGTTTTTATTCCTTTCATTTTATTGAAAAATCTTCTTTGCGAATAAATCCCCTGTAGCTGGTGAGTCTGCTTGCTAAAAGAGAGTCCTGTGTAGCACAAGTTAATAAGACATCAATAACTTATACTGATTAATTCATCTTCATGTAAATCACAGTAAAAACTTTTTGCTGCAGCTCAAAGGTGATCAACAAGATGCTACAGCTGAAAAATACTTCTTCTTGAGTCTTTGCTGAATAGGTTTTTTTTACTTTTTCAAATTTTGATGCCTGTTACATACTTCTAGAAGAGCCTTGTGGAAGAGGTTTGTTCTTTTTGTTCTCTGTCACTTTTGAAATAAAACTTGTTTTGCTATTAGTGCATGAGAGTCCACAGTCCCAAAATTGAAAGCATTAATTAATTCTTGCAGCTCAGCCTTAGACTGAAACTTAATAACATGTATGATTTGGTTTTCCCAGCTTATACAAGTCTTTGTCTGAAGGAATGAGTCCGAAGAACCAGCCTAACTGTGCTTTCAGTACGTCTGAAGGCAGACTGCAGGGAAGGGAGGATGTTGTGACCCTAACTTATGGCCAGATTGAAGATCTGGCAGCTCAGCTGCAGCAAACTCGATCAGAGCAAAAGGATACCGAGCTGAAGCTCCAGAAAGCCCTGGAAGCTTCACAGGAGGCCAACGAAAAAGTTCAAAAGTAAGTCACTTGCCTTCCAACAAAAATTGCAGTTATAATGCACATGAAACTTTTTTCTGGTATTTTGTATGTAACTGGAAATGTGGCAGTACTCAGAAAAGGTCCTTTAAAATGATTCCTTCTTTGTCAGCTCATTTCCTACTCAGTGTGAAGCTGATCATTTTAACAGTTTTGTGCTATGAGGCAAGTCAGGGTACCTCTCATTACTGTTAGGGAAATTGCTTCCTACATGTGCAAGGCACAGAGAAAGTCTTTCCATCTCCTATGAATGGTTTTCACTGTCTTTTTACCCTGTGGCAATCCTATGAGTATTGCCTTTATAATTGCATGGTAGAATATTACAGTTCTCATTTTTGGTCTGTTACATGTCTGGCAGCTTTCATGCCACAGTAAATGCTTATGGGGTTGTTTAGGGGTGGCTTCAAAATCTCACTGAAAGCCACAGGAAGTCTCTAAGTCAGTGAACAGAGATTATATTCTCTTTCCCATCATAAGTTTCCCTGGTAAAAGGTTACTGAACTCCAAAACCTGAAGTTCACCTCTACTGAAGTACTTATTGTCATGTTTGTTACTACTAGTGCCTCTCGACAGTCCAGCTCTTCTCATCTCTGCATTACATTCATCAACTGCAAAATTCTCCTCTTTCACCCTTCCAAGGTGGTCAATGCTGAACTGATGCAAATTGTCCTCTCTGTCCATATATGTCTTCAACTTTAATGTTTGCAGCATATTTACAGAGTAGCCAGAAATTGGCTTATAATATATTGCAAGGACCTAACAAAAGCTTTTCCTGTTTAAAAAAAAATACATGCTGAGTTCTTGTATTTAAAAAAAGTTATATTCTTATATTTTTAATTTATTTGTAGCTACTTAAAATATAATTAAGGTAGCTATATATGAAAATGCATATTTTTAGTCATCTCTTTAAAACAGCCGGTGGTTGTTTGATAACCACTCAAGTCTTTATTCTGAGCGCTTAGATATATTTGAAGCTTCAGGAGGTGTGCACTTGATAAAAATAAACCTAGGAAAAAAAATTAAAGCATGGTAAAGAGAATATTGATTGAAACTTTCTGTATGTTGTTTTAAGTTGTTACATCTAATTTTATTTATAAATGTTTAATACTATAGCTATTTAAGCAGAAGTTGGGTTTTCGCTGGCTTTTTTTTTTCCCGAAGTGAAACAATCTTGTTTAATCCCATGTACCCAGGGTGGCTAAAGTAGAAGTGCAGCCACAAACTGAATTAAAGTAGTGGTGATGCACTGCTATAGTGAAAAGAATTTACGTAATTTAACATGCTCAGCTACTTGGGAAAATTTTGGTCAGGTTAGTTTTCATTATTGTTAAGATCAGACAACTGAGCCTATAGCAAAATTAAACAATTGGTTGAAGTCTTTTGATGACAATAGCATGCTCTTTTTACCACGAAACTGTGGAAATGCTCTGCGCGTCTTCCCAGCACCCGGAGTCATCCACCCCCATCTTATAATTCAACCTGCAAACAGATTAAGCAGCTGAGTTTGTGGAAAGTGTGTTTACTTTGAGCTAAGAACCCTTGTGTGACACTATAGAGATTCCTCTGACACCTCTGGGAGAGCTACACAGACAGTTCGTACTCATCAGCAGGGAAACCGGGCTGAGAATTCCCAATTTCTTTGTAACCTCAACTGCTCCATACAAATCAGTGTTTGGCAATTAGGCAGGAACTCATTTGTTAGCTTAGCATTTTATTTTGAAGATGTAGGATGTTCTACATTTCAAAAAAGAACTGACAATTTATAAACCTGTCAACAGAAAGGCTTCTTGGTATTAATTACAGTAGTATTAATTATTAGCACTGCCTTAAGAGGATGCTTAATGTAGTTTAAAATGTGACACTAAAATTCATAGACTAAAGACCATTCTAAAATATGTTTTCTTGACTTTTTTAAATGCTGAACTAAAATTGAATTCTGACATACGAAGGAAGTAGTTTTATCAGCTATATAAAGTAGTTTCTCAATATTATTCAGTAAAATAGCAACAGTTAAAAATCAGAAGAGTATAATAATTATGACCTTCATTATGAAAGAACATAATTGCAGTTAATAAAATAATGTTGAGAAAGGATGTTCTTTGTATCTTCATACAATGGAGTTTACTAGTTTTACACTGCCTTTGCTAATCTGTTCTCTGGCAACACTGAAGAATTTTTTAATATTCTTGAAAACATCAGTGTTTGCATTCAGCATGATATGCAGACCTTAAAAGAGAGGTAGTTCTCCACAGCATTGCCATCATGTCAGCCATTTGTGTACCCACCCGCAGTTGTTGCTTTCTAAACGTGAGACCGAAGTCAGAACAGTGGACCTGTGCTTTCCGTCAGGACAAAAAGCATCTAAAAATTTTCTTGATCCTGTCCAACACAAAACAGCAGCTGTGAACCAGAAGGGGGATGTTTTGGTATCTACTTA
This sequence comes from Gymnorhina tibicen, assembly GCA_013399875.1. NCBI lineage: Eukaryota > Metazoa > Chordata > Aves > Passeriformes > Artamidae > Gymnorhina > Gymnorhina tibicen. The sequence goes on along the minus strand of VXAZ01000687.1, from coordinate 531,804 downwards.
TAGTGAACTTGGACATAGTAAACATCTGTTTATACTGGAGCAGGGTGAACATCTCACGTTGGCTCACTGCAGTGTGAGATACAAATTGAGACTGCGTGCTCTTGACTGTGAAGATGATTCACCATCCTAACAGGGGTGCTGGTGTGAAACAAGAGACGTTGATGCTCAGAGAGTGACCACAGTGCATTTGTTTGAATCTATTTTGATTTTGAGACACTATCAAGATACACTTAGACTTTTAAGAAAGTGCTATTCTTCATAAAGCAAGTACACATTTTAACTGTGGTCTATGTAAATAAATACATGTATGTGTACACATGACACAATATATACTTATTCAATAGAAAATTATGATCTGCACAATAATATTTTTAATCAATGCTCTGGAATGGCTATGACTATAATTTTCTACATTTAATTAATGTTTCTATTTCATGATTACAAAGAATTAGGACAGGAGCACAGAATTCGCCAGGAGTGTTGGTATAGTGCCCACAGGCCCCTTGCAAGTTTGTCCTGCCTGAGAAGCCAGGAGCCAGCTGGTGCAGTCCCAGCAGGGAAATGGGGCTGACCTGGAGAAGGTGGCTGGGAGAGCCTGTGAATTAATTAATACCTCTGCCAACAGAGGAAGCAAGGCATTTTAAAAATGTCCTTCCGGCTGGAACCTCTGGGATTGTGGAGTGGTTGCTGATGTCAGTGAGATCAGAGGAGGTTATAATGTAATACCAAATCAATATTAGCCAATTATCAGTAAAGGTTGAGGCCACTTTTGATGTGGTTTTTCCAGGAAATGTTCTATTTTTCTGCAACAGCTTTGCAGCTGGAGTGAATTTTAATGCAATTTGTCTGCTGGGGGCTTCTATTTTTTTCTCATAATTTAATGATTCTAGCTCAGTAAAGCACAGCTCTGCATGTGAGCACAGCTACGCTTGCACACTTGTGTAGCTTGTAAAGTGGCAGAGGAGGGTGAGTGGGTAGAATTTCTATGTAATCCTCTAAAAACAAACACAAATCCACAAAGTAACAGTGCAGTGGTAAAATATAAAGGTATGAAAATAAGCGTAAATGGTGAGAAGAATCCTGCTTGTGCTCTTCGTCAAGGTAGTTCTGGCTATGAATAAAGCTAATATCAAAGTGATGTAAACCAGAAGTCATTGCTTCATTTGTCTTTAAATGTTTATTAGAGACCTTTTCTTTCAATTTTTTTTTCTTTCTTTTAAGGAGGAGGTCAGGAGAGTTACGGCTTTGGAAAAGATATTTCAGTTGATTGAATATATACAAAAACTAAGTGGTCTCCTGAACTAAATTCTATTCTTAATAACATTTGCTTTACCCCTTAAGGTCTAATTTTTTTGACCACCTAAATTTCATTGTGACTGGAACACACCCTTTATTTGTTTAGTCCTGAATTTCCCTCCAGCATTTTTGAAAATGCTTTCTCTGCTTTTGTACTTTTTCATTTACTTTCTTAGCTGATGCTGATATATAAGTTGATCTATGAAACAACAAAAACAAACAGTTCTTATCAAGAGTTGACACGGTTGAAAAGAATACAAAAATGGAAAGAAATAAGAATTTATTAAGTAGTTGGTGTCCCCCTCTTCTGCAAGTAAAACTAATCTGCCTTCTGAGTGCGGGAGCTGTGTACGTTTCACATCAATGTCCAACACGTTCTTCAGTGCTGGCTGGAGGGTCTAATCTTTCCCAGAATGATCAGAGCAGTGCAGTTCAAGAACAAGGATGAATATTTGAATAATCACACCACAATGTGAGGTGACCCTCCGACAGGGGACTGACCAGATACACATATGGATTTTGAGAAGAAGCTCTGATGCTCTTTTTTAACACAGCTGTGAGAAGAATGTGGCTAAGACCCAGAAGTCTTTCTGGAGTATAGCTGGCAAAGGAAACCATGAGGAGAAGAGAATTTAACACATGGGTGTAAGGGAGTCCGCTTCATTGATGCGATCTGAGGGGAATGTCTAATGACTGGAAGAATCAAACTTGGCAATGAAAACACAAAGCTCTTTTCATCAATTCAAATGCTGACTCTAAAGCTGCAGATGGTTACCTCCAGCCTTGCCTATTCAGTGTGGGGTTGTATAAAATGGCACTTTGGTGAATACTAATAGATGAAAACAAAGATTTAATAACATAAAGATGTGGTGTTCATTTTTAAATGAGGATACAGGTCAGTGTCTCAGAAAAGAGTGAAATAAGTATCTTTATGTATGGGTCTAAAGTCTCTGGAGATTTTTAACTGCAAACATATCTTTAGTGTGCAGATTGTATTCAGTATAGGGCAGCTATGCAGGGAACAGGCTAAAAGCAAGATTTCTGAATTATTATACTAATTGAGCCTCTTTGCAACATGCAAATGTTGTTAACTAGTTATCTCCCTTTTAAAATCATACCTAAATATATTTAGCTGAAGTATACATTGTAGCTTGTATGCGTTCAGCTACTTGTTGTAGAAAAGAATGGAGCTAGTTAATTAGAAATTGCAGGCAGAAGCACTTCACAAAAGAAACAAGTTGTACATTCACTGGGACTTAAAGCTGTTTGTTTTGGAGGAACCACCAAGTCTTAGAGAACTCGGCTGGCTTTATTTTAAATTTGAGAGAGAGTTTTCTTTCTTTTTCTTCTTTCAAAACAATGAATATGATTTGATTTCTTACTTTATTAAGATGTTATATTTAGATGTTGAGACTTTTCTATTAAAACTATACTGCGCTTTTTTGTTGGTTTTTTTTACGTATAAAATTGTATTCTGGTACATGTCAGATCAAAACATTAAATACTGGAGGCTAGGAGTACAATTTCATAGGTATTAATAGTTTCACTGATTTGTGTCAGTAAATAATTTAGCACATGTCAAAAGTGATTTTCCTTTTAATGATAACTACTGTGCTGCTCACTGCTGTGAAACTCTGCTGAGTTTGAATAGTTGGTAATCTTTTAATATCATATGGGGAATAATTTAACTGGTGCTGGCGTTTTGAAATGTAAAGTAAGTCCTGGCATCTTGTTGAAGAATGTAGATACAGAGCTAGTTTCTTAGTTACAGCAAATTGACTTTGCTCTGTCGCACTAAGTTGCATTCATTTGTCCTGGTTAAGGGTATGACCTGTAGTTTACTGAGAAACAGATGCTGGTGGGTACATTCAAAAGACAAGTGAGTGAGGGCAAGGTGCTAAGAACCTTATACTTGCTATAGCAATCCACAAAGTCAGTGGATATCAGGGTTTGTATGGAAGGAAATGGAAAGCAAAGGAAGACGACTTTTGTGGCAGTCTAAGATACCAATGCAAATGAGCAAAGGTTCTGGACTTTCAGAATTGGATCAAAACTTATTAAAGGGAATTCAAAGTGGAAAAAACTCCTTGATGAGGACTGATGTTTTGGCTGCCTCATACAATGATTAAAAGCAGATTATAACCTCCATGGGGCCCATAAGAGATACACAATCTCCACAGGCAGGGTTTTATGGTGTTTAGGAAACCCACACTAGCCAGATGGAAGATTCCCAGACACGCAAAACTACCACATACCCTGAAGAATTCTGCAGAGCTGATGCAAATTTATTTGGCATACCAGACATAAATAGGAACATGAGAAAGTCCAAAACACAAAATCTGGTAACAGTCACTCATATCACATGCGAAAATATTACCATGGAGTAGCAATAACAGGCAGTGTGAATGTACTGGATTTAAGGGCAATAGGCTGGAGTAGTGTGCTTTAGTCAGTGAGGAAATAAGACTAATTGAAACGTGTGAAAAAAGTTGTGTTTGATCTAACCGAAAGCAGTACATAGCAGGGTCAGAATTTATTTAAATGCTTGGAATTCTGCACTAGCACCAGTGATTCCTCTCAGAAAAATTCCCCTCAGACTGCACTAATATGCATGGTGAAATGATGAATTAAACAGTCTTGTAGAGATACCTGTTTTTTGTAATAAAAAGAAATTGAGTAAGCCAATGAGGTTATGTGCAGCCTCAGAGAAATTCAACATATAGACATAAATCAATTTTCTGGGTCTGAAAGAAATAAAATATGAACTAGTATTGAAATCTAAGGTGAGCTGAACAAATTCAGTCGTCGCTGGCATTATCTCTGGACTGCTGTCATTACACATTTCTGTATCACTAGGCAGATCTTGTTTCCCTTGGTAAGGCTAACGTATTATTCATAATGTACAAAAGGAAATATATAAGTTTTAGAAAGCTGGAATGAAATGTATTTTCCTTATTTGATTATATTATCTTTATTGAATGACACCAGTTTTTTAATTGCGTACTTCATGTTGCAGTCCAGATAAAATTTGCAGGCTGTGATGGAGGAAATGCCTAATAACTCAATACCACTAATTCTGGTAACTTCTCAGCCCAAAGAAGAAAGGACTTGGATAAGCATAAGCAGAAAACTTCTAACTGAAAAAATTATAAAACAATTGACTTTTTGTCTTTTCTGCCTGGATTCCCTGGAGACCCAAATGGAGAAGCACATGCTGAGTCAGAGTGATGCACGCTGGTTTCAGAGATCCATGCAGAGCAGTGTGACCTCAGACATTTCTTTCGAAAGTGTCCTTGGCATCTGCTCCCATCCCAACCTTTGTTTTCTAAGTAGTTGTGTGGGAGCAGGAATTCTCCTCCAGGGTGTGACAGAATGGATCTGAGTTTCCTCCTCCATCTGCAGAGATCTTGGTTCAGATCTCCTGTACCTCAGAGGGGCATTTTAGCCACACAGGTCTGGTCTGGATGCTCCCTATTCCTTGCTTTGAAGCAGTACCGTGTAGCAGAAAATAGTGCAGATTGCTTGGATCAGAGAGGAGGAAATAGTCTACTCACCTCCGAGAAACAAAACCTGTTTCTGACACCTTTAGGGCTTTTTCTCAGTTTTATCCAATGCCTCTGGAACATAAGTACAAAACCAGTATCAGAACTTCATCTCCCATTTTCCAGGTGGGCACCCTTGATTGCCACCCACAGAATCACATCTTCAGGTCTAATAGCATTTCATATGTTTCTTCTGTAGAAATTCACGGTTTCAGAAAGAAAAGTGTAGAAGTCTCTTCATCCCTGGAGTGTCCTGCTCCCCTGAGAAGTGGCAGATGTGGGTTATAACCAGGTTTTCCTTACCTTGGCTGAATGCTATAACTGAAAGTACTGGTTTTGATGTTTGTTTTGAAAAGGAGGTCTGGTAGCACTGCTGTTATCTTTGTCACCTTAAAAGAAACTTGTGGCCTCAGTTTTAGAGAAGGCATGAGGACTCTGGACAACCTGGAGCAAGACACTAAAAGCAAGGGACTGCCCTTAAAAGAGCAGGTTGTGGTATCAGTACTGAAAGTCTCATACACTTATAATGTGTGATATTGCCAGAGCAGATTATGGGATATCCTTCTCCTGGATATTTTGGGTGTCATTAATTATAGTGAGGCCTGTAGCATCTGACAGTTTATGATCAGTGCCAGTATTATGTTCAGTGGTGCACTTAACAGAATGAAGACAAAAAAATCCCAACCAAAGGGAATGACAGGTATGCAGTTTGTGCACTCCTTGCACCCCCAAGATATCCATTGGCTGCAGGGATTTTCACATGGATGAAGAATGCAAAACTGCACATACAGTCTAAGTCAAGTATTTATTTTCTTTTTGTAGCTATGGTTTACTTTTACTTAACCTCTGTATATTGTGGATTGCAGTGCAGATATTGTTTTGTTAAAGTATGGGTAGTTACAATATAAACACAAATATTTATTGTCATTTGAATATTTATCATCTCAGCCTTTCATGAAAATAAAAGCAGTGCTGAAACTTCATTCTCTCAAACACTAAAATGTATTCTATGAAAGTCAAATGTTTTCAGAGTCAACATAATCACAGCATCCCAGTTTTTGACCTGTGTGTTCATTTACAGTTTACTTATAGCTGCTTCAGAGAGATGGAAGTTTGTAGATTACAACATGGTTTTATTGATTTATCAGTAGCAAAATACACTAAGTATACACTCAGTAAACTGGATCGGCTAGCTCTTGGGCTTGTATTGTATAATATCAGCTTGTTGTGGAATACTTCAGAACAAAATCAGAATGTTGGCATAGTTAACTTCAGTGGTGTAAACCAGACTTGCAAAGACTAATATTTAGTAAGACCAATAACACAAACAAATTAGATTTTGAAGTTGTTTGCCCAATAGGAAGAAGCATGCTGACACAGTATTTGTAAGCTCATAGTTAACTATTCTATGACAAATTATTAAATAACTTTGAACAGCAGATTGAGTGCTCCTTGAAGAATAGCAAGAAAACTTTTTCTCAGACTTGCTTTTTTTTTTCCAAGATGATAAAAAGAGTGTCACAGCAAATACTCATTTACTTTAATATTTTATATCCAAATAAAGTAAGTCCATGGCATTTACATTGCCGTTACTAAATAGTATTTGGTTTGTTTGCAAGAGTCATTTATTTGTGGCTTGGCTGAAGGAATAAAAATAAATTTGCGGTTCTTTCTGTTAATACTCATACTGTTTCTTAACATATGCAAAAGAATGAATACTGTAAATGTATATGCAGAAGCTCAAAAAGAAAGCCCAGACTTTCTGAAGCCTCTGAATTACGTATAATCTTTTAGAGAATTGCTGTGACATTTCTTTACAACAACAAAAAGAAATAACTGACTAAACCAACAAGGTATTTTATTTTAAGCAAATTTGAAATAATTTAAATTTTTCCACTGCTTAAAATTAAGTATACCTTTACTAAAGCAGGGGCTAGTTATCTGAATTACAGTTCATGTTTCTGAACTGCTACTGAGCCATTAACTAATAGCCAGATTTTTCCATAAGGCTTTTTTTTAAAAAAACAGATTTTTAGAAGGGCAGCATCAACTGTATTTATGAGAGCTAACAACAGCTTTAACCCCATCATCGCCACTGTTGTTTTATTGGCAATTTGCTCAACTTTCCTGTTCTACATTTATGCCGTGATGTGGGTATAAGGATATAGATCTAAACACTGAGCTGTTGGAAGGCATAAATCTTTAGGACCAAATTTTATCATTTCAGCTTCAGATCATGGAATTCTTGCCCATAGAAAGTATTAGAATTCAGCCTTTGAATGAAAGACACTGCAGGTATTGGAAATGTGTACAATAAAATTATTTTATTTAGCAGTTTATTCTGTGCCTCATAATATATGTCTCAAATATATTAGTATATATTCTTCAATGAACAAATACTATGGCAGAATACTTTCTGTGGGGAAGATACATTAGCATGGTTTTCCATAAGCAGACGACACAGGCTTCCAGGAAGTATTTGGCAAGAAAATCCAGGAGACCCTTGCCCATTCATATCAGCACAAACTTCATGGAAATGTAAGGAGTGCACTGTAAGGAGCAGGCTCCCATGTCAAGATTTCTCCTAAAAAAAAAGAACAGCTGTGACATTGAATGTGTGGAAACAGTACTTGTCAGTGCTAAAAGTAATTCAAGCTTATGGAAGAAGATATAGAAAAGGCTTTTCTAGCACAAATATAAGTAGTAAACTTTGCATAAAATTGCCATATAAACTGTTGGATTCAAGCTGGAGTAATTAAGGGAAATTTGGAGATCTGGTTAAATAATCTGATGTGTATTGTTTGGCTTTAAATATGCCAATATATCCTCTATTTCAGCTGTTGTTAATTTTTTGTCTCAAATATCAGCCACATGCTCAGATGTGAATGGTCCATCCAATAGTAAGAGCCTGGTCTTTATGATATTTTGTAGATTTCAATGTACTGAAATATAGCGTAGTTGTTTCAGGGTTTGTTTTTCTCTCTCAGAAGCTCATTTATTTTTGGCAATCAGTGTATGCTGTCCTGAGCAAGCATTTGAAAGCAAAGGAGTGATACCTTTCACAAGGTGGCATTAAATCCAGCATAGAAGCAAAGTCCTGATTTTGTATTATCCAGCAATGTGTAGCAATCTACATCAATACAAAGTAGGGTGAAATGCTGTCAAAATAGACCAACTGTGTTTACCGCTCACTTTTTCTGCTACTAGTGATGGCACAAGGTGAATAGTAATGGTGAGCTAGCTCATAATCTTCCAAACAGAAGGTAGAGAGCAAACAGTTTGACAAGATTAGTTATTGCGGACCACAGATAAAGGCTTAATATTTTAGCCAAGGCCTGCGTAAGCCAGGTTTATTTTGAAATATGTCTGCTGTCAAGAGCCCAACTGGCTGTATTTGCTTCTAAGTTTAATCATATACAGAATTACTCTTTTGGGTTGAGAAGATGCTGAAAGGGATTTAATAGGAATGCTTGTTTGGTGACAGTGCTTTTCAGAGGCAGAATGGTTTGCCCTGCCAAATTTAAGGCCTGTACATTAAATGGAACATACTTTTTGGAGTGACATTACAAACAGTGTTGGGCAGGCAGGAATTGGCGGCAGTGCCTGTAGTGATTAGATTCAACACTGTGGTCTACCACTGTTTAGAGCTCACTGATGCTGCTAAATCAGTCTCTAAGACGTGTGTTTTAAGACCAGAAAGGACCATTAATACCAGTCAGTCCAGCCACCTGTCTGACAGAGGGCACTGAATTTTCCTCAGCATCAGGTTCAAAACCATGGCTGAACTCCAGTGTGCCATTTAGAAAGACACCCAGTCTCTGATCCAAAAAATGCAGAGGGAACTTCGTTAAGAAGAGAGAGGCAGCCTGTGCATTGGAACTACATATGGTCTTTATCGTATGATGATTCATGAAGGAATTGTGACAGACCATTAAATTCAATGGGCAGTGATTTTTAGTGAGATGATAAAAAGTTATTGTTAAAAAGACAGGCTTTTGAGGTGGCAAAAATAATACCTGAATTGAGGAATAAGGATAATTAAAATTTTCCAGCCAGGAGTAAGAGGGTGATGTCTGTGTAGCATGGTAGATAGGTCATATACTGCAAGGTCATACCCTTGATACCAGGCTTCAAACCGGTGAATAACCGGTATGTTATTCAGTCAGAGCAGCCTCAGATTTTGAAACTGAGAACAAGCCGCCTCAACACCCAGCATTAGCACAGTGCTATTCCCTTGAGAGGGAAGCAGCTGGGGTCCAGTTACCTCATGCAGATAATAGAGCTGAACCAGTTTCCTCCAGCCTTTTGAGGAAATGATCTTCAAAATAGTCACTTCCTATGCAAGTGACTGGTTTCTGGGCAAGACCAGTATCACAGCAGCCTGTCTTCTCTATGTCATTTGTTTCCTTGAATTGACAGAAAATGCTTGAACATACGTACGCCATTTAGAATTTTGTGAAGTTTATCTGAGAGGTAAACTGAAGGAAAGGAGAGGGAAAGGAAGGGAGTTATTTTAATCTAAATGAAATTAAGTGAATTTGTTTGTATGACCACTCACCAAACAATCATTCACTGAACTCTACTGCTAAACTGCTTGCAATGCTTTTGTCCAATGCATTTTATTTATCTAATATATTTTCAAAAGCTTGGTTTCTAAAGGGAATTAGTGTCAGCAAAACACATTCCACAAGAAGCCAGAAATCATGCAAGTAAGGCCATCTTCATAGCCTGAGCCTAATCTTATCTACTGGAAAGATAACCAAGGGTTATAGCTTCGGTTTATAAGCCTTTATATAACATTTCAAAATCCAGGATGGTTTTGTTTTTATCACTTAACTCCTCCATTTGCAGGTAGAAACTATTGTTTTCGGCTAGTCTATAAATTGCTTTGCAGGTTAGGGCATGGACTACTTGAAGGGTGCCCTTTTCTGTCAGTTGGGTGTCCATTTTGTCTATTTCTGGGGCATGATTCATGGGAAGGTCACTCTGTGACTGGGTAATTATCATATTCAGAACTTGGGAGTAAAGGCCACTGCTGTCCTTTGGGGTGAGTTCCTTTGGCCAGAGATGGAGCGGTGTGGAAGGATGTACCAATCTGTGTGGATTTACACAGTTGCAGAGTTTTTACTGATCCCAAGCTACAGGTTAGAGTGAGACTTCTTCAGTGGGATACGTGAAAGAGGGGAGTAAACCAAAAATGTGCATAGGAGCGAGCACTAGAGAATAGTAGGTAACATACGTGCACCGATCTGTTCAGCTTCTGGGCTCCCAGAACGAACTTCTCTGTCAGTTAGGATTTTAAGTAGATTTTAAGTGCTTTATGGATTCTAAGTCTAAAACCAAAATTGTTTTTACTCACAGGAGTAAGGCTTTGCTAAAAGTCAGAGCAGATTGTCAAGCCATTCAGGAGCTGTGTAAGAACACTCCACATAACAACGTACGCTCCATCCAGGCAGTGACAGCCGTGTGCATAGGTGACCAGGGAACACAGTTTGAAATAGCTGGAAGAGGAGTTGAGAATGGTGGAGAATTTGTCTTGGGGAAGACTCACCTAGAAATGTTCCTGTTTAGGTAGCTTTCCTCTAAAAATGAGGATCTTCTTAAAGCTTAGCAACATGTTTAAAAGGACATAATTAAACTTGTAATATCATAGCAGCAAGTCCCTTACGGAAATCTTTTTATTTCTGTATTAGAACACAGATTCAACTGCTGAATTCCGGATTTATATAGAGAAAGCATTAAGCCGCTGCAATTCAAGACTCTTAACGTTGTGTCTTTTGCTAACTTAAAAATAATGATGGACCGGGTGTCCCTTTCCTAAACTGTGTGTTTTATTTAGTTTTTCCATTTCATGGGAGCATTTAGATCAGCACTTTGGAAGTATATAGAGTAGATAAAGAGTATTTCTAGCCCTCATCTTTGTGCTTTTCATCAATGCAAGTTCCATCTATCATGAAAAGCACTGGATGTGTTAACTTTTGGATATATGCAAATCAATAGAAATAAAACCAAAGTTGTACCTATCCATCTGAATCCATAGTTTTTTCCTGTATTTTGTGTGTCGTTTTGTACTCACTTCGCATGTATGCATACAATAGTTTTGTAAAGAATGCTGATGTAGTATTTGTTGGGAGAATTTATTTGTTAAGGGACAGATTTTCTAGAAGTATTTGAAGAACCAAGGAATAATGAAGGTCACCTTCTGCCATTTTCAAAAATTTCTAAGGAGGAAATTGAAATCTGCAAGAATGGGGAGTGAGCCCTTAGGAGGCTTTGTAAAGAATTCCAAAAGGTGTGTGTCTGTCCTTGCACATTTGGACCCTCAGCACTACAACAGCCCAGCCCACCCACCATATCATTCTTCTGTCTGATCTAAAATATGAACCCAAATACTTTCTTCTTAAATGACTTGTTCAGTTGCTTCATGAGATGCAAATTCAGTGTCCGTGCTTCCATCTCAGGAGAAAGTGTCATATTGCAAATTAAATTTATATTATGAGGACTCTTCACAAGCAAAAAGACAAATGTCCTTTGTTAAACCTTTGTCTTAGAATACAGTCAAATGTAGCCAGTGCTGCTTTCAGTTAAGTAAAATTTGGTGAAATTACACAAAGTAACAGAAGTTGCTTTCTTGAGGTCAATGTCTTCCATATTTTTAATAAAACCCTGCAAACACTTGAGACTAGTTCCCAGCACCTTCCATTCTTCTGTTTAAGTTACTTTTGATCTTGAGGTATGGAACTATCACTGCAGTTTTCCACATTAAAATGCTCAGTCTCCGGAGGGAGCTGCCTGCAGTATCCCACTGGGCTGGGCACAAAGCCTTACGGACAAGGGCTGGCTCTGCCACCCTCAGCCCTCGCAGGTAGCACCTCACTGGCACAAACGGCCTTTTTAGCTGTCTTTTATTACTCACAAAGAAAATGTTGCTTAGTGTGAGTTGGGATGACAGAGTTGGGCCCTTGGTGAACAAAGAGTCCAGGATTATCATTCCAAAAAGCCCCCTGAGGCCTGTATCAAGAGTTATTAACCACTGATTCAGCGCATAGCATTATTTTGTAGGCTTAAGTGGGATTTCAGTGGTATATTGGGTCTTGTGTCTGTGTAGGGGTAAATTTTGCCCTCTGTTATTTTGTCTTACAAACAGCTGATACAATTTCTCTTTTACATTATTGCTCAAATCTCTTTCAAAGATACAATGTCTTAATCCACTGCTACCTTTTTTTTGCCTTCTAATAAAGAATAAATAAATTTGCAAATCCACATGTGACTGAAACAAAAGGCAAGTTAGCTCTGCATGGTTTGTATTTGGTGAGGAATACCTCATTTTGATGATTTCAGTCATCATTCATTTGAAAAGCAGAAACTATGATTGTTAAGCCTCATTATTTTCAATGAAGCCTGACAGCTTCAAGGTTAAACAGAAGACAGCTACTTTCATCCCAGTGGTATTTCTCTTCAAACATGGGCAGCTCTTCGCTAACTTGTTCTGCTCTGGTGTGCAGTGCCATTGCTTGGTCACAGAGTGGTGCACATCTAAACCCAGTCGTAGGACAGTGAGTAAGCAGTGACCTCCAGCTTGCGTTTCCCCAAAAGGAGCCTCAATTACTGAAGTCATTTCACCCCCCCCCCCTTGTATAAGCCACACAATATTTCTTTTTAACTGAACAGTGATTTAAATAAGACATGATCTCAGATTTTACAGGTTTTATGCTGTCTCCCAGAAAAACAATTTTCAGCCCAAACCTTCTGTTTGTCCAAACAGTTTGAAATGTTTCTCCAGTGCTTTTATGTCTCTGAAGCACATTAGAGAGGGTGATAGTGTGAAAGAGACCTCCAGCAAGAGTTAAAATGGCTGAGAAAGCTGCCATGGTTCTGAATAAACATGCTATTGAAAGAGAACTAATCTGCCATTGCTTTCTGAAATTGCACATGGACTGACAACTGATGTAAAAGGGAAACTTCCCAATAAGAGAGGCTGACAAAACTGTGACCTGTCAGTAACTGAGTTAAAATCCGTAGAACTCAGAAAACATTGATGTATCCATGTAAGAAAACTTTCAGGAGCAAATAACTTGTGAAATCCCTGACTTTATACTTGCATGGATTGATGGCACTGAGTTATGGCTGTTTGGGTGCTGCCTCCATAAAGACAAAGTGCAGTAGATGTTATTTTACAAAACCAGGGGAAAATTCAGTAGTTGGTTAAAAAGGAAAAGTGACTACCGGAAAACTGAAGGGAGAGAAGTACCTAAGCAGCAGTTTTTTACCTGTGCATTCATTCCCTCAGAGTCCCCGTGGAACAGCTAGAACTAGCTGAACTTTCCACATACTTTTCCTGGTGTCTGATGATTACATTTGGGTGGTGAATTCTTAATCTCATTTCAGGAATTAAGTCACCTGGTGAGTACAATGAAAGGTGTAACTTCATCGTGCTTGGTGGTTCCTGGAAAACAAGAGTGTTTCAATACGTATCAAGCACATTAGTCATGACTTGTGGCAATAAATCCATGTTGACTAGTTTACGTGCACTGAAGTTACTAATGCATTCATGAGATAAAATGCATTTTGTAATTTTGATAAAGCTGTGTTATTTTTATTTCCTATCTGCATTTCTCATGTTGTATAATGTATTAAAAAAAAAATTGTCTTTTCAGATAAGCAAAAAATGGTCAACTTTGTAACAATGAATACAGCTATTTGAATCTGCAACTCTGTTTATCCATTGTGGAAGCTGTGTGTGTAATATTCTGGACATGGCTCTAAAAGTATTCTGCTACACACAGCGTCTGCTTTTATACAGATAGTTTATTTGTGGGAGAGCTTGCATTGAAGGATACCATAAAATACAGACAAGTTGAAGAAATAGCTTGAATGCATGATTTCTGGAATGCTGAAGGTAAATGTGTGTAGGTGCAAAATGACGAACAAATTTAGTCCTTTGCATTTGCCTACGTACTTTAACAAAAGAAAGATCAAATTAAGCCAGTGAGATTCTGAACATGTTTATAGCCTGTGCCTTAAAACTAAGAGGTTTGGGCAGCTCTGTGTCCTACTTACTTAGACTGTTAATTTTTCTGTATTTGTACTGACACAAGAATCATGCAGGCCACCTTCAAAATATCATCATCCAAGTCCTCAGAAACTTGACTTGTTGAGTATTTTGAAAGTTTTTGACATAAAACACATAGGCTTTTAGGCATAAATTTATAAACTGGACAGTAAAAGTATGTGTTGGATAACAGGCAAGATACTTTTTAAGAGGAAACAACAGTTTAACAAGAGCCAAGGACAACTCATATTTTTAAAAGTGCAAAAATTAATTGTCCTGCTTACACCAAAGTGTATATGTACCACAGGATTGCTGCACAAGGTTTTATGTTAATGCCATACAGGGACCTCAGATACTACATACACTACAAAGGAAAAGTGAGTTGATATATGTCACTGACTGCGGATGGGTTGGGTTGTAGGTTAAAAAGTTTTTCGCGAGTTGTCTGCATTTTCCCTTAATGTCTGTCTTTTACAGTAGTGCTTTGTTTCTGAGCGTGACCACCACCAGGACAGCTTGGTTCAGTGCAAACACTGTCTCTTTCAGCCAGAACATTCCTAACATTAGCTTCCTTTTTTTTTCTCTCCTCTCCCTCTCCCCTGCCCCCTCTCAGGTTGGAAAGGCTGGTGGACGTCCTGAGGAAGAAGGTTGGAGCAGGGACCATTAGGACCGTGATCTGATTGAAAGCTGTAGTCTAAGGAAGCTTTCACATCTGGTGACCAGGCTGCTTCATTCAGCACTGTGTAAACACTGAAGCCTTAACTTAGCAAACAGTTGTTAGAAGTGGGACACTCCAGCGACATTCCAAGCTGAGATAAAATCAAATCATAAATGTTTAACTACTTTGCTGCTGAGTTCTGTGATTTGTTGAAATGTTTCACTGCAAACATCTATTTGTTTTTAAGCAAATGCATTGTGGCACTGTGTATTGTGAAAAATTATGTAGATGCTTATTTTAACAGTCTTGCCTCTCAATGTTAGTAGACTATAGTCTGCTGCAAGGCACAGCTTGGTCATTTTTTTAAATACTGCAGGCTTTGGGTTCAAAATGCTGCAAAGCGGTTTCAAAATTTAAATCCCTTATTTTATTTGTGAGACTGCAAATAGTCCAGTATTTGTATGTTAAATATATTAATTGATAAAGTAGGTCGGCATTCAAGAAATATCTCTCCTGGTATTTTGGATATTTTTCCCTCCTTACTCATAGTCCATTGAATTGCAGGTAGTAACTATGGCTACATCAAAGGGCAGGATAAATGTATAGTTTTATACAACAGTTGAATAGCTTCTGCTAGTACATGGCATTTTCAGTGTATATTAAAAAGTAATTTACAGTTAGGTTTCACTGGAAGTACAGCTTAATGAATTGCAACATGGAAGCCTTGTGACATTGTACAGTATCTCAGACAGTGGAGAAAGTTTCCTGTGTTGTTTTTAGTCACTCCTCTGTCCTTTTCTGTGAGGGAAAAGCTCTCAGATATTCAGAAAGCACCTTATAAATTAAAAATCCACTTTTCAGTGTTTGCCTCTTCTCATCTCTTTCCTACAAGATTTTTGTCTGCTTCTTCTAGATCTCTGATTGCTCTGCAGTGCAGGAGTACCATCCAGGTCGGGTTTGAGGTCAAACTGTCAATCCTCGGGTTTTTGTACTCATGAAGTGCCCTAGGACTTAACTCAAAGGTTGAAGCATAGAATCTTACAGGGAAGGGAGAAACTGAGGGCTGAGGAGGAAAATTTGGGGTACACAGCCATTATAAACCTTACAGATACATGAGAGTTGAACTTAGAGTTATGTTTGTGACCCAGCCATCTCCCTGTATGAACAGCCACGTCAGCACTCATATAAACCTGCTCAAGAAATCAGCTGTAATCTCTGAGCACCCCAAATTTGGTAAAAAATCTCAGCAGCCAGCTGTGCTTTAGTCTCTTCTCAGGCAAGGTGGATGTAGCTCCTAAGGCTTCCACTTGCCTGCTTTGCTTTGTGTTTAGTGTTGTTACATGGTCTTCCCTCTTAATGCTTGCTTGTACAGATGTTGTGATAGTGCAGTCTATCTGGAGAAAATGAAATTTTAGTTTTGAGTCTAGAGAGAGGAATTTTAATGTCTGGTTTTGCTTTCAAACACTTAAACGTTAAACCTTCCTCATCTGCAGACCTAAGCCCCTCCTAGTTTCAGCTGACCAAACCTAACCTCTTGCAGGGAGATAAGCAGCATCTCTCCAAGCCACATTTACCCAAGCCACTTCTAGAAAGTTCTGAAGTGCTCCTTTTTGACCTTTGGTCAATCCTAAGATAGCCAGTGAGTCTGGAGCCTCTCCCCCACACCAATTCAGTGGGAAGAAATTTTAATGCTTCCAAATCAGAGGATTGCCACCCCCCAGGTTCCAGCCCCTTCACCCTCTCCCATGTGCTGCTGTTCAGCTCTTTGAGTGACTCAACAGCTCTTTGTCCTACTGTCCTCACACAGCTTTGTGCACGAAGCGGATGACAAGATCTCCTGAGCTGTCAGTGCTATTGAACCATTTCTGCTGTAGGGAGGTAGTGAGGAAGGAATAAAGACAAAAATGTAAGGCCTACCATGCTGTGCTAGACCAAAGCCCAAAGACTGCCTTTGGCAATAACAAATAGAAGATGCCTAGGAAAGGGTATAAAGTCAGCCCAGCACCAGTGACGACTCTTCCAGCTGGTGTCCCAGCAATTTGTTAGTTAGAGGCTTTCTAAGCCAGAGGTGGTGTCTTTGTATTTAGCAGCATTTTTTCATTACCTGTTTTTTAATCCATTTTAATTGTTTGTATCTACTTGTTCCTTTCACAAGATCTTATGCAGTTAATGATGCATTGAGTGAAGAAATACTTCCTTTTCTGTTATGAACCAGCTCTATTCATTTGCTATCACCTAGTTTTTGTATGAGAGAGATGGTGAGGAACCATTCCCTGTTCATATTGTTTCCATGTCCCATGTGATTTTACATATTTGGCATCATTTTCCCCCGCTTTTCTTTTCCAGAGAGAACCCCTAGTCTCATTTAAAGGAGGTGTCTCATGTTTTTAGTTTGCCTTGTCATACTAATCCGGTTTTTTTTCAGCTCTGCAGTGTTTTTACTGAGATGCAACTGGATTTGTGCCTAGTGTTCAAGATATAGACAAAATGTGACTTTAATGGTTGTCATAATGATGTTGTCTGTTTTATTCTCTATGATATTTGTAATGGGTTTTAGCATTGGACTTGCTTTATGACAGATTATTTATTGGTATTAATATTTCTGTAGTAAAACAACAACTCTGGATCTCCTTCCTCAGTTGTAATGTTCAGCTCAGAGTTCATTGTAGGTTGTATGAAGACAGAACTGTGTTCTGAATAACTGAGCATTTATGGGTGCTGAATGTCACCTGTTGTTTTAGCATTCCCTGGTGACCACGAGCTCTTATTCCATCTCTTCTCACAGCTCCTCTTTAATACTCACAGTAGCAAAGTATCATCAGCATCTCCATGCTGAATATGGTGGTATGAAATACTGTCATCTCCAAATAACCCCCTCTTCAAGCTGATTTCTTAGTTAAGTTAAACGTGGCCTCTGGGACAAGATCCCTCTAGGACAATTTTCCTTCACTGTAAAAATGAAACGTTTATTTTTACTTGAACTATTCTAACTTTGAACTACTTATTTTTCAGTGTAAACTACTTACTTTATTGCATGGCAGCTTTGATGAGGAAGTTGTTTGCTTCTTTGAAAATGCAAGTTTACTAAATCAGTGCTTGTGCTCCATGCATGAATGTGCTAAGTTCCTCCTTCCCCTAGGAGTGTCAAGAGCTCCTCACCTTTCCCCAAGTATTTCTGCGTCCAAGTGAATAATCTTGTGAATGCAGGCTTCATACAGCCAGACTGTTTGACCTCCAGCCTCTTGTGTCCATTGGCTTTGTTTGGAAAAGTGGGATGGGCCATGCAAAAGCTATCTAGCAGGCTTGATATCAGATACATCTGATTGCAGGTAGTACTTGATTCGGTAAAATTAAGTGATAGTTTTGCTTCATAATTTTCCTTTTGACACATTGTACCTAAGGTGAAAAATTAGTTCCTGACTCTGTCTTTTGTCTTGCACCAAGCAGCCTGGAATTCAGTGATAATTTAAGTTAGGGTGTTTTGTCATAAATGACAAATGTAGATAAATGTATTTGAATCATAATTAAATCAGATGTGTTGATTTCTAAAATTCAGCTGGAAATGTTTTTATTCTTTGGAAAGGACCTTGGGAAATTTACTGTGTTGAGAGTAGAAAGATTCAAAAACAGTTGGGTTCTCCCTCTTCCTTGCTAGCAACCTGGTGTGTGGTCTTTGTCAAATTCCTTAGTAACTGTCATTAAAGGTATGCAGTCCCTGAAGAGGTTCCTGGGCTCCTCCGGGGAGTTTGCAAAAGTATCTATGTGGCTAATGTCAAAACACTTTCGCTTCTTCACCTGCTGAAGTGAGCAGCAAAAGTCACATAGGTCTGGTAATGGAGGCCCAGCCTTTAGTGCCCTCAACTGAACTTCTGGTCCTGTTGAGCCCAGTCTAACTTTAGCCTTTCAGTGTAATGAGGGCTGGAATTGTGCCCTGGTGAGTAGAAACAGGCGATAGTGATAACATGGGTTAATGGGCTTATCATACGGTTTATTCATTGAGAACTGAGTGATGCCTGTGCGAAGCTCTGAAAGTGAAAAGAAGCCTGCTCCCATGCAGCAGACAAATGCAATTATCACTTCTGTCCTAGTATATGTGACAAAGATGAGATTGCATCAGATTATGTACCAGGAGTAGCAATTCATTTCCCTCCCGATGGAAAAACAGTTCCTGATGAAAGGTGGCTCACCATAGGTGATGCTTATGGTGACAGTTGTAATTACTGGTCAAATTAGGGTCCCTGCTGCCTTGAATAGAACAGACATACTCAGAAATGTTCTTCCCCTGTGAGATTTTGTGTCTTTCTCTTGATGATCCTTCACCACGTTATGCATTGGGAGCCATTTCTGGTATATGCCAGGGTAAAATATGTAAATAGCATCATGTTGGCTCGGGATAAGAGCATTATTAATGCTTTTCAGCACTGTAATTATATTCCTAGTAAGCCTTCCCTAAGCCCTCACTAATTAACAATATTGTGACAAATCAACTTTAACAGAAAAGAACTGTGGACCTTTAGTCTTTTAGTACTATTTTTCATGCAGCCCACAGCCGAAAACTGGTGGCATGGCTTTCTGTACTAGTGTTGGGAAAACTGCTGATATTTGAAAAGTTCAAAGCCAGCTCAGTCTTGTCAGTGGAGTCCTGTAGCTGAAGACTGTTTGATTCCTCTTCAGATATATTCACAGCAAAGTAAGATTCACTGGTTAATCATTAATATTAAGGAATATTAAAACTGTTTTTATAAATAAGCTATCATATTGAAATGGTTTAGTGATGTCAGTATGTTGTCATACACACATTTATTTATTTGTTTATTCCAAATCAGGAACATTTTACAAGGTTGACTTTATGTGTATTCTTACAAAGTGATCAAGAGTTGTAATATCTTTAATCCATGTACACAAATGAACTTACTATCTAAATGTCAGGCTTTCTCTGTGCCTTTATTTCCTTCAGTTGGAATAAGGCTGTTGGGTTGGGTTTTCTTCTTCTTAACTTATACTCCTGAAGATTTTCCTCCCATGCAAGAATAAGCTGTGAGGCACATGAAATCACTGACCGGCAGTTCGTCTTGCTGCGATCGCAGCATTGCATGGGCTGACTCTTATCGCTGTACCATTTCACATCAGGTCTGCAGAACTGGACTTTCTCTGTTTGTTCTTCTCATGCATTGGTAAATAAAATGTATTCACAAGTTCAAAAAGACAAAGTAGTGTTCTCGTATTAGGTCGATTATAAGTCAGCTGTTGAGCTTCGGTGTTCTAAACATTTCATTCTTCAGTTTTGTTGGGAGCCCACGTGTTCTGGGAGGCTTTTAAACAAATACTTGAAATGGTTGAAAGATTTACATTGCCAGTGCCTAGCTAAATATGTAGTCTTTAGAAAAGACATGGTTTATTTTGGCACCATTTGACAAACTCAAATATTTTAAACATTTGTTAAGTTTGAGCTTGCACATTTGAACTAAAAGTTTGCATTCCAAAATTGCATCTCAGGTTACCTGACTCTCTCTCTTTTGTATTTTATAATCCCTTTATTAAAATAGTCTGCAAAAGAAGTTGGGTTTGGAGTGTGGTTTTTTATTGTTAGTTGTAAAATATTGTCATTAAAAATCAATTTTAAGGTACCTTGTACCTGGTAACTCTATTCAACTAAATGTCAGAAATACAAAGCCGGAAGTGTTTTCGGAATTTACGGCTTCATGTTGGTAGCCAAGACTTGGTTGTAAAATTAATGGAACACAGTAACAGTGGGACCAAATCCTGCAGTGCTTTGCTCTTAGTCCTACTCTGTACTGTGGTGAGTAAGTACTAACCTTGCTGGTGAGTGCAGAGCCAGGCAATAAAGAAGATAGACTGAAAAGCTGTACTGAACTGAGGAAATAGAAAAGCTGGAGGAAAAGGAAAAGCAGTCTTTGACCTGGAATTGATTTTCTTTTCCTTCCCTTGGCAGAAAGGAGGACTAGGGGCAATATTTAGCCTAATTGAAAAAAAAAAACAAACAAAAAAACCCCACAGCAACCAAGAAAAACACCACCACTTTTATTTTCTCTCAAGTTTTAACCTGAAACTTGTACTGAAACTTAAAAAGTTGAGAATTTATGAATTGAAATCACCATATTTTGTTTAAAACCTGCAAATCCCCTGTTCACAAGTCCTGAGTGCACCGTTAACAGTTGTGTTCGTGCTCTGGCATGCTGCCCAGGCAGTCGCCAGCTGCAAAGGGTCACACTCCTTTCTGAGAAGCTGCCATCAGGGGGAGTTGGGCATGTTCCCTCCACGGTGACCTCGGGCCAAAGGTCCATGCAGTGCCATGTTCACTGAAGTTCATCATGGTTTGAACAGCTTCTGAACATGATAGATGCAGATCCATTTTCATATGGCAAAATAGCAATATAACCAATAGAATTGGTCACAACTGCTTCCCAGTGGCGACGATGAGGCAAGGTTAGGATCACCCTTGCAGAATATATGACATAAATTTGTGATGTTTGATGCTCCCCCATGAATATGCACCCTACATTTCACACACTGTTGAAAAATATAGTGGTTTCCCAAAGAATACGAAGGATGGAAGTTTTTATTTTTTCATGAACTAAGTATTAACAGAACTAATTTCAGAAACAAACTTACAAGAAAAATCAAAACCTTAAGATGCAAAAATGAAAAGCTACTTTGGTACTACTCTAATTTATTGTCTGAAGCCACAGGACCTTGTTCATTATTATTTTACTCACTGATGTGGTACCGCTGTTTCACAGGTTTTATGATCAAAGAGATAAACTTCTCAAAAATCAGTCTATGAGAAATGAGGCTACTGGAGTCTAAGTGGATGTAGCTATCAATTTAGATATTATACTCTTTAGAAGCAAGATTTTGCATATCTCTAAGTAAAATCAAAAGGTTAATTCATTTCTTCACTTGGATATTTAGCTTATTTTGAGAACATACTCAGATGCAGTCTCTGTGAAAGTATACTAGACTAGAAATAAAAAAACAAGCAGTATGGTCTCCATCAATACATGCTCATAGCACCAAAATCATCCCATTTGGTGCTTTAATAGGGTATGTAAAATTATCAACTTTGTTTCTTCCACTTTAGACAGGGAAAATTTTCCCTCACCCCTAACAATCTACTAGTGTGTGGAGTGCAAGATAGTAATTAAATTTTGAGCAGAACACCAAAAAGAATTGGGTGGAATCCAAATACGCCTGTGTGGAAGCTTTGCCTACTTCAGACGTAGAAAAGGAGAAAAAGTTGTTAAAATGAGTGACAGAAATACTTTGCTATGCTTACATATAGAAGTTTTAAAAACTTCACAGAAGTCAAAGCAAGACACAGCTGTTGTAATATTTGAAAGTAGATGTGTCAGTAAGGTTAAAGTTGGTATGTGAGCATAAGGCTAGAAAATTAGTTGAAATTTGGTTGTATTCATTTTTTTCACTAAATTTGTGTTTGATAGAACAAGCTACCTTGGTTCTAAATTTCAGCTAAAACAGTTCTAATTAACACGTAGCTGTTTTGGTCAGTAGATAATCAGAATGAAAACTGGCAGTGTCCCCTCTACTTCTGTTGTCCTATTGCTAAGGTTTTCTTGGTATAGACAGGACACAAAAAAGTTGTATCAAAATACTAAATATTGAGTTATATTTAATAGGATCTGAACCCTTCTATGATTTTCATCAATAGACCTCAGAACACATTTAAAAGAAAACTTTTGTTCCTAAGTTGGCAGAAGAAGTGCCTAAATGGGCATTTGACTATATGGCTGGCCAGATGTGTGGCAGCTCTGTGTAGGAAAGCAGTGGCAAACAGCTTGAGGGGCTGCAGCCTTTTCAATGGCCCAGACTTATGACCACTAGGAATGTGTGGAAGATCTAGTCCTTGCTAATTTACAGCTCTCAGGGATTCATTCTCAGCTATCCAAGATAATGAGTTGCCACTGTATCAATAAAAGTAAGGGGCCTGTCTATAGCAAAATTGTCACTTGTTGTCATTTATTTGCTCAGTAGTTGCTTTAAGACAAGCCCTAAAGTCGTATCAGCAACAAGTTTTATATGTACAAAAGGAGTTTTTTAGTCCTTAACAAAAATAATATCCCTGTTGGACTGCTTTGGAAACTAACATTTGGCTACTGGGCCATGGAAAAATCTCTGGAACTGTGTACAGCTTCCATGGACTGTACTGGAGAGTCAACAAAACTGAATTGTACCATCCTAATTTATTTTGGGTTTTTGCTCTTGTGAATTGCAGCAATGCTCAGCTGTGCAGAAGGGAGAGTGGCTCCCTTGCAGACAAAGAGGAACCTGTAGAATTTCAGGGCATCTGAAGATGAAATGAACAGATTTCTAGGGTATCTGTCATAGGGAATTGAGCTCAGAAAGGTTAATGTGGTCTCAGGGACAGACTGTTCCCACAAGGGATATTATCCCATGGGGGCAGCTGTGTTGAGTGCAGTAACTGAGGTTCAGCAGCAGCACAGTGAAGGCAGTCATGTCTTCTGCTGACTAGACGACCCGTGTTCCCCCTTCCCTAGGGGTGCGGGATTCCTTGCCTGGTGCACATACACGCGCTGCCAAGACGGAGCTCCTCACTCGGGCCTTTAGACCATCTGACTGCTTGGGCCCAGACATCTCCTATACTGATGTTTTTCCTTAATTCAAAAGGTCCCCATAAAAGGCAGCCAGATAAATATTGATCAGACCAGCTGTGGCCAAGAGAGGTGGTGCTGTATGTGCTGGTCAAGAGGGGAAAAAGAGGTCAAGACAGAAGGGGAAGGAGGAAAGGTAGAGGTGACCATGCTTTGCAAATCCTTGTAAGGTCCTGAGATACCATCTGGCTGTGTGGTCCCAGAAGACACAGAACCACTGGCCTCCATTTCCACAGAGAACTGGAAGCAAGTCTTTAATACAATACCCAGGCTTGCCAACAACTAACGCCTGACTGTGCCCGATGTCATTTCTGATTTACACAGGCAATCAAATCTCAGCCTAAGTCATTCACAAAATCTGCTTGTTGGACTACTTTCAGTGTTTCTGCACATCCTTGCTAGAGTGAGGAACCTAGCACAGGTGCATGAACCGACGCACCTCTGCTGGAAGAGCTGAGACAGGTCTGGATTACTGGGTCAGGCAGTGCAGGAGAAGCAGATCCCTAGAGCAAAAAGATGGCATGTAGCCCCCACAGCCAACTGCTCTAGCTTTGGGGCTAGCTCCGCAGAATCCCTGGGATGGGTTGCCTGGAGGCAGGCAGTAGAATCACATCTCTCCGTTTTGTGTCATTTCTGTGGGATCCCGGGTGCATTGAGACTGCTCTGGGACATTAACCAAAGCACAGAAAGTGAAGCCAGATGGGAGAGGGGCTTCTAAAATACAACCTCAACATAAAGCAAACATAGCTATAGATGCATCTTGAGTGAAATTTGCCTCAGGAATTTGCTCTTCAGAGGTATCTGTGTGCCTGGCCTTTTGCACAGAACAGGGCTTGTTCCTCCATTCTGTCCCAAAGGCACTGCATAAGGGACTAACTGCACTCATTTATAGTATTTTGGGACTGCAGTTTACTCCGCTTCTGAGAGCCTGAAGTGCAGGGGAAGCAAGGACAGAGACGTGCAAACTCACCCTGCAGTGTGTTAAGCAAAGGCTTGACTGAGGGCTGTGCTTCCAGTGCGCAGGGATATCCATGGGCAGTGAGGGACTGCTCGTATCTGCACAGCTACAGCACCAAGTGTTTGAATACAGCAACAACCACCATAGCACATGCTGGAACGAAGCCAGGAAGGTTTGCAGTTTTGCTCTTCTTTGATCACATAATGGAGAAACTCAGCTTAATTGCTTTACAAGCAGTTAAATGCCATGCTTCCTCCACATTTTACCTGTCTGCTTATGATAACTTTATTTCCCCAAAGCTCTAAACCACTAGAGCAAGACTCTTATAATCTGAACTGCTTGTGCCTTAAGAAAATGCACTTTCATTAGTGGGTGTTTTTTGAAATCCCACAAGACTTTTCTCAGTAGTCCTATATAGCAAATCCACAACTGCCTGTTGTAACAGTCCACCCTGTTTTCCAGTAATGGCATTATCCTTGTAATTTTCCATTCATTGAAATCTGGTCTGCAAATGACCAGCTTTGCATGTTATGAGGTATTTTCTCCAGAACTTTACCCTCACGCAGCCTCATTTCCTGTAGAGCCGACTATTGCTATTGAATGACCTGCTACCTACTATCTCATTAAAAGTCTTTTTTTTTCAGGGCTATTACATTTTATCCTCTTAGATATCCTCTTCCAAAACCACCTGCTGCAGGTGTCTAGCTAGGTGCTATGACTACTGCTTTCCACTAGTAGTAAAGCAAGCTGAGGTCTGGCAGGCTGAGCCACATATTACCCTCTTGACCCAGGATGTGGAGGAGATATACCACCACCTGTCATAGGCATGTCCTGTTCCCTCCTTCTGCCCCACCCCCTGCTTGCAAAACCTGTAAGTTATGTCTTTAGTTCCTATTCAGTTACTCTTTTACCTAAATGATTGATATCACAGGTATCTAGCTAGCTGCCATGTCAATTTATGGTGATTGTAATATGTGCATATAACATATTTCAACCCAAAGAAAGAGCTTTGAAAAGCTATTGCGCATCATAAATGTGAGAAACCCTATAGAATCAACATATAAAAAAGCAGATGGCAGGCTCCTCATTCTTGAATTACTCTTGCTTTCCTGGTGCACTTGCCCTAGGAAAGCTGGATAGTGCACTTGCCCTAGGAAAGCTGGATATCAACCACAACTACATCAATTCCAGCACTCCTTGGTTTGTTACACCTAAAGTCCCAGGTGGAACTACAAATGTGTGGTGAATTACAGATCCGTGATGAAGGACTCCACAGATGATCTGTTGAATTTGTTTTCTAGTTTGTCTTTGTCGTCTTTCAGCTTCAGACCAATAGGTCTCATTACACTTCCTTTTCCTGAGAACTCAAAGAGCAATTTACTACCCCAAATCCTTCCCCATTTTGGTATCTGGGGACCATGAACAGATTACCATTCATCTTCTTTTGGATAAACTGAACAGGATGAGTTTCTGCTATCACTTATAAGGTATTGCTCAGACAGTAAGGCATTTCTAATTCTTGGGCATGCAGGTGCTTGACTTGTACACAATACCCTTTTCTTGCACTCAGATATGGTCTATGCAGAGCTGATGTCTCCATGCTGGTTTTGTGTACATTCCTGATTTCAAGGAGCATGCTCGTTCTCTAAGGCACAGCATCACCCCAGGACCTCATATTCAATGTCAGTCCTAGACAGCTCTTTGAGTATTTCTATTTGTGGTCTGTTCCTCTCTAAGAATTTCTGGATGTGGAATAGACTACAGAGAAAAGTATCTGAGGCAGAAAACAGTAATTAAAGAGTAATCTGGGGGAAAAAAAAAGGGTGGTAAAATAGAGTTAGGAAGTTCATTTCAGTGAACTCTGCTTCATTAATACTGGCACCTATGTCCTGGTTTTTTGTTGCTAGACCATGCATCTTGCCCAGTATGGAAAGAATTATATTCCTGTCATAACCATCTGAAAGTCAAAACTGCTGAAGCCAGGTAGATGTCTTGTAAGGCTTCTGCAAAAAAAAAAAAAAACCCTAAAGTGATTGTGTAGTTAATCTTGTTGGTTTAGTTGTGTTCCGTGGTGATTTTAATTATACTGTAATTTGAGCTAAGTCAAAGGATGGTAAGAATAGTGGCTGGGTAGAGGTTAGTGGAATGTCAATGGAAACAAGTGATTTGGGGGGCAGATCTGATGGGCTGGAATATTGCTGTGCTCCCAGAGTGGGGGTGAGGCTGTTCTTGGCATGAGTATGACAGGGAGGGAGCAATGCCAAGAGGCAGGCAGGGCTGGCAGGAAGGGATGACAGTTGCTGAGTAGGAAAATTATACTGCACTGTTCATGAAAAGGGGGTGAGAAACACTGCACTGATGCTGGTTAAGAAGGAGGAGGTCAAAAATAGGGCTCAAAGATGTAAGGAAGGATATCACAGGAATAAAACTGCAGAGCACTGAGTATCCACCTTCCCTGACAGGCACTCTTCATCTGTGAGGCTGAACCCTGAATTCACTTGAGCTTTGTCCTACCTGACAGCAGTCTCTGCCCTCATGGCTAGAGAAATATCCAGCTGGCAACTTAGCTTTCAGGTGCATCAACAATGGCAGCATTTGATCATCAGCTATGGCACTGATGGACTCTAAGCTACTACTGTTCGACTAAGCAATGTTTTGTGCTCTGCAACACTTAAATGTTGTTTAGGTGGACTGACATGGAGCAACATTAGTTTTTGACCAAAGCATTCCTAAGAATGTTAAGACTCTGCTTGAAATACACCTAGCACAGCTACCTTGGACTGCACAGCCATAAGACACGTGAAACAATCATTCTTAAGTCTGTGCTGCAGTCTTCTAACGGTAATGAGGAGCTACTGAGGATCGATATTAAGAACACTCATTGTACTGGTGTAGGCCAAAGTATTTTATTTAGGTGGGGGGAAAGAGACAAAGTTCAGAAAGCAAAGGCTGTCTTTTGTGGTTTTATGTTGTGTACTGTGTATGGGACGCATAGGTCTTATTACTGAGGGGACAAATGGTAGTTTGTGCTGGCATATAACATTTTTTGATGTCTCACGTACCTTTAAAGACAAAAGCAGCCACAGGGATGACAAATGCCCCTGAGCATGGCAGAGCAGACTGCATCCCTCTAGTTAGAGAGCAGTCTGTGGGAGGAGGTTCTGTGGACTCCTTTGAGAGCCGGGAACTGCCCCATAGCAAACTCGTACTATCTCACAGGATCAAGACCACAGATTTCCCCACTGATTTTCAAGAGCTCTTGTCATACCAAAGAAAAGCCAGCATTAAATGTGTGCCACCTTTGCCCCTGCACTTTGGGGAGCTCCTATCACAGGAGAGACCACATTTCTGCTTTCAAATTTTGAAAGGACACAGAATCTGTTGCACTTTTTTACAGTATCCTGGAACACCAGCTCTAAAGCAGAAAAGTAATGATGGACAGATTGCAAAATAAATTCTGTGAAGTTTGCTTTGTGAAGAAGTTGATCCAACTTTTTTTTGCTTTTTACTTTTTTCCCCCCACTCCAACAAAAGCAGGTCTAAGAGTAGCTACCTGGAAGCCTTGTTGCATTTTCCTTTAGTTACAGCACCAGGCTTTGTAGATTTAATGGAAAAACTCATATTCTAGTTCCTTCTATTACATACTTGCATAGATTAGATGTTAATATACCTTTTTACAAGGGTAAAGGTAATGATTTCTGAGCCACACAAATTAAGAAATGTGTCATCTTAGTAAAAATTACTTGAATTCTGTGTATTATTTCCATAATCCCTTTTCCCACTCCTGTATATCAGCATTTTTTCTATATAGACTCTGTGGCATGTATGCAGTCTTGCTTTTGCTATCGCCATTTCTTGACAGCAGGATCAATCCTGCTCCTGCCAGGTGCTGAAACTGCTGAACTCGCTTTGGCTGAATAAAAGCTGTGGGTGCGACACCCGCAGCTCTTGGCTCCCCTCTGTGGAATGCTACATTTGTATTAACATGTATCTTTCTTTGTGAAAATTTTTTTTAACTGAAAATGATGGTCTTTAAAACCTCTTCCTGGAGAGAGAGAGAGAGAGAGGTTGAGAGAGGGAAAAAAAATACACTCCCCTTGGAATTTAACCTTAATTTGAACCAAGATCAGTGAAAGAAAAGCACTTTCGTGCATTGTTCACCAGCTCCACCCAGCCAGCCCCTTATCTAACCTGAGTCTCTATTGCCTATAGCTTTGTAACTTTTGCAGTAGTGCTCTCCACATGCTCTTACATGCTTTGAAACCAACCTGGAGACACTGTGACATTGTAATACCAAGAAGCACTGGTGATCCCATTTTGCAAATCTTTTTTTGCAGTACAGTGCAGCAGCAGGGACTGTCCTTCCACAGGTTTATAAAGGGCCTAGTGTGTATTGCAAATAAACAGCAGTGGCTGTTTTTGACCCCTGGCAAAGGTGACAGCAGCTTCTGAAGCCCCTGAGTCAGCCTCTCCGTACACCCCAAACCAGGGGATATTTAAACATAAATAGCTCTTCGTTTTAAGCTGATTCCTCGGACTTCTTTAGCCTTTTAGAGGGAAGCAGACAGCCCTTGATTTGCATGACGTCAGCTCGAGGTCAAATTCAGCCTTAAACACACACATAAAAAAGCAAGCTTCCTTGTTTGTTGTTCAGAGGCGGACTTCCACTGTATGTCTCTGGTTGTCTGCACTGGGGGCAACAGCCAGTAGATTGCTTTTGTATTACTTTTTTACTTCCTAGAAAAGGCAGACAGCTGCTCCAGGTGTGGTCCACCTTCATGTCGTCCCCTAACTCCTATCAGCCATCTGCTCCATGCAGTCATCTCCCTTTCCTGGCATCCCTCAGTTCTTCTGACTTGTGACCACATGGTCCACTTTCCCTCGCTTACTGTCTGCTTTATATCCCTTCCTTCCACGTCCTCAATCTTTCTTCCAAGTCCTCATTACTCATTATTCTCATCCCTGCTTCTCACATGCTCTACAGTCACAGGCCACCTCCCTGGTTCTCCAGGGTCTTGTGTGAGCCTGAATTCCCCACATTCACAGCCCTCTGCCCTAAGTGCTGCCTCCCTTCACCTGCCTGCAGATGTGGCAGACATCTGGAAGAGGACAATGTGTGTTGCCACCCCTGCTAGCAAAATAGTGTCCATCGTCTAGGGAGCAAACTCCTTAAAACTGAAGGCAGGAATCAGGCATTCACAATGGCTTCTTGAAATAAAGGCCAAATATTGTGCAACTCACAAGGGAAGAGAGGATACTGTTAAATGCACCAGTGGCTTGTCATGTAACCTCCCTTATTTTAACAACTGCCATCTGCTTTTCTTTTTAAAGAGGTGTTTTGAAAAATGCCTTTTGTTTCTGTTCTAGATAGCCTAGTAATAAAACCCTTCATGGAAATACTGCATATAGCATTGTTCCTGCAATCCTCGAGTGTTTGAAGGACCCCTTGGAAAGAGTGTGAACTAGGAGACAGGACAGAGGAAGCAGGAAAAATCAAAATAAGAAATATCAAGGAGACACGGTTAAGCATGAATCATTTCTTTCGGTTGAGACTGAAGCAAGATCAGATTTCACATCCACCCTCGACGGGGCTGGCATTTTCACACACACGGCAAACCCGTTGGCATGGAGGTGGCTTGATTTCGTGATTATTACAGGGGCCAGTGGCATATATTTAAGCCCGACTTAGATAAGGGGGACTGGGGGAGGGGGCGGTCTTCCATTTAATTTAAGAAAACCGCAGATCAGAAGAACAGTTAAAAAATAAATAAATAACCTTCCAGGCAGGTAGGCAGTTTTAGTAGATACCCACCCGCCAGGGAACTGCATCCCCGGCGGCTCAGCGGTGGCTGGGAGCGCAAGTGGCCCCATGAGGGAGCGACGGCTGCTGCGGCCCCGCGAGGGGAGCGCGGCGGGGGGAGCGCGGGGGAGGCGGCTCCGCGCTCCGGGGGCCGCCGCCGGGTGCCTCCAGCTCGCTCCGGGGCTCGGCTGGCAGCGGACAAGGAGGAGGAGGAAGAGGAAGAGTAAATCCCCCGGCGTGCGGACGCGCTCCAGCCTGTGCCCGCCGTGCGGGGATTCCCTGACCGGGCGCTGCCTGCAGCTCTGGGCCGGAGCTGGCTCAGCAGCCGGATCTGGCGGGGCGAGGGGCACTCAACCCGTGCTTGTAGGATCTGTGCGTGTGTGGCTTTCAACACAGTCACGGACTGACACCTTTGCCGAACCCCCAGCACTCTGCAGTGGGAGGGCTGGAGGGGAGCAGCCCTGCCGTGCCNCGCGCTCCGCCCGGGAGCCGCAGCCGGCGGCGAGGCCGGCAGCAGCCGCCCGGGAGCCGCCCCGCCTCGGGAGGGGCGCGGCCGCAGCAGCCGCTCGGACACCGGCGAGGCGCGGATGGGAGGGGAGGGCGCCGAGCAGCGCAGCCCGGTACCCGCCGTGATGGCAAACGTCTCGTCCGCCCCGGCTTTAATTCCTCCTCTGAGCATTTCGAGGCGCCCCTGTATTTTGTAAGCCGAGCAATAAATTTGTAATTAAAGCGCTGTTATATTAGAAAAACCTCCTTTTTTTCCCTGCGTAGATCTTTAATTTTCTAAGTGTCCCGCTCCCTCATTCTGGCTCAGGCTGTCTCATGTGCCAAACCGCAAAGCCTGTAGAGCACAGGTCCTTGCAGCTGAGGAGAGCTCCAGCCTGTGTCTTCAGGAAATTAAAGAGCTCTGTGTCCTCGTGTGTCTGTGTATTGACTATTTTCATAGGGGTTTAGCTGTGGTTTGCAGCTCAATATTGAAAGATGTTATTGATACTTCGAGGGAAAAATTGAGAAAAATATTTTTTTTCTTTTCCTTTTTTTTTTTTTAGTGTTTTCTTTGTGGTTTTCCCTCTTTATTTTTTTTCCTTACTAAGGTTACTGGCATGGGAACAGCACTGTCGTACTTCACTTCATCAATGTGTGCTCTGTATTTGTTGCAGTCTGGAGGACCTGACTGCTAAGAATTATTCAATCCAAAATACATAAATTTTGATTATTTGTTCTTAGATTTCCCAGTCACAAAAGATTCACCTGGTTAAGTACAGTGACCTTCCTCCTTCTGAAATTACATATTTCAAAAGGTATTACTCCTTTCCATGCATGTCTTTTCTGACTAATAAATACCATAGATTTTATTTTATTCCAGCATTTCTAGTATGAAGACAATTTATACAATGAGAACGTATTTATGACTTAGAAAACATATTAATATATATTAAAGTCTTGCGTGTTACCAGAAACTTAAAGGAGTTGGCAAACCTTTAAGCCAGTACAGTAGACTGAAATGTCCCAGCTTCTCAGATGAACATGTATCTGCCAAAAACTTGAGAACTACTGTGCAGATAAGCCTATTATCAGACAGTATTTGAAAAACACTGTATCCTTTCTTTATTTTTAGTGAAAAAAACATATTTTCATAGGATCAGGACGAGTCTGGAAACTCATACATTTTTTCCAATCTTTAAAAATCTGAACTACAGCTTAAAAATCTTGAAAGTCTCTTGCCGTTCCATTCTGTAAAGTGCTGTGTATCTCTTAGAGGCACTTAGAACAGCTATTATTTTCTTATTCGGTCTTATTTTCTTATTATATTCCAGTAACCCATGGGTTGTAACCTTCAGTGTAACAGAGCAAAACAACAGTCTCTGTTACAGAGCTGATGACCAAAGGTTGGAAATACCTCTGAAGACCTCTTGCTTCTGTCACTAAGGTATTTGCAGCCTTCATTTGGCTTGAGCATGGCAGAGGCCCACACAGTTGTGTCCTCGTGGGCCTGCATTAAGCAGGTGACCTCTCGGTGCAGCCCTCCCCTGGGGAAGCTTTGAGCCCAGTTGTGTGTGTGTCTGTGCTTGTTTGTGTATGTGTGCCTGTGTGTTACACTGTTCCAGTGGAGAAGAAACTCATCAGTAGGTTGGTCTCCCCTAGAAGCAACAGAAGGAAACCCACTAATCTATGCTGCTGGTAATGGAAGAGAACAAACTATCTGCATTCCAGAGTCCTCCCAGCCATCCTTCAGCAACCTTAAGCGTCTTTCCCTTGGTTGTTGGCATTGGGGGGATGTCAAATGGCTTTGTTCTAAGGACTGTGTCGAGGAAAGAAAGAAGCATTTGGAGATTCGTTCAGCAGAGCAGTGCTGTGTATCTCTTGGTTGTCTCACTTGTCCACCCTGGCTCTTGAGTGAGTTTGACCTAGTGGCTTGCACTCATATGGGCACGCAAAAGATTTTTACTGCATCAACTTGTATGCCTCTCATTTGTATTTATTTAATTTTTGAGGAGATCATGGTCTGAGCAAGTCACTCCCACCTTCGCTGTTGTCAAAGGGCACCGGCAGCCTGGAAAGGTGAGGGGATGAGCAGGGACATCTGAGGGTGAAGGAGCCAGGCTAAGACTGCCCATGTCTCTCTTCATGGTGCCCCACACCCGAGGGGGGTGGTGGGAGCACACAGGACACACACACCCTCAAGCCCCCAGCCCCATTTCACCTATCACTGATAATGCCTGGGCCAGTTTTGTGACAGGCTGAAGCCGGTGGGTTGAAGACCAGGATCCATTTGTTGCTGGGTTCCTTTCAAAGATGGAAATGTTCTGAGTGGCTTTGCCTGCCATGTGTACACAGGTTGTTCACTCTGCGGAAACACCCAAGGAAACTCAGGTGTGTGTCCCCCAGCCACCCACTGCTCGGCAGAGGTGAGGGGCAAGGGTTGGGCCACCACAAGGCTCTGCCAGTGCCCAGCCATTGGAAAATAAAGAGAGTCTTTGCCCTAAGCCTGTCTGGTTTTTACAATTTCTACCTGAATTTGGGATATGCTGGTAATTGCAGGGGGAGGGGGGGATCAGCTGTCATTCCAAATGAAAGTGATAGTTTAAAATACAATAACCTTTGTACCACTCACACTGGAAAAACAGAATACTAAAAATTAGATCTACAAAGCTGCCTTTGACCTCTGCCTGTTAAATCATGATTTTTTAAAAAAAATTGGAATTCAGTTTAATTTGGCAAATCTCTTGTGTTTATTTTTACTTAGCACTGCATAGCATTACATGCAACTTTTTGCTCTGAAAGGGATGAAGGGCACGAAACCCTGGAGAGATTTAAACCAGAAAGAAATGCAGGCTAACTAATGTCTTAGTGGTCCAGGGAGTTGGAGATGGTGTTGTGTCCTGCTTTTTACTAGAAAGAAATCTGGCATGAAAGCAGGATCTTTGTTGCCTAGGAATTAAGTTGTTGCTGCTGCTTATTCCTTACCTGAACTCCTAATCCCCTGTTTGTGCTATGGCACAAAACAAATTATTTCACATAGACCAAAGGACAGCCTTGTAACAATTAAAGTCTATTGTGTAGAAGTATAAATGGCACATTGATCATTGAGGTAAGCTGACTTGTAAAGAGTAATTCTTGGACATGAACTATACAGTCATTTAATGTACACTTTGGAGAAGTTATTATGCATGGGGAGGAAAATTAAAAACTGTAAAATGCTTAGTTAGCCATTTAACATGTATGCTCAGTCTAAACAGACCCTAGCAGCCAGATAGTGAGGTCTGCTCCTACTTTTGCAGAAAGCACAAGTATTTTATTACGGCTTTCCCTGGGAACAAACACCTTATTCTGGATTTCTTTAAATTTCTTAAACAAATAAGGAGCCCCTTCCCCTCAAATTAAAAAAAAAAACCAACCAAAACTGAAAAGCAAACCTCTATGGCACTTTCCAAAGTGGGAAATATCCTGAAATCCTTGAACCTCGGACTCTGCTGAGGTCCATGTAATCTCGGTCACACTCATTAGGAAAAGAAAAAAGAAAAAATCTACCCCCTGCCCAGGGAGTGTTTAAAAGGATGAGTGTGGATCCACTGAAACCAGTCCTGTGAAGGTCAGCTTTGTCTTGTAAGAGGAAAGGTGACAGGGTCAGCATTATTGCACATGATGAAACCCCCACAGGGGCTGGAAGAGGTCATCTCTCTCCTCCTGTCTCCTCGTTTGGCCAGCGTGTCCCTTCTGCGGGCAAACCTGCTAATGAAGGTGATGAGATTTCTTATTGCCAGAGAGAAACCCTCGGCTGGCCAGTTTAAGGTTCCAGGCTCCCCATTTAGGGTGGAGTGAGAGAACTCCTGTTCCCCAGAGCGCAATTTGACTTTTGGGAAGCGTGGTATCCGATCCTGCAGAGAAGGCAGGAAGTTTCTGGGTGACTGATGCAATTTGCTGGGCCCCTTCCGTGTGACTGCCAGTGCCTAGAGGGCATTGTCCCGGAAAATCATATCTGAGTGTTCTGGCAGCTCCCACTTCTGCACTTGCATAAGCTCTTATGGGGGTCCTGCAGTGGGCACTGGGAAGTTCGGAAACACAAGCAGGTTCTGTGGTGGGATGGATGCGCACTTACTGGTACGCAGGGACGCGTCAGACCACGGGGGTTTGCATCTCTAGCCCATCTTGCCGCCGCTCCTCGTGCCCGATGACACGCGTGTAATGCACCCGCCCAGGGCCCCATCACCGCCCGTCGCACGTGCAACGACTTTAGCCTCTCATTGCTTTATTTTGGTTGGCTTTGAAAATTACCCTGTTTGGATAACACCCGATAGAAAACATTTACGCTGGAAGCCAAACAGGCAAATATTTTAATCTCTCATATTAACACAGCGGTTTTCCAATCGGTTGGTTTTTGTGCTCTATTATTTATTTATTTGTGTATGCGTTATTCATTAATTCGCTCCATTAGTTCGTTCGTTCATTCATTCATCCGCTCCGTCATTCATTCATTCCTCCATCTCTTTCCCTCCTCCGCTGGGCCAGCGGTAGCCCGGGCTGCGCCCGCCGCCCCCGCAAGAAGTGGCCCTCGGTTTGTTGCATTCCATTAGCCCAGGACGGTGTCGGGGTGTGATGGTGCTGAGACACCCCACCCCGACCCCTAGGACAGGCTTCTGGGTATCCCTGCGGTCCCGAGGAGGCGGGGGGACGCCGGAGGAGAGGACTGTTTGCCTGCTTGGCTGCTCTGTGCCTGCGGCGGCTCCCACCGCCGCTGGGTCTCCACAAGCCAGCGCGAGCAGCAGGGGCAGCGCGCACTGCGCTGCACCCGGGCAAAGTCCAAGCCGGCGACCCCCGCCGGCGCCCCGGCTGACACGGGCCTGGCGTCGGGGTGCACCGCGGCGGGGAGCAGAACGGCGGAACCCTCCGGGCCCGGGGGGCGTCCCTGGAGGGAAATGTCAAGAACCTCCAAGCCCACTGCTGCCGGCTCGGTCGGCGGAGTGGGAATGCGCAGTCAGACCACCAACATGCCTGGAGCCGTACAATCCGCCACTTAATACACTTCTGCAATTTAAACTTCTGCGGACCCCCTCCTTTCAAGGCGATTTGTGATATAGGTGTTTTCTCATTAAACCCCCCCACCCTTTCCTTTGAAATGCACCCCCCCCCACCACCCTCCCGCTCCCTTTCTTCTGAGCCCTGCTCTCTAATTCTAGATGAGTATTACTTTGCTCTTTTCGTTGGCCAAGCACAATTGTGTTATTGGAGATAATGAATTCAATCCCCATCAAAGAGTATTAGGAGCGCCTTGGCCCTGTAGTGCCTTTTTTCAAATCGGGAATGAAAGGCAGAGAGAAAATTCTCTGGGTAGCCTCTGCGCTGGCAGCTTTTGAAGTGAAGGGAGGCGGGCATTGTTGTTCACATTTTTGTCCATACGGCTGAAGAAAGACCGGCGGCTTTTGATGAGAAGATGAGAACCGCCTCGTAAGTTGAGCAACAAGTTAGATGGCGAAGTCTTCCCGCTGCCTACTGCCTGTGGATAACATATGTCCCGCATTAATAGGGGCTCAAGGGAACAATTGCCCTTGAGGGGGGTGGGGTGGGGACAGCTCTGCTCTGCACCGTCCAGCGGCTCTTTTTTCCCCCCGTCCTCTGGACATGGATGCCCCGATGGGGGTGTTTTTAAGGGAGACCCGAAGAGATGCTCTCTGGCTCTTGGTTTGCTCGTGTGTCCACGGGGCCGAGACGGGCAAGAGGTATGCACAGACCCCGGGCTCTTCTGAGGGAGAAAAGGGGGACCTCGGAGAGATGTGCTGGGTCACCTCTGCTCGCCGTTTCGTTCTGCCAGGGCTCCTGGTGGCCAGGGCGTGATGTTAGGTCTGCTGCCGTGTGTTTGGAGGGCATGCCCCCTTTCTAAACAAGAGTCTTTATTATTAGTTTGCGGGAGGTGGGGGGGGGCGGGTTTGGATTTGGGTTTTTTCCGACTAAATGTGGGGTCGGGACTTGGTTTTGTCACTTGTTGTTACTCCCTTTCCATTTCATATAAGTTAATGACATACCTGAAGTTTGTAAAGTACTTCCTTAGATAAAGCAACCAGGCAAGGAAAAACAAGAGGTAAAACGTCTGTTGTTCACATCAGATAACCTTAGAACTAGAAAACTTGTTGCATACATTTGAATAAGTTCAGACATGCTCTTATTCCAATCTCCTGCCCCGCAGTTCAAAGATTCCCCGCCCCCGGGGTTTTATTATGCTAAAGAGGTCATTACTGAGAGTCACTATGGAGAGATCCCGGTTTGCAGAATGAGGCCCACCTCCTAGTTACCAACATGTTTACATTTTCTGTCGGTCATAAGCGGAGGAAATATGTGTTAGCAACCCGCCGGGGAGGCTCGGGAAATAGAAGGAATAAAGGGGGAAATGTATTTCAGCTATTGCGCAGTAGATGGTAAATGTAGATGATTAGGGAGCACTTAGAGGTATCGGGCACAAAGGCAGTATTTGCCGTAGACATGGTTGCTGGAGAGGGCCAGATCCCACTCCCAGGGCAGGCAGCCCTGCGCCTCGGTGCCCGGGCAGGCTCGGAGCGAGACGAGAGTCCCTGGGAGCACGCCTGCTTCTCCGTGCTCTGATAGCCTGGCGGGGAGTGGAATCACGCGGGTCCCACTCAGCGGCGCGGGGCAGCTCCCGGAGTCCCTCCTTCACCGAAGCGGGTGCCAGCCCCGGGGGCACAGGGCACCCCCGCCTGACCGCCCGTGAAGGGGATGCCCCCGCTCCAGATGATGGAGGTGGCTTTTCTACCGAGCGCCGGCGGACTCGACACTCTTTCACTGCCAAGTGGTGTGTGAACGGGCCCGATTTCGGAAGCAGAAATGAGGTCACCCGAAACATGTCCACCTGGGGACCCCCACTCCCCTCTATTCCCTCGGGCGACTCAGTGAAGGCGAAGAACGGGGGTCCCAAACTCTTAGCTGGGCTGAACCAAAGGAGGGCAAAGCCGTCCGCTGGGGAAGGCTTGGGCTACCGACACCGGGCGAGAGACCCGGACGGGCAGGGAGGTCAGTGTCATCTGCACCCCGCGCACACCGGGGCGCCGTCCCGCCCGCTCCCGTGTCGCCTCCGCGCCTCTTCAGAGCTTCCCCCGCTGCGGGGTGCTGCGGGGGGACAGCCTGGGCGAGCGCAGAGCAGGGGAGAACACAGCAGCGCTCCGGTTCAGTGCTTGTTCCGCCTGCTGGCTGGAATAATAATAATAATAATAATAATTAATAATTAATAATAATAATAATAATAATAATAATAATAATAATAATAATACCCTGTCTGCTGGTAGCTCACCCTTGGAATAACGAGCAGGTGTAGGAATAATTCATGGGAAAAGTTAGATTACCAATTGTACAACAATATTACCAAAACAACTACGAACTTCCCCTAAAGTAACTCGCCTGAGCAAAGCCCATTCGAGCAATGCTACCGCAGCAGAGGCGCCATCCCGGAAAATGATCCTTTCTGTGAATTCAACTAAATGCAGGAGTTTTAGGGGGGGGGGAAAGAGAGGACATCGCATCTTTTTCCCCTTGTAGAGACAAATGGATTCTGCCATGAGGCTATATATGCTTTAAATCCTAATGAGGAGACAAAGGTGAGCGCTGGCAGTTTGATCTGTCCAAAGTTCAAAGATCTGAAATCTCAATGAGTTTCTGTTTGAGGTGAAGAGGAGAAACAAACACCATGGCAAGGCTTGGGCCAGAAAGTTGCACGGTTTGCAAGTGAAATGCGACGTTATTTACACTAATCTATCCTTAACTGCTACTTTGTCACAATGGTCAGAATAATTATTAGAAAATAACCAGAGAGAACAAAGGCAGGTTTTCTTCTTATCGTCTCCCGTTTTCCACTCTTCTTTTCCCTCAATTATTTTCTCCCGCTGAAATAGACCTTTGGAAACTACAAATTGCAGAAAATGTACAAACTATTTTAAAAACATTATTACTCT
The DNA here is from genome assembly GCA_013399875.1 of Gymnorhina tibicen. Taxonomy (NCBI): domain Eukaryota; kingdom Metazoa; phylum Chordata; class Aves; order Passeriformes; family Artamidae; genus Gymnorhina; species Gymnorhina tibicen. The sequence goes on along the minus strand of VXAZ01000687.1, from coordinate 493,391 downwards.
GCCTTTGCTAAGAGCTCAGAAGGCTGGCTTCGCATTAAGAAGAAGAAGAAAAAAAGAATCATTTTGCTGCACGACCCTTGACGTGTAAATAACCAAACTAATTGCATTTTGATTTTAGCTATTAACCACTCTCCTATATTTCCTAAACAATATTGCAGCGTGGGAGTTTTGCGGGGACTTACGTGTACATTCTGTACTCCGGTCACACTCTGTGCACTATTGTGGTGTGATTTTTGCCTGGTCATTGTGTGTTATGTACATTTCCACTTGTCTCCCCTGGAAACAAATACATACTAATTATATGTATGTTAATATATACAATATATGCATCTATATTCCTCCCGAGAGAACTTTATATCCCATGTTTATATGAGGATAATTTGCTTCTTCGTGAATTAAATTTATCACGAAAATGCAGATGAAATCTATTTATTTATTAAGTCTCTGATTTTAAAATGTTCTTTTCAGGGTGATTAATCATATATGCTCACGCATATATGCCTAGATTCCGTTTTATCAAAACAGAAAAGAAACCATACAAAGTGCATTGTTATCGCAATCCAGTGTTTTATCTATAATATTACTGTAAAATTAAAACTGAGACAATTGCTCTTCTAAAGACTAGTTGGCGTTACAGCAAGGGAATTCATTTATTTCGTGTTTATGCTGGTGGACCAATTTCAATACCTACTCAACACATTTCAAAACAATTTTTGAAGCTATGCCAGTGGCTGAAGTGCTCTCTCACGCCGTTCTTTTGCGATTTACTTATGTTTTATTGACATTAATAAAATTCAAATGAAAAACTGTCCGGCAAATTTTTTCTTTCTCGTCTTCCAGTAGTCCCGAACATTTCAGATTAATTCTTTCCAAATAATGTATGTCCTCCGATTGTTTGCCGATGTAGATGTCAGTGTTGTCCGTTCGCACTCAGGAAACAACCCGGCAGTTACTTGTGATTTTATTTCTCCCACTTGACTTGGGCGGCTGAAATTGCTTTTATTCCACCGACTCTTCCCTTCTGCGAAGGGCAGGTGCTTCTCACAGGTGCTCCGAGAAGGTGCCACGGGAGGGGGCCCCATAGGGCCCCTCTTGCCGGGGGGCGCAGGACTGTCGGACCCCGCGGCAGAGGAGAGCTCCACTGCGCCAGGGGACTCTTCCGCGTCCCCTCGCTCCCGGCTGTAGGGTCCCCGCCGCGTCGCCTCGAGAGCCCCTGCCCCTCCGGCGCACCAAGCATCTCCCCCTCACCCCGGGCCGGGGGCCTCCTCACCGCCCAAACTCCGCGTAAATCTTTACAGAGATTCCCCGCCGCCCCGATTTACTCCCCGCTTGTATTTAATGACGCTAAATGAGCCGTTTTCTCTCCCTCGCACGTGGCCGGTCGGAGGTAATTGCCGAGCAGGAAAAGACGAAGTTCCCCCTATAAACTGAGGTGTCGGTCGGAGCCTGGAACCTGAAGCCTGGCGGGCTCCCGCTTTGCCTCTGTCCCGGACGCCGGGCTGAGACACTGTCTCTGACAGAGGCAAAAGCCCCGCACCCGCCAGCTCCTTCCCTTCTAGCACAGAGCGACCGGTCCGGCTGAAAGGAGATGCTCGCAAACTCCTCTCTACACATTACGGGGCGGGGGGATACACCCTCTTCTTGTGGAGCCCATTTTTTAGCTTATTTTTGCACTCTGGCTGGGGGTTTCCTGAGCACAGGATTAATGCAGCAGCAGCAGGGCAGCTAGGAGCGGAAAGGAACACGGGACTCTTCGCCCTGCTGTTGATTTCCAAGTCTTAAACTGATCACAGAATGCTGCGTGCTTTGCGCCGGAGACCCGCGTTTTTAACATGAGCTGCATCCCTGTCTCGTCAGTGGCTCATTGCCCACGGCAGACACCATTTGCCTACGAGAAGAAAGGGGAGGAATATAATCTTGATGGCGAGTGGCGAAAGGGCACACGCTACATCCGTGACAGGCTCCGCTCCTTATCTCTGAGAGGTTTGGAGCCGCGTCGGTCCGCTTAAACCCTTTTATTACCCACGCCCCAAATATTTCCATTACACACGGTCTGTGCTCCTCAGCTGATATGTGAAACTTGCTGCCTTATCTCTGTCGGTCGATTGATATTTTCCGTGTATAAGCTCAAGGCATTAAATCAATGTCTCCACTCTGCAATGGCATATTCTCTATAGACTAGTCTGTGGGAGACAAGTGAAGTCCTGCTGAAAATTGGCTTCATCCTGTCTCGATTCTCACGAAGCTCCTTTTGGCAGAAGAAGCGGAGTTTTAAGTAGGACCCGCCTGCCCAGACTCGGTGCCGAGCAGCCCCGAGCTGCCCCTGGCTGCGGTGGGTCTGTTGATGTTTGCCATTTCGGGACATTTAGAGACGAAGGTGCCACACAGTCCGGCCATGGGGTAACCGGCCGCACACGGCGACAGGGACAGAACCCCCTTTCCCCCGCTGCAGGACCCGCATGCGGCAGCCGGGGGGGACCTGCAGTAAATGTCCGCCCGACCAAGAGCACCCGCACAGCACGACGCGGGAGACAGCTCCGTGTCGCCGGGAGAGCCCTGCGCGCATCTCCGATCCGGATCACCGCTGATCCGGCCACACTTGCAAAGCAGAGGGGCTGTCCCAAGACTTTTTTTTCCTCCCGTTTTTCGCTGGGTAGTAGTGCTGGCGGAAAGTAGTGAGATTTCTGGGACGCTGGCTTTTCTTTTCTAAATCGAATCTTAATTTAGTTTGTCGCCGCTGTTCCTAACCCGTCAGGGGGCAATTATGTGATAATTACGAGAATTACACAGTTCTTTTATCTGGCGGCCATGCACGAACAGGGCTCGGCACAGCGAAATCAGTTCGCACTTAAACTCCCCTCCCCCGACAACCTCTATTGCTGGGGACCAGAGCTCTCCAGCGCGGCTGCTGGTGTCATTCCGACGGATGGTTCCGAACCAGAACTACAAAGCGGGATCTGGGCCTTTCCAGCGGCCAGGAGCGGCGTGGAGCCGCCCTAGGGATGCTACCCGTGGGCGTCGGCCCGTCCGGCGGGGAAACGCCGAGTCTGGCTGCCGCCGCCCCGGCAGCCCTGGCCGCAAAACACCGAGGAGGTTACATCGCCTCGGGCTGCTTTTTCCTGACATCCCTCAACATATCCCAGCACCGTGAATTGGGGGAAAAAAAAAAAAAAAAAAGGACTCCACCACACACACAGCCTCACAGGCCGGTGGCATCGCAGCGCCCCACAAGCACACCCTGCGGGCGCGTCCCCCGCCCTCCCTCTGCACAAGCCTGGCCGTACAAATTTTTCCTCTGCACACTCACACTTAAGCACTACGTTTTGATTTGCTTGCACCTGGCTCCGTCCTCCGTAACCCGCCCCAGAAATTTTGTAAGAAAATAGCAGAAGTATTTAATTGATAACATTTGATTTATTTAAAGTCCTTAACTGCAAATGATCAAAAACATACTTCACGCATTAAATTCTCAGTTATCGTTTTAAATCAAAATATTTTTTCAATTACAATCACATTTATAAAATTAACAAAATTTCTTAAATTCACGTGTAATTATTTTTTTACGGTCATTTAAAGCAATTTCCAGCTGTAAAGAAAGAAAACAATATAAACCATGCAATAAATTAAGAACATTGAAACAGCGAACAGGAATAATAATAAAACCCGTCTGGCTATGCTAACACCGTGTAAAACTGTGGAAAGTGCAATAACACTGGATGAAATAAGCTAACGATGGCGATAATTAAACGGCCACAAAAAAAATTATTAGACAAGTTTGAAAAGGGGGGAGAGACAGACCTGTCCTCTTTTCCTTGCATCAGTGTAATAGTCAATGTTTCCTAGGGGAGGGGGAAAATAACCTGGTTATAGATACACAGTTCTAGCTGGTACACAATGAAGACGCTTAAATTAAATAAGTATGTCATCCACATGTTGATGAGAGTTCCTGACGAACTAGAATCTTCAGTAACAGATGGGAAGGAAAAAAATCCAACTGGCTGTGACCTCTTGTAACTTTATATTACATCCCAAAACAGGTAACACTTGGAAAAAGATAAGGGTCGCATCCTGCACTCCAAAGCTCCAGTTGGTCCCCTCGGGAGTGCAGGATCCGGCCCGCAGCATCTGGGTTTATGCGGGTTGTAGTAGCCGAAGGTTTATTTTGCAAGTATCAAAAGGATGATCCCAGAAAGTAAATAGTCCTCTTGTTGCTTAGAGATTCTCTTAGTGTTTTGCTACTTCACAGCAGTATTGTCCTTCAAAGCCTTTTTAATTAAAAAAAAGTCTTAAATGTCTACTCGCTTCTTCATCTCCGTATTGTTAAAGTATTGCCACATACCTGTAAACTTACATGAGATTATAGAACACATAAGGGAGGGAGACGAGGGGGCGGAAAGCACAAACAAGTAGTTTACAAGCTCAACATTTTTTTCTTCTTTTTAATAACACCCTGCATAGGCTGGGGAGGTCTCTGGGAGAGGGGCTGGGCGGAAGGGGCCAGAGGGAGTATGTACAAGCGGGACGCGGCCGGCTTTGCAGGAGGTCGTGGTGGATCATAACAACACACAACGCGTTGAGAGACAATCAAAAAGTAACAGTCCTTTGCACACAGCGTGCGGAAACACCTTGGTTTGTCTCAGGGAAAGCGGGGAGAGAAGCCATGAGGGGGAGGAGGGGTCTCGGCCCCGGCGGCGGGGGTTGCACAGCTAGGAGGTGTTTAGCACGGGTCTGGAATACACACCTTGGTAGTAGGAGGGCTCTAGGGCCGAGGGCTCGATGCTGCTCCGGCCAGCCATGGAGGCGCTGCCTAGGGGCAGCCCGCCGGGGATGCTGGCCCCGTAGGAGGAATATTGCAGTGCCTGCTCGTAGGCTTTGAAGTCCAGCTTGTGCTGCTGCTCCGAGGAGGACATGAGGTTGTTGATGGAAAACGGGTGGTTGAAGGAGTAGTGGGGATCGCCCTTGAGGTGGAGCTGAGGTTCGTGAGCTAAAGAGTGAGGGGGGTGTGGGACGGAGGCCAAAGTGGGTACAGAGCTGATGGTGGAGGAGGCGGCCGAGGCCGACGTCTTTAACTCCGTGCTTGATCCAGTGTGGTCCATAGACTGGGGGCTGGTGGACGGGTTGGAGCTGGACAGAGAGGTGGCGGTGTCCAGCTGCGCAGGTTTGTTGTGGCCTCTGTGCAGGGGGGAGTTGGAACTTGAGCTAGAGGCCCCAGCCTGATCTTTCCTGCCCTCCTGAGTGGCTTTACTGTTCGCCGGCTTCTCGCACTTGAAGCGCTTTTGCCGGCGGAGGTAACAGCCATTTTCAAACATGTTGCCGGAGTCGGGGTGCAGGGTCCAATAGGAGCCCTTGCCGGGCTTGTCGGGGGAGCGGGCCACCTTGACGAAACAGTCATTGAAAGAGAGAGAGTGGCGGATGCTGTTCTGCCAGCGCTGCTGGTTCTGGCGGTAGAAGGGGAACAGGTCCATGATCCACTGGTAGATCTCACTCAGCGTCAGCATCTTGCTGGGTGCCTGCTGGATGGCCATGGTGATGAGGGAGATGTAGGAATAGGGCGGTTTGGCGTGGGGGTAGGTCCGCTTGAAGGACTTAGCGTCCCGTGTCCTGCCGAGGTTGGACTGGGTGTAGGCCATGGGGCTCATGCAGGGGTTCATGCCGCCGTAGGGGCTCAGCCCGTTCATGGGGGCCGGCTGGGCAGACATGGCGTTGATGCCGCCGGGGCTCAGCGCCGTGCCCATGGCGGTCACGCCGGCCGGCATGCCGTTCACGGGCCCCGCCGAGCCTGCCGGCATGCCGGCCACGGCGCCGGGACTCAGCCCAGCCCCCAGGCCCGTGTTGGCGTAGGACATGTTGAAGGAGCTGGAGGTCATGTTGCCGCTTGTCGTCATGGTGTTCATGGTCATGTAGGTGTTCATGGTGTTCATGGAGCCCAGCCCCGAATTCATGTTGCTCACGGGCACCGAGGAATAGGCCTAGGGCAGCGAGACAAAGAGACGGAGTTAGAGGGGAGAGAGGTGTGGCAGGACCTCGTAGGGGCCGGATTCGCCCGCCTGGCCCAGCCAGCCGTGCAAACGTCCTGCTGCGGGACGCCGGCCGCTTCCCCGACACCAGGGAAAAAGCTTCCCCAAAGCCGCACGGAAAGGCAGCTGTTGCCATGAAAAGGTCTATTTCATATTTATATACATTTATAAATAGACATGGAGCGGGGGTGCTCTCTCCGGACGCGCTGCCGGTTTACCGGCGCGTCGCAGCTTGCGCGGGCTGCACCAGGATCAGCGGGGCGCACGGACCGACCGTCTTCCCGGAGCCGCTCCACACCCTCGCGGAGCCGGGCTGCGGGCTCAGGCTGCCCCGGGAGGAGGTGTTCTCCCAGCGCATTCCCGTATTTTGTTGGTTTTGTGTCCTATCTCGCTAGTTAAATACTTAAACGCATCAGAGTATTGAAATTGGTGGGCGTACAGTGTTTGCGCCAAAGAGAAAGGCTGCTTGCATTTTCTGAGAAAAATCTCACTCATCTCTCCCTTCCCGCACTAATTTAAATTTCTTTTCTAAGAAACATACAAGATGCAATAATGTCTTGTTGCAAAATAATTTTAAAAACCCTCACCCAAACCAAACAGGTCATGTCGGCCTGTTTTATCTGAGGAAAGCTTCCCCCTTGTCTACATTTTCTATCAAAACAGTCTTTAAAGTACAAAAAAAAAAAAAAAATCGACCAACCAATCAGACACCCAAACTTTCCCAAAGTCTGAAAAGCCTGAACTTTTTCTCTCTGAGATTTTCTACAATTGCACGACGTGGAAAAAATTGTAGCACCCTACCACATAACACAACTCCTAAAAAAGGCAGAGCCGGAGAATCTGAAATTGTGCTTTCTGGTACGGCATCTTATTTAAGAGGAGAGAGAAAGACGTTCCCAGTTTATTCGAACTACAGCTAACATGGCTAAGAAAAGGAGGTTTAAGCAAAGGCTAAATAGATAAAATTCATTTTTGAGCCGCACAAATGTCACTAACTTATAAACGCAATTAATTTGGAGGATCACATTAATTATTTGAGATGGTAGAATGCGACTGGGTTTCCCACGTTGCATTCATGCCGTTATTCAAATTAAATGGCAAGAGAGGAGAAAAGATTGAAGTTTTAAAAAATAGCAGAAGCGAAGTTCTCTTAACTTTATGTTTGTGGACAATGAGTATAGAGGGGAAAAATGAGTCTGGAAACGGCACATAGTTAGGATGACCCTTATTTGCCCTTAGCCACTTTCCTTTATTAAAGGAGATGCCAGCCGGGTGACATGTATCTGCCTGTGTCCGCGTGGCCCTATGGGCGCGTGTGCCAGCTCCGGGTGCGGGACGAGGCGTGGGGACTATGGAGCCGTGTGTCCGGGTATGCTGATGCAATGCCCGGGTGCGCACACCCAGGTGCTGCCTCGCTGCCGCACTTCCTCAAAACGGCTCCTTCCCGGGCGGGACTCCGCCGTGCTGCTGGCCGTGCTGCCGGGCGCTGGCTTCTCCCGAGCCCCCCGCTGCAGAGCCTCAGCGGCACAGCGCGGACCCCAGGCCCCACAGGGCCGAGGCCCACCGCGGGGAAGGCTCCGGGCGCTGCCGTGGCCCTCTCCTCCGCCGCAGTTGTGGGCGCTTGGGCCGGTTCTTCTCTTCCTTATGCACGGCGCAGGGGGCAGAAGCGCCTTCGGGGTACCGCGGTCCGGACCGGGTTCGGGTGGGGGGCGGCGGGTCCGGGTGCGGGCCCCCTCCCGGCCCGGCTCTCGGCAGCGCCGCCAGCCGGCCCGCGGCAGCAGCGCACGCCGCAGGCAGCCCGTCCGCAAAGTACGGACAAACGGCTGGTTTTCCCCCTCCTTTCCTCTCTCCCGGCTTTAACAGGTGAGGGCCCGGTGGTGGCGAGCAGAGAGGCCGGAGGTTCCGCCAAGAAGCTCGGGGAAGGCGCTGCCCCCGACCAGGACGCGCTGGCGTCCGCCTCCCTCGGCCCCTGCCATCTGCCGGGAACGAGTCGGGTGCCGGCGGCGCGGCGAGTCCTCTGCCCCGAGCCAAGAGTTTACGGGGTGCTTTTGTGCGAGCCGCGAGAGAAGATTACGCCTCTTAGATGAGATCAAGGGCTGCCCCCGGCCCCCCGGCCCTCCTGGCGGGCTCGCAGCCGCCCCATGTCTTCCCCAAACGCCTCCAGGGCTCCTGGAAGCTGTGTTTTCCTTGGGGAAGCCTAGCCAGTTTCGGCGCCGGAGGGAGGGGGAGGTACATTTGCGTTGGCAGGATCTGGACTGCAAACCGATTCCTCCGATTGCTGCCCCCTCCAGACCCCTAGCCACCCCCAGGTCCTCCCCTCCCCTGTACAGGGGCAGCAGCGAAGCCAGACCCTGGGATTTACTCACCTCCTGAGTGTCGGCGTAGTAGCTGTTCCAGTCGCTGGTTTCATGCCCTTCCATTTTCACAGTCCCTAACATTATGGAGCCAACCTGCCCGGTGTAACCATCCAGCCTTCTTGCAAGCGAGAGACGGGCAGTAGGAAAAGAGCCCGAAAAGCCCGACCTAGCAGGAAGCCAGCTCTCAGGAGGGGCGGGGGGTGCTGAATTCTGCTCTATAACCAGCCAAAAAGGAGGCAGGGAGCGGTGTGGGGCGAGACAGTTGAGAAAGTGAGGAAGTGCGGCTGGGATGTGAGTGGAGTTGAGCTGATGTGGATCTTACGTCGCAGAAGTACCCACCTCCTCCTCCTCCTCTCCCCATTTGTCCGCCGCACAAAGGCGTTCGCACCTACAAAGCCGGAGATGCACCTGCAAACAAGGCAGTCCCCCTCGCCTGCAACTCCCCCCGGGGCGGCACTTTATTTGCAAAGCTGCGTAATTGGTTTAAGCTTGTGGGGAAAGAAGGAGAGACAGAGGTGGGAGAAGGGGAGAGAGGGGGGCGGGGGGCGGGACGGGATGGGACGGGGGACGGGCACGACCACCCTTTCAGGTGGCTAGGACAAATGCTAGGAGGGATCGGGGGAAATGAAATGAGGTAGATGAAGGAAGGGCAGCCCCTGCTATTTGAAGAGAATGCAAAAGGCCACCCAGCCTTAAACCCCTGAGATTAGAGGCAATATTTACTAAAGACCGGTAGATGCTCCTTTAACTTGATGGCCGGGACGTGCTTCAAAGTCCCGAGTCCTGAAGTTCCCAGGTTCCCCCCCTCTCCCGCTCCTCACTTCACAGTTGGTTACCGCGCAGGTACCTCCAGGCCCCACATTCCCATCGCCCTCGGGGCAGGGGATCGGATTAGGCGCTGCGAGCAGGAGGCTCGGCTCCACGCTCCCTAAAGCCCTCTCAACCCTCCCCCCACCCCACCCCCTCTTTCTCCGGACTAAACTAGCCCTTCAAACGGGGTGCCGTCCTATGTAGATGGTGATAATGATATTGCTTTTTCGGGTGCCTTATGTTTAGAAACCATGTGAGTCACCGTGCTGAGACATAATACTACAGGTTCCCAAAAAATACGGACAGAGGCCTGAATGCGGATCCACTGATATTAACCTCCAGTTGGCAAACATCAGGTGAGTCACTAGAACCATTTTATATCTTTACTGTGAAAGCCTTCAGCCCAGAAGGCTCATTTGGAAGCTTTCTCTGATGCCAGACGCCCAGGAGCAGCAATAATAGGTAGTGGGTATCTCATTTCCAACTTCTTGCTTATTGACCCGATTTCTCACAACGAACAGGGGAGGAGGAATCTACACAGGCTGGTAAAAAGGTAAAAAAACCCGATAAAACAAACTGACATTGGACAAAGCTTTTTATTATTATGGAGGGAATCTCTCAGTCTTTGCAGATGGATCAAACATTTCTGCCCTGTCCGGCTCTTCAAGCCTATGTCAACACCACAGACTTTTCTTGGGTTTCTCTGTCCTATCCCTTGTGAGTTCGTTCCCACCTAGCTACTAGAACTTTTATCACCTCATAGTAGAAAACAAAATTCAAAAAGTCAAAACCAAAAAAAGCTACATCATCAACCAGCAAATAACAACCCCTCTCCCCACAACCCCCCACCCCAAACATCTTTTCCAACAGTGGGAATTTGAAGGGGAAATAAAGCATCTTGGGATTTTGAAAAAGGCTTGCATAACATACCGCACAAACTATAATACACATCTGGGCCTGAATTTCAGCTTGATGTGTTTATTTCAGCGTGACCACAGGTGCTTCCACAGTGATTTGCTCTCGAGTGATCTGTGGAAATGTCACCCTCACAAACAGGATTTTAAAGTTTCTTATACAGACACAGGATTCAAATGACGAGATACAGCATATCTCTGACTCAACAAATATGTTTTAACTTGTTCTCTAAATGCATTTTCTGTTACCCCTTTCTTTGTTCTTTCTCTCCTCATCCTATTTTTTTTTAAATCTGGCAACAGAATTAAGTCAAATCCTCGAAACAAACGAAACTCTAAAATCAGCAGAGGAGAACAACATATGAAAATATGTCTTGAAGGAAATAAAGTATATAAAAGTGCTGGATTAAACCCCTGCTTTCTCAAATGGTCAAACTGCACCCACGGAAATTGGGACAAACCCCAGTGGAATATCTAAGAAATATTAAAATTTCGGTCTCCATGTATGCACCCTCCCTCTTTTCCTAATGGAAGCGGTGTATATGTCTGAAAACAGAGGCCCTTCGGTGGTGAGTTGTTCATTTTAGTATTTGACGTCTGTGGAGTACGGTTCTCCCTAGCAGCACACCCTCATGCGGGGGTGCTGGCAGGAGTGCAGCTGCCCCAACGACCCCGCTGTCGGCACAACCCCACTGTCGGCACTGCCCCGCTGGGTGACCTCGGGGCGGTGCTGCCTCGCTTTCCAGAGCCCAGCCCAGCGGGGGCAACACCCGACGGGACGCCGGGCAGCCCATGCTGGGTCACTCCGTACCTGGAAAAAAGGGCAGGCACAAAGCCGGCCACGCTCATCGGATGCTGCTACAAACCACGGAGGCGTTTCACCGGGCGGAGCAAACGTGGAGACGGCAAAGCCTCTCTCTGGGCCGGCCGCCCCCGGGCCACCCCGGCTGGGATGCCCGCTGCCCGGGAGGGGAGGGGAGCCGGGGGTTGTGCAAAGCCTCAGCGCCTCCTGTTGTCCGGCTGCGGGCTCAGCTCCCTCCTGAGCTTGCTCCCAGAGGTGAGAACACAGGCAGGATCCTCTCTTAATCTGCTTAGAGCCTCTCGACTTGATGTGTAATCAGCAAGCCCGAGTCAGAGCCAGCCGCTGCTGGAAATTCTCTTCAGCCCGGTTGCTGTGTTGCAGTCCTGGTGGAGCAAATCCTCCCCCGAGTCAAGAAGAGGGTCAGGACACCTCTGCCCACGGCCACAGGAAAAAGCGGATATTTCTGTAGTTGCCCTCCACTTTAGCCTTTATGTAGTGAAGCCCTCTGTAGGATTCTCTGCGAGTCCAGCGGGATTTATCAGTATCCTTTTCAGCAGGCTCAGCAGAGAAGCACTCTTCTAGGATGCGGGACGCCGTCTAGTAGCCAGGAGCTCTCCAGTCGCGCCTAGCTGATGTGTTTTTCAGGAGTCAAGACAGTAGCACTGGCCCCAATTACATAGCGCCTTTCTCCAGCTCTGATTAGAGTAGCACCAGTTTCTAGACACCTTTTTTAAAATTATTATATATTTTTTTGAATTTTTATTTATAATTTTTTTTTCGGGGCCAGCTGTTAGTGCAACCTGGAGAAAAGCGCAGGCTGAGGTGAGCTGCGCTTTACCCGGCTAGATGGGATCAGGGTCTCAGCTCTTGGCTCCACAAGTGCAGGCTGCCAAGGGTGCAAACATAAAATCTGACCTAAAAAATACGGAAATATGTGTGTGTGGAGCGGGAGCAGGACTTTCAGGGGAGACCGTGTTACCAGCGCTGTCAGGAAGAGATGGGCCCCGCAAAGACCGCTCAGCAAGGGTCTGGTTTTTTGGGAATCTCATCGCTGTCTGGCCGGGCCGAGTGGCCTCGCCCCTGGGAAGGGGCTTTCGGCAGGGCCTCGGGGACCGGAGCTGGCCCCGGCACGGCGCTGCCCCCGCGGGGAGCGGCCACGGCCCGGGAGCTCTTCGGCGCCCGCCGCCCAGCACCGCCCGGGAGCGCCGCCCGCAGGCTCTGTCCCACGCGTGGGCCGGGCGGCCGATGCAAGCAGCGGGAGTTTTAATTTTACCGTGGAGCGCTGTTTCAGTTCGTTCCGGTGTAAGTTTCCCCTGGCAGCAGCAGCAGCGTCTGCCGGCCCTTTGGTTTGACTTGCAGGGTCGTACTCGATTTTACCCAAATACCATGGTCTTCTGGACGAGAATCTCTCGTCAGTGCTTGCGCGGGCCAGGCGTTTAGCTCGGGAAGGAGCTGTGTTATCTCCGCATCGGTATGCCTTCCCTGCTCTACAGTGCACAGCCTTCTTTTCGTTTGCCCGGATCTGTCTCCTGCAGAGGGTCCCTCATACCCGGCTTTCCAGACTCGCCCAAGGCTGTGCAGCGGGTCGCCGAAAACACCGTGGGACCCCGTCAGCCTCCCCCATCTTCTCCCCACCATGGGAAATCTCTGTTCCCGTCTGTTTCCAATCTGAAATCCTTCCCCATTCAAGCGGACAAACAGTAACCTTCTGGGAATGTGCCTGTGCCCAGAGCCGGGTGGTTTGGAAGGGGAGGGATCCTGGGTGCACCGGGAGCAGGGGTCGGTGACTGCCGGTAGCGCCTCTCCTTCCGGGGGGAGCCCACAGAGAAGGCGTCCGAGTCGGGGGGCTGTTTTCCCTCCCTCCCTCCGCCCCTCACACAGGCACAGCCTCCCAGGTTCTGTGCCCCTGTGGCTGAGTTCTCATTTAGAAGAGCCTGTGGGGGTCCCCTCAGACAAGCCCGGAGGAGCCCCCATCGGGGTGGTCGCTCCCGCGCCCCTGCCCCCGGAGCTCACGGGCGAGAAGGTGCCTTTTCACCCTCCTCTCTCTCGGGAGCAGGGCTCAGGCAGATGAGGGCACTGCATGGGGTCAGCATTTGCTTCTGAGCTTTTGCTGAGTGAGAGTACTCTTCTTATCTCCGACCGTGACGATCAAGTGGCCTTCTTCCTCCGACCGACCTAAGGTAGGAGTGGGGCACCCCCTATTCCCACAGCACCTCTTCCTCCCCAGGACCCGTGGTCTGGTTCTCCTGGGCGGACTAGACGTGCCCTCTCCGCCGCACCATCCACGGCAGGGAGGGCCGGGCGTCTCACCCCTCTCGGCCGGGCCCTGCCTGCCCGCTGCCGGGCCCTCGGCCGCGGGTTTCCAGCCTCCTCAGCCGCCGCCGCCGGGCGCAGGGGTTCCGGGACCCGGGCAGTGCCGCCCGGCTGCCCGCGGGAGCGCGGCCCCTCCGAGGCCCAGTCCTGCCGCGGCCGCGCCCTCGGGGTCCCGGGCAGCGCTCCTGGGGGCACCGGGCCTCCGGGCTCTCACGGGTCACACTCAGGGCCGTGCTCCTTTCATGGCCCCTCTACCAGGCCCCGGAGACATTGTGTAGCTAGTTGCAACAGTGATGTTCCGTTGCAGGATTATGGTTATTTTATTTTTATTTTAATTATTTTCATTTTTATCTTATTTTATTTTGTTTTGTTTTATTTTATTTTAATTTCAGTGCAATTCATTGCATTTCATTTTCTAGGCATCCTGCAGAGTTGATATCATAAGACATGAGCAACATAACAAATAATACCTCACCCGTCTGGAAATATTCATGTATCAGACCAATTAAAGGAGAAAGAGGAACAAATAACGAAATGAAAAATTATGAATGTTCATGTCCAATGGTTACAGTGATGAGAATAAGGAAGTTTCAGTTTTGTGTTGTTTTGGAGTTTTTTTCTATGGTGTAACAAAAGAGTTCTTAACTAGGTAAATCATTACCCATCGTAAACAACCAGTTTATTTTTGCTAATATGGTTAGATGTATGTATGCTGTTTTCAGAACTCTAGCTGGCAAGATGCCCACACTTCAGCATGTGATTGACCAAGTGTGTTTTACTTTATGCAAGAATAAATGCATTTGATAATTATAATTTGATTCAAGAGCAGCCATGTAGGTATTTATTCAGTTATAGCTTGTTTTATTTATGTTATGATACACTGATACATAAATATAAATGCTTCTGTTGTGTATTTCAATCAGTGTGTCTGTTCTTGTTCAATTACTTGATATATTTTTGAAAATCTTAGTTGGTTTATTTTGTTCTAAAGGGTGTTTTGTTTTGAAGTAGCCACAGTGCCATGGCATGGAAGAAACAGTATCAGAAGGGATGGGAATATGATTATGCACAGAGATAAACACGAGTACTTAGATGGCGCCCATTTTGTAGAATCTCACCCAAATTCCAAAAATGGTGTTTCAGGATATATACAGATTTTTGCAGGCAGCAAAGAAAGCAAACTAAGGCAGTGAGTGCAGTTAATCTAAATAAACTAGTATAAGAAACAACACTTGATAGGAGAGGCACCTATGCATAAATTCTAGAATTATTTCTTTGTTAAAGTTGCCCCAGTAACTTAATGGACCAAAATCTGCCACCCCTGCCCCAACAATATCTGCTGCTTGAATCAAAGGTATTTCCACTCTCCAAGAGTCTTGTTTCTCCAAAACCTGCAGTGAGTTATCTTTGAGAACATCTGCTTTACTGACAAAAACCAATATCTATGTATTAGACAATAGATTCAGAGCTGATCAGCTCTTTGTAATATTCATCTTAATATACTACTCCAGTTCCTTTGCAAACTGACTTTCCTGTGCAGAAAGTAGACTTGGTATGATACCTTTAATTTTGAGTGACGGAGAGTAAAGGAATACTACCTTTCTTTCAGTGCGTATCATCATATTTTCAAATTGTTTGCCATGTTCTACTCTACCTGCAAAAAACTGTTCATTTCCCTATCTCTGTCTCTACAGCAGTTTTACAGAAAAGCATTGGGAGAGACCAGTATCCTAGATGGTTTTCTTGGCTGACTTCAGCTCTGAAGAATCAAATGTACAAAATAAAGGCTGGCTTATTTAAACTCCTCCCCAGGGAGCAGTTCCATAGTGTTATCCAGTTTGCAGTTCCTAGAGAATAAATTAATTCAAGCTGCATTAACTGCACATTTTCTTGAGCTGTTTAACATGGACAGTTAGCAATTGTGGCGTGTGTGGCAGCATTTTCACAGATATACAGAAACACTGGCCATTTACTCCATTAGGGGACATAACTAACCTGTGTATAGCAAAAACGATGCTTTCCCTGGAAAAGGATGACAAGAGACCCTATGTAACACAGTCTGTAGTTTTACACTGAAACATGAGAATGTGAGTATAAACTGGGAACACCCTAAAATCATAAGATCCATAAAGAAGTACAGTCAACTAATGCCTATGGGAAAATAGAGCAAGGTCTGGATTTAGTAACATGTTAGGACTTCTCAGGGGAAGAAGCTGTTCAGTGTTCTGAAGAGTGGTTCATTGTTCCAGCAGCTGGTCTAAGCTTCTGCTGCTGCTTCAAGCACTTCAAGGGTGAATTTGAAAACTGCTGAGTAGTTTAAAGGAAGTGACAACGTGAAGGTCATTTAGATCACCACGTCTCCCTGTCTGCCATCATCTGAGTTCAGTTCTCTGTGCAGCTACAGGTGAGACAAGGTAAGAATCAGATTTAATTAATTCCTCCTCCATCCCTTTCTAGCCAACAAGGCAGCTGCCTAAGTATTTCTGCTGTGGATGTAATTTCAGGCTTACTTCTTTTTATGTGGTAGGGTGGGATGATTGAGAGGGAGTCTAACATCTGAACTTTCCTTCAGTTCCTCCTAAAGAGAAAACTCCTCTCTTCTATCCAAACAATTTCATAACTCATCAGGTGGCTTTGCCATTACCCATTGAACAAACCATTTTCCCCTTTACAGGATCTATGAATATTTGCTCCACAATCCATCTATTCCCAGAAGTTCTTTAAATCTTTTTTAACATTATCCTGAGAGGTAACTGGAACTTCAGCCTCTGCAGACAACTCTCCCCACCCTTTGAGGGGCATTTTTTTTTGCTGAAGAAACTGAACAGATATGAAGATTTTTCTTGTGATTAAGTGGGATTGCTATGTCCACCAAAACTGAGTCTTCAGCTGTGAAACCTGATATCTACAAACACACATCTATATCTACACCTTAGTATTCACTCTCAAGCTGTTATCCTAAGAGAACAAATGAGCTGGACTGGAATGGCCAACTGGAAACCTGCTGTATTAACTGAAAGACAACGGAGAGCAGCGATATGATATATCTTTGATATGATCAAATAGAATCAAATTTTATAACTAAAGCAAGAAAAAGGCCCAATCCCAGAAAAGACTTTGTGTGGTGTTTAGCTGTAACTTCTCTGTTTATTGCTTACAGCCTTATTCAAAGCCGGGAATACCACTGACCTTGTGCCTATAATAACAGCCACGTGTGATGGACTTCCAGAAGTAACTCATGTAATTTCTCTTGAGCTATATAAAAAAATGGCACATACTTGGAAATATTACAGTCATGTCATACTAAAAATAAATCTGTGAACCAGTATCACTCAAAATGACCAAGTGATTTTCTCATTGTATTGATCTTCTCATTATAAATATGTTTTAAAATAAAAGGGTTTAATCTTGTTTTCAACTTTTTATTTATATCAATTTTGAGTTATATTACATTACATTACATTACATTATATTATATTATATTATATTATGAAATATCAATGTGCTTAAATGGGGAGAGGAGAGAAAAGAAGAAAAAGCCCAAAATCTTAGGAGGAAGAAAAATGTTAACTATTTCTGCTGGCATGGCACTGGCAAATACAGATATCTTACAATCATAATGGAGATTAGTAGACCTGGGTGTGCATATTTGTTATGGATCAAAGATAGGATATAGTGATTAGAAGAATGACAATGCTTTCAACGCTCACAAAGGGATTGAATGTGTGATTTATAATACTAATTCCACAAAACCTTTCCATGGCTGCTTACTGCACAAGGGATTCAATACAGATTGATCACTGGGAGAAAAAAAAGTATTTCCTTCAGCTCAGCTGGATGCAACTAACAAAAAATCTTTTCAGTATTGACACTGTCTGATTTAAGAGATAACCTCTCTGCCGTTTACTCTACTCTTCTGTACAGGTTACTGTCCCCACAGTAACTCTCAGAGAACTTTTTGTGCTACATTCCCAATACCCATAATTCACAGTTCAGTATTTTAGCTTATAATTAATACATTTACTCTGATTATTTATGACCATTTCATATATGTACCTAGCAGAAATGTTAAAGATGTTGATGCCCTGGAAGAGCAAACAGTAGCCTGTACCCTGAGGATACATACCTCTGATTTTCTATTTACTATCTGTCGGAAGCACAGATTCTCAACAATTTAGTTGAGAATTTACCACTGGTTCTACTAGGGGACTTCACACAGTCATTCAGTCTCTCTTTGTTCTGGTCTCTAAAATGCAATAATGCTACTTGGACATCATGGTGAAAATGTATTTGTAAATATGCTCTTATCCTTTCTAGAACTAATGCATTGGGGAATAGTTTAAGCACGTGTACTGCCACTCTGAGGCAGACTAGATCAGTGCTTTGGCTGTAGCACAGCAGAAGAGAGAATGCAGCAGCCCCAGCAGGGCTGGGAGGCCTCTGGGCTATGACATGTGCAGAGTTTCACAGCCAGCTGGAAAAGGAAACCAAGGTGAGGCTTAGCATTTAGTGACAAACTGGGTGTGAGCCACAGAGCTAGAAAAGTAGTTATGCTCTTAGTTTCCTTTTCCCTTTAAGCAGTAGCTACTTGTCTTTCCAAGGACTCTCTCTGGTATTTTCTGGGGAGCCCATACCAGGCTGCAGGTATTTCATATGCACCATGCTGTCCTGATTTCTGATGGCCTAGATGAAGGCGGCTACTGGAAGCATGACTAACTCCAGTTGCCTCCCAGTGTCTGTGGGGCATGATGTGCATCTCACTCCATCATGTGCTTGGATCATGGAAGCGATATGCACTGGGAATGGGACTTCCTACATGACATGGACTCAGACAATTTCAGAGATGAAGAATTGCATTTTTTAATTTCTCCAACCAACTGAACAATTTTTTAATGATTGCTTTTCTTCCTAAGAAGAAAAAACCCTTCCTTATATCATTAATAGACTAATAACTTAGATAACACAATTTATGTGACATTAGAAAGCTCAGTGATCTGGTGAAGTCTAATTATGAAAAATAATAATGTGTACCCAGGGACTGAACTTGCAGAAGGTTTTCCAAATCTAGATCCATTTTCTAACTATAAAGATTCATCTACTGATTAAATTTTGGACTTTACAATCTTCAGATATAGGGCTTAACCTGTTTAACTAAATACTTAATGTTAATAAAAACCCCCACACTCTGGCTTCAAGCATCACTGTGATCATTAAGGAATGATAATAATAATACCTGGGGAAAGGGGGAAAAGCTTTCCCTGTTTTCCTGTGTATCAGAGATGAGAATCTCTGCAGCTGTCCTCTCTGGAGCTCAAGCTAAAGGATCTAGAGGATATATTGGTAACAATTTCTCCAGGAATGGCTGCTAAGCATCATGTGTGGCTTAGTAGGTGAAAAAAATATAGTATTTGGTACTTAACCTGACATCAGATCCCCTTGGGTGTTTACTTGCTTTGTTTACAAGACCTAGAGACTAATAACACAGGACATGTTTATGAACCAAGGCTTGAACCTTTCTCACAATCTAACTGCATTCCCCAGGAGCCAGCCCCTGCTTTTCCGCAAGCAGAACCGACAGCCAACAGATACAGTAAGATAACACAGCATACTCATTTGCCATTTTATCACCACTATTAACCTAAAGAGGAAATTCGTGTCGAAGGTTTTTTCCTTCCTCCTAAGACTTTTTTTTTTAATGCAAATCCTTCTTGTCATTCAGCAGCTTCTTACTGGAACTTCCTGATGCAAATACCTCTTCACATGCAGGGCTTTTTCTTCCACATCCCACTGTGACTCCTGCAGAGAGGAACTGTTCTAGGTAAACGAAATCATTGAAGCTTTACTTACTGTTTAACTAGTTTGAAATGAATCTGTTCTCTAGGCTTACATCTGCATTAAACTGCTAATAGGATTCATCTTCAATGTGGCAATCGAACACTTCATTCCTGTTCTGAACTGCTTTAATGGCCTGGACTGCTAACAGGAATCCTTCAACACAGAACAGCTATTTGATATTCTACCTACTGCTTCTCCAGCTACTCTGGGATTCTTGCTACAGAGAGACAGAAGCAAATTAGGCACCAAATAGATAGGCTTTCTAGGGTGTATTACAGGGCTTTAATCAGTTATCTTGCTATCAGAAGAGAAAACCTGCTATTAATTGGGATGTAAGGACTGGCTAATGACTTTTTCATCTTCAACAAGTTTTCAGTTGCATTGTCAAGCTAAAAGTTGGCCATCTAGCCTAGTGTAAGTTGCATTATTTGCAAGAAAGACACTGGCTACCCCTGGAATTCCAGGAATACAGTTAGGCAGGATAGAAAAAACCCTACAGAAATGTAGGTGAAAGCTGCAAAGAAAGGAGAAGATAATAGGAGACATTTGCCTGTTAGACCACTGGAGCTTTTCAATCAGTTGAATGCCATATTTGAATCCAGTATCTGCAGTTAGTCCCTACAGTTCCAAACTGAAAAAAAAAAAAAGAAAAAGGCTTTATTTTTACTCACCATAAGAGACCTAAGTGGATTACAAGCATAATTCTGTGAATTGTTACAGTCCAGAGATTCATGGAAATTCCAGCACTTTACATTCAGGTTATATGCGGGAAACTACTTTTTTCCCCCTTACTGCTATAATCTGCTTTGCTTTGCATGTGTTCTAGACCATCAGCCTTCTTGGGAACCTGATCAATGTGACCTTGTAGGTTTGGGCCATAGTTATGACCATCTTGATAGATTCAGTCTGAATTTCCACCTTTTCTTTTAATTTATAACTTAATTTTTAAAATTTCTTTCCTGAAGTTTATGATTTTTGGCATGTGTTGTCTTCCCTGTATTTGTTGGACACTGAAAGGATTCTTTTTTGTTCTTCTTGGTCCACTTAGAGTTAGTTCATATTTCATGTGTGAGAAGAACTACTGTTAACATTTGACTTTCACCAGATAGCTGTCAAATATGTTTGACATCTCTGTTCTCGGAAGGATTGGCTAGTGGAACTGCAAGACACGGGCCAGGATTCCTCTCAGAAAACTGGTTTCAGACTTTTAGTGCATTTAATACTGCAAAGCTGTTTGGTTTCTGGACTCTGAGATGGAGTCTCTCCTGTTACATGCAATTGCTAGTACTGAAAATAAAATTCCAGTAAGAGAGACTGTATTGATGATGATGAATGAAACACACATGGCTGAGTGGGGCTTTCATCTCCAAGCTAACACTTTGACAATAACAAAAATAAGTTTTTTAAGAAAAAGGTGTCTACAATTGCACCCAGGAAGCGACTGCAGTGCAGGATGCTCAAGTTCCCAGGAGTGCCATTTGGTTCTCAGGATAAAGCTTTAAAAGAGCCCTTGGCTGACAGCAGAGCAAGGGCTGCTATACATAGGAGAGAAATGAGGCTAAAAAGGTACAAATGCAGTTGCCCATCCTGCGCCCTTCAGGATTCCGTGGGTAAGCTGGAAGAAACACGTTTCTAATGAGATATCCAGATGACGCTGACGTGTTTCAGCTCACTTAGGGGAGAAATGTCTCACCAGTGCCCCACTCATAAAATACTTCACGCCCCAGTCTCTCAGTGAGGCGTGTTCCCGGGCCGTTCCTGCCGGGAGGAGCGCTCGGTAGGGGTGGCAGCGGGCGCTGCCCGCTCTCCCCGCGTCGGGAGCGCGTTGCTCGGGTGCGGAGCGCGTCCTTGCCCTGCGCCGGCTCCAGAGGGAGCGGCGGCGGCTCCGCCTCGGGACCGCGAGGCCATCAGCGAGGAGGCCCTGCGGGACAGAACTGGGACTTGGAGGGGCCCGTGGTCACTGGTTTGTTTGTTTGTTTGTTTGTTTGTTTGTGGAAACCTCTTTGTGATTACTTTGATAAAGTGTCGAGCTTTATTCTTTCTCACTTTCTCTTTTTTCTGTTTGAGGTTTCCTTCCAACTTCCAATTTGTATTTCCAAAATCAGAAATGGTTCAGTTGTTTCCTGATGTAAAATGCTGATAGCAATTGCTGGTGCTTCAGAACACTTGTTTGGAACAGTCTTGATAATACCAATGGCATCTCCGTGCATAAAATATGAATCCTCATTTCTGTTTGAGTTTACAGACTGCACACAGTAGGAGAAAATTTCTAGAAAACATCAGAACTCAGGACTGAATTATGTGGAAGCATTGAATATGATTAAGGAACATGAGACTATATGCGAGGAATCTCAGTGGGATAGTCTGAAAATCAAACAAGCAATAGTTACTGCTCTTAGAAACATGAGCATTTAGCCCTTACTGGAAGATTTAACACCAGATCAATTGCATCAGTTAAGAACATTATCCTCTCTAGAGGTCGAAGAGTCCACATGAGCCTGTCATGAATATAAATAAAAATATTCTTAATTAATTCATTGGATGTTCTGAAGTTCACAGAAAGTAAGGATGTCTTCTGAAGCAAGAGACATGAAAAAACAAACTCCTGATCTCAGAGTGATGAGAAGAAGAAATAAATCTATAGAAGAAGACAGTGCTGACAAAAAATCAGGAAACTTGCTCTGGAAAAGTCAACAGAAAAAATGCAACTTTAGTCATGAAAGTACAGTTGTAACACTGCCAGTAATAGCATAATTTGCAGGTACCACTAAAAAAAATTGTGGCAAACACCCAGCACCACCTCAGAAGTCAAGTTACTCCACATAACTCCCCTATCTCATTAGAAAAGACAAAAGCTGTGAGTAAAGTTAAGGATAGAGTGTGTATGCTATAGATGAATCTTGAGAATTTGAAAAAGAGATAAAACTCAAGAAACAGGTACAGTGATTAAAGATAGCATTGAATTTAGCTCTACAGATTCTGATACAAGTAAAAGCATTTCAAGAAAAGCAAAGTTAAGCAGGGACAGCTGTAAGAAGAGACGCAGAGTGATTTCAAAAGCAAAGCAACAAGATTTAGATGTTGAATTGAGAAGGATTCTGGGAAAAGGAAGTAAGCAGCCAAGTGTGAGGTCTGCTCAAGAGGAGTTGGAAGAGGCAAGGGATGTGACTAGACCAGACATTTCAAAAATATACGAGAAGAACTTCCAGCAGAGCAAATCTGAAGAGTCTACTTCCACCCCAGTGCTGCCTGTGAAAGTGGTTGCAAGGTCTATTGATGAAATAACTGCTTCCCTGCAGTCTACTTCTCCATCTCCCTCAGACCAGATGATCAAAGATCTCCTGGAGAGTATTCTTGGCCAGAAATACAACATAAAAATGGAAGTAGATGAACCAGAACAAGAGCAATATTTTTCTCTTGGGTAAATATTACTTTTATAAGACTTGTATATTTTTTTTCCAGCTCCTACAATGTGTTACAACACAGAAGCCAGACAAAACAAATAGATAAAGACATTAATGTATCATAGAATATTCTTCACTCTTTCTTCTGCTAGTTTTTTTGATGTTCCCTTAAAAATGAAAATGAGCCAATATCAAAATAGATGAAAATATTAACTCTTTTGGGGTGTTTTTTTTATTATACTGCTTATAGTTTAAAACATATTTTTCTTTGTTCTCCTTTCCCTTTTTAAGTTGACATATTCCAGTATGACAGATGAAAAAGTGCATTAAATGCATTTGGAATATCACTGGCAATATTGCTCCTTTTAGTTACTGCTTAGATTCTGAAGTCTTCATAAGACAATTTTTTTATTGTCATAGCTATGTAGATCATGTAAGCTGCTGTAAGAGAGTTCCTTCAATTAATTACAGCAGGTCACATCAATAATAATAGGCAGCAGGTATATGCTAGAGAAAATGCTCCTAGATTTTCACCAGAGTTTTCCAAATTATTTGTTAAGTAAACTGTTGACTTAGTATCAGATGGCTTTTTGTCCTCTCTAAGCAAGGCTGATAGTCTGGTTTCAGTTCAAAGACAGCTAAAACGCACAGTACCTTACATTCCCTCAATGGGAGATTGACCATTTTTCGATTGAATGCAGGAACTAAAAGAGAAAAAAGCCCACCTGAACTAAGTTAATTTAAATGTGAAAGTCCATGAGCAGCAGGAGTGTGAAACTGCATTTCCAGTATTTATGTCCTCTGATTTGATTTTCTTCTGGGAGCTTTTTTGTGTGGTTGCAGCGTTTGCAGCGTCTCCACTTTCTGTATATTATACGGTGTATATCAATTGGCATTGAAATCAAAGAAGACTTTTCTCAGTGAGGCAGCATCGGGATGATCCCTCTTCATTGCTTGACTTGTGTTTTAGGGACATAATAATTTGGTACTGTTTGACTGCAATTTGTCAGTTGATTACAAAAGTTCTTCAGGCAGATGTGAAGAGGGTTAAAGAAGTATTTGACCTGGAAAACTGTTTGTTATTTAACTTACCAGAAATAATTAGTAGTGACTGATGATGTGCAGAATTTTGTGGTTTTCATACTTTTTTTATAAATGTGTCTTATGTTCTAGGTAAGATTTTCAAAGTTTGGCCTCTGCCAAGTCCTGGTATGTGAACTGATTTTTTGCTGTTTGTAGTGTGAGCTGCTGGGCTCTGAGCTTTGAAAATCTGACCTCTGGGATAATATAATACTTAATTCTTTATTTCTAATATTTGATCAATCAGGTTAAAAGTAAAATGAAAATTTGAACCTAGTGATGGCTTTCTGTTCCAGTTTGTTGGTTTTTTGGTTTTTTAGGTATGGACGTATGGACATTAGTGAGGATGAATGAGACCCTTCTTGCTGATTACCTTTTATTTGAATTCAAAGGCTTTTGCAGCAGGTGTCTTGTGAACTGGAGTGAACTTAAATTGGGTTGAAGACTTTAGCAATTATTTATTGTTATTATGCATGGATTATTTAC
Source organism: Gymnorhina tibicen (assembly GCA_013399875.1). NCBI lineage: Eukaryota > Metazoa > Chordata > Aves > Passeriformes > Artamidae > Gymnorhina > Gymnorhina tibicen. The sequence continues at coordinate 469,373 of VXAZ01000687.1, read as the reverse complement.
TTTATACTAAGCTTCATTGCTTGCATTCTCTAATGAAGTAGGGAATGTATTGTTTTAAATGAAGAAAGAAAAGGATGGAATTGCTAAAATGAACACGTACTCTCAGAATTTAATGCGTTTTTTCCATTTCTTAGACAAAAAAAAGTTATGTTATCTTTATTTTATTCTCAGTCTTGCATTAATTACTGGTTAACATTGACACTTTATGGTGTTGCTGAGGGGGCTGAGTGCTGTTTTTCCCTCTGCATTGAAATAGTGTTATCTGGGAATAAAATGCCAGCTCAGTGGAACATCATTACTTAGTCCTATGTCCTTTGATGGAAAATGGTTATCAGTAATTTTTCCTACCATATTTTCTGTGAAAACATAGAATTTCTGTTATAAGAATAATGTAGCTTCCAATGCCTGGAGTATTTTTTTTGCCTTGAGGCTTATTGCTAACTCTGAAATACATTGAGATACTAAGTATATGTTTGGTTCAGTATCCATAGGAAGGTGTTTATATGAAATGCATTATCTTGGTGAAGAACCTGCAGCTCCTCTTTGGCTGGTTACTCAGATGAGCTTGGGAGGGTGGTAAGTAAATGAACAACATTTTTGTTCTCTAAAAGTAACATCAAATTTGAATGCTTCTATTAATTAAACAAGGACTATAGAGTCCACTGTACTAGCAGTATATAAAATATACTTTAGTTTTTTAAAAACATCTGTAGCTCTTTTCAGCTAATCTCAATAATGAGGCCTTGAGACTTTCTCTGTAATGCATTAATACTCTCCAAAGTGGTTTCATGGAGAATAATTATTGCTAAAATTCAAGAAGAGATAGACTTGTATTAGCTTTATAAACAAATACAAACAGGTATTTGCTTATAACATCACTGTATCTCACTTATTATTTGGTCTATATATTCTTTATACTTCAGCTGACATGACAATTACGTTACAGATATACTGATGTATAATAAACCAGTATTTTTAGGAGGCTGACTGAAAATATTTGTTTTTTTTTTTTTTTTCCAGTGCTATCAGATATATTGTAAACGTCATGGAAATGAACAAAAGACTTCAATTTATTTCACTTAGTTCTACTCAAGTGGTGAAACCCCTAACTCTTCCTACTGGTTTTCTTATTTTGTGCTTACGGGTAACTTGTGGAATGCTTTTCTCACAGTCTTAGCATCTGTTAAAATGCACCTAAATCAAGACCATGATGCTTTTTATTATAAGTTTGCAATACATTATAAATTCAGGAAGTTCACGGTATTGAGTATGGTCAATACAGTTGGTCACAGCAAAGGCTGTGGCACTTTCTGCCGCTTGCTGAAGTGAGCTGCTTACTCCTCAGGGGTGACTTCCACTCCTGGACACCCAGTGCAGTTTGTTACACTTTATCAACAATAATTTTCGGTGCCTTATGATCATTAGGCCCACATAATTTATGGTTGTCTTAAAAATGTTACAGACTTTATGGTGCAGGGAGTATCTTTTCACCTTTGAGTCTAACAAAATTGGACATTAATCCTCATTAGGTCAGTAAGCTGCTATTATAATATGAAAACAAATCTATTTTAATCAGATAGATTGTAATCTCCCAGAGTTTCAAGCTTTGTCAAAGGGGTGCAGGGTCATTAGCTACGTTTGTGTATAAACAACTTGTATAAATTCACCATGTTAAAATGTACTTGTATATTCACACATATGAATGACTTTGTTTTGCCCTTTATCAGGGTCTTTTCTGCACTTTTTTATTCAAAACAGAGAGGAAAATAATTTACTTTAATAGCATGTAACTACCAAATGAAGAATCAAAGAAATATCAGATAAAAATATTTAAATCAGATATATTTAGAGGTAATCATTAAAAAAAAAACAAAACCCAAACAACAACAATAATAAATCTTTCGTTTTCCTTAGGTAAGGGTTCATAAACTTCATGAAAGAGTCTTTCCAACTACAAGGGGTACCAGAAACACAGCAAAATGACTGAAAATATTAAAATGGTTTATAATGAGTTATCAAGGTGCTGTGGTACTTAAATAATTTTCTACACCTGTGTGAGGAAGGCTACGTCTAATAAAGAATTTTTTTAAAGGCACAGTAGAAGTTTCCATCACTTCTTAGGTTAAAATACCAGTGCAGGAAACATCTTCCTCAAGGATGGGAAGAACAGTCAAGAACAGATTCCCACAGGAATTAAGAATTGCCACAGTTCTTTTATCTCTCAAAGTTTATATCACACCTCTTTGGCCTTGTTTTTGTTAATGCAAACACATGCCCCATAGGATGTATATTGACAGTACACATAATTTTATTAAAATAACACAATAGCATTGTGCCTGTGATTCAACCAGGGTGAATGGACAGAAGAGAAAACACCACACCCAACAAAGGAAAGCAATCACACACCATGTACAGGTGTCTAAAATGAAATTAAGATAATATTTGCTCATATAATTCTGTTGGTTTTGACAGAGCAGGAAAATTAATATGTAAAATTTGCATATTATGCAATACTGTAGAAACATAAGTTGATCTGGCCAGGTTGAGTGAAGGGCTTTGTGAAAATTTCTCTTTGGTTCCATGAATTGGATAAATTGCATAGGGAAAGAATCACGATCGGCTTAGATGGACTGTAATAATTAATAGTCCTTGGTAATCACCATGTTTGAAAGTATGCATGTCTTGCAAAGAAGAAGAAGGTTGGTTGGTATAGCTTGAGAAGATAATGCTGAATCTCTTTCTTTTTGTCCGAGTTGTTTCTCTGCTCCTCTACTTTAGTGCATTGTTCTCATGGTGATGAAAAAAATAAGTAATATGAATTGTTTTTTTCTTAACTTGTCTTTTCTGTCAAAGGTATGTAAATTACTCAGGCTTTGGTTGAAAGCAAGGCACCGATATGTACAACATGTACATGCAAGGCCATAGCTTTTTATTGCTTTCTAGTTTACATTTTTGTGGTATTCTATGCATCTATCACTTTTTGTTAGCCTACAGACTCCATCTTTTCCTTTTCATTTTCTAATATACAAGAAAAAAAATGTTTCAAGTCAGACCATTCTTCTTACATGGTATTAAAGTTTAATGCAAAAAAGTCTAGGTCTTAAAAAAAAGTATTTTTAGATTGATTGGGTGGACAATACACTTAGTGGAATAAAAATTCTACTGTGTAGAAGATTCTTACATTAAAAACAAGTGGACATTTGTAGTGTCAGTCGACTATGATGTGACAGACTGCTTCTCATACAGTTCAACTGATAGCTTTACTTCATTCTTGCATTAGCTTGTGGCTTCTTTCCCCAGAAATACTTAACATTTCGGTAGCAGTTTTAAAGAGCAGTACTCTCAAGTGAAATGTAGCTTAGATGTGATACTTGTTTGTTGCTGCTGTCTTTAGCACTGGGCCCCTCAAGGCAGTGTGTGGCACAACAGGTAAAGTCCATACGTGTGTGCTAACCAGGAGCTCAGAACACACACTGTCCTTAAAACTACTGTCTGTGCTGAGAGTTGTTGCTGCATTTTAACTCTGCCTTTTTTTTTTTTTTTTTTTTTTTTTTTCCAAAGAGGGGAANTTTTTTTTTTTTTTTTGTATTCAAAGAGGGGAACTATTGAATCACTGCTTTGATGAGCAAGAACAGCATGTCTGTGAACTAAAAACAACTTTAAATTTTGTAATTGCTTTCCTGCCAGTGGACGAATTATAATTTTCTCCTCTGGAGAAAATGATTAACTGAGAATTGCACTCAGCCTGTTAACTTCTCTACTATGAGCAGCTCCATGGAGGAGTCGTTTATACTAAAGAGTTAAGCTTGTGTGTAAATGTTTGCAAAAGATGAGCCTAAGATCATTTGTCTCTAATGCACTTGTTTCTTTCAAACTAACTTGTGTAATGAAGGCTCAAACTTTAATTTACACATATATGTTCTTTTGAAGTTTTTTTTTTTTTTCTGTAAGGTAGTAACATAATTTTATTTATTTTATTCTTGTTTGACACTAGTTTTCTTCTCTTGCTTGTACAATAGGCACCAATAGAACATGAGGAAGTAAAAAATGGATCTCAAGTTCTGCCAAGTTTTCACCAAGCAAGCTTGGTAACATTCTGAATTATCTAGGAATGTTAAAATATAATAAGTTAATAGTGCTTCTATTTGCTTGTGAGTTGTTAAGATAGGTAGTTCATATTTTAAACTGATAAAACTGGAAAGGAAATTCAACACTACTTGAAAACATTTTGGTACTTCATAAATCACAAGTATACTCTTATTTTTCTCTCCTTCTTTTTTGTGTCTCTTGTTCTTTCCTTTTCATAAGGGGTTTGATTTTCCGACTGCTGGATATAAAGAATTTTGCTTTTATTAAGTGGCATGCTGATTAGGCAAATGGAGTCATAAGACATCCATCTATATTCATATGTATTAGTGCCCATCATTCTATGCTTTTCATTCAAACTGTTTTTAAAATTCAAATATTTGAACTTTGATATGTTTGGGGAATTGCTTAATGTTTAGAGGCATTACTGATTTATTTACTTTAAAGGATCATACATCCGTTGATATAAATTTCTGATATATGTTTCTGATTCCATTTAGCAGTTTTTCTTACCAGTGCAATCTGTAGCAGAAACAGACCAGACCTTTGATAAGAAATTTCATAAATGTTATTATTTGGTGTTAGTTGTTGCAGGTCCTTTTCCTATTACTATGTTTATTTTTGGAAATCAAATTATCTGAGGAAATATTGAGGAAATATTTGGTTTAAGAAAAAATTGATACAGTGTTCTAGGTGTTTCATAGATTTTGAAAGAATAGTTGCATATAATAAATACTGTAGTGAATTGCCTGTCAGGGAGGACAAAAATGTGTTTTAAAATTTTTACATTCATCTTTTACACCAATTTTTTTCTCTTTCTCTCAGAAGTTCAGACAGAATCTCAAGCAGCAGAAAATAAATATTAGCCTAAAGATGAGCTGTTAACATATAATAAGCAGGTGAAGCAGGTAAGCAGGTTTAGTACTATTGTGAGATGGTATTGTTTTTCCCATGCTTACGGTTTTGATACTTTATAGCATACAGAGGTCTGCAAGCTGTTTCCTTACCACCTGCCCTTTAAAAAAAGATTTTCTATAAAACAGGTCTTCATACTGGTCTTGCAGCTTAAGGTTAGAGGAAAAAACAAATTAAGGTTCATTCGGTCAGATGTTGGGTTAGGCTTTTCTTTATGAGATTGGAAAGAAGATTATACATGGAACAATGTATAAATAGAATCCTAATCTACATTTAACAAGTGGATGGCTTCCTAGAAAATCATTTAATGCTCAATATCCTTTTAGTTTTGTGATATTTCACATGAAAAAAACTGTCATTACTATATCAATTCTATAAAGTTTAGATTTTTCAGTAGAGAACACATATCCAGTGTACAGAGACAGTAGGACACATTTGTTGCCAAGATGGAATAATACCTTTTCTCATACGTTGTCAGTTTTTAACATTCTAGTATTCCAAGGCTATAACCAGATACTAAAATAAAACCCTAACTTAGTTCCTTCGGCAGCTATGATGTAAATGATTACTTTGCCTTAAAATTGTTATTTATGCTTATTGTGAAACAAATAACACTATTTATTACATTCACAATGATATAATGAGAAGGACAACCAAGAACGGGATATTTTTCTACTGGGCAGTGTTATGTGCAGAGGTATCAGACAGCCTTGGCCTAAACATAAATAAATGAGATGAATAAGGTTGGAAAAGCTACATAGGAAGACAGATGCAGGTGTTGAGAAGAAAGAAATAAAAGATCGGAATGAAAAGAGAATGAGACAGACACATGTGGAATGCTTTTTAATGGCCCAGTATTTGCAAGTTTGTTGTTTCAAGGTCTAGTCATCATAAAGCAGAGGTCTAGTCAAAATGAGAAACCTTCTGAATGTCTAAGGGCTTTGTTTTGGCTACTTTTTTAACTTCTTCCACTGATTGTAGTTTGGCCGTGATTGTGTCTCTTCATGCAGAGTGACACTCTGCTGGAAAAGGCATAGAGAGAGGTAGGCATGTACCTAGAATTCCAGAGCATTAGCAACCAACTTTCTTGGTCAGCCAAGATCCAAAGATGCACACACTTTATTCCGAAGAGTAAGGGACAGGGGAGCTCTGGGAGTGAGTCACAGGGAGGTGACAGAAATTCCCCATCCGTCCTAGCACTGCATTCTGCCGTGGGGCGACAGTGGACATGAAGTAGAGCCCTAAGTGGCCTGAGCAGTTTCAGTTGGTAGGCATTCTTCTACAGAGAAGGATTAAAATTTCCTAGCAGCTTTTGTGATAGTAAAATTACTCCTGTTAAATGGGTTAGAATTCTGTTGAAGAAAATGGATGAAAATTAAATTATATTACTTTTAAAAAATTCCTAATATCCAATCTAAATCTCCACTGGTGCAACTTGAGGCCATTTCCTTTTGTCCTACTGCTTGTTACTTGGGAGAAGAGACTGACCCCCACCCCTCTACAACCTCCTTTCAGGTAGTTGTAGAGAGTGATAAGGTTTCCTCTCAGCCCCGTGTCCCCAGACTAATCAACTCCAGCTCCCTCAGCCACTCCTCACGAGACTTGTGCCCCAGATGGTTCATGAGTTCTGCTGTCCTTCTCTGGACACCTCAATGTCTTTCTTACAGCAAGGGGCCCAGAAATGAACACAGGACTCAAGGTGGGCCTCACTAGTCCTGGGCACACTATCACACTATTGCTAATACAGGCCAGCTGCCACTGGCCATCTTGGCCACCCGGGCACACGCTGGATCATGTCCAGCCACTGTCGACCAGCATCCCCAGGCCCTTTTCCACTGGGCAGTTTTCCAGCCAGTCTTTCCCCAGCCCATTGCACAGCCTGGGGTTACTGTGACCCAAAGGCAGGTCTGGTGACTGGAATCTAAGGCATTTCACCTTATTGAACCTCATATGACTGATCTGACTCATTGATCCAGCCTGTCCAGATCTCTCTCTATAACCCTCCTACCCTCAAGGAGATCACTCCTGACCAACTTGGTCAGGAGTGTGAGAACTTGCTGACTTGAATGAAGGTGCATTCCATGCCCTCATCCAGATCTTCAATAAAGACATTTAACAGGACTGACACCAATAGGACTGGCACCAATAGCAAGCCCAGAGGAACAGCACTAGTGACAGACCACCAGGCAGATGTAACTCCTTGCACCACCACTCTCTGGGCTTGGCCATCAAGCCAGTTTTTATCCAGTGAACAATGCATCCGTCCAAACCATGAGCAGCCAGTTTCTCCAGGAGAATGCTGTGGGAAACGGTGTCAAAAACTTTGACTAAAGTCCAGAAACACAGCATCCACTGCCTTTACCTCACACCAAACAGGACATATTGTCACAGGAGATTAGGTGAGTCAAACAGGACCTGCCTTTCACAAACCCATGCTGGCTGAGCCTGATCCCCTGCTTGTACATGCCACGTGATGGCATTTAAGATGATTTTCTCCATGACCTTTCTGGGCACTGAGGCTGACAGGCATGTTGTTCCCTGGACCCTCCTTCAGTCCCTTCTTGTAGATGAGCATCACATTTACTACCTCCCAATTAACTGGGATCTCCCTGGTTAACAAGGACTGCTGGTAAGTGATTACAAGTGGCCTGGTGAACACTTCCAACCATTTCCTCGGTACTTTTTGGTGGATCCCATCTGTCCTCATTAACTTGTGCGTTTCTAAGTGATGCATCAGGCCACTGATGTTCTCCCCTTGGATTATGGGGACTTCATTCTGCTCCCAGTCCCTGTCTTTCAGATCAGGAGGGTTGGTAACTGGAGAGCAGCTGGTCTTACTGTTTAAGACTGAGGCAAACAAGGCTTTAGTAACAATGTTTGAAGGTAGTTTGAAGAGTATACTCTGCAACATCAGTTATCTGTTGGTTGCTAACTTAAATATGCCAAATGATGTATAAACAATACACAGTACAGTGTCATTTATGGGAATTTTTATAATATTTAAGAATATAGTAAGATTACTTATTAATTCTAAATTATATAGTACTATTTGACAACAGGACAGTTACCCCAGTATTGGGGTACTGAGATGATGTTTTTTAGACAGTATTTAATATTTTGGGAAGCTTGGCATTTCAGTAATGTAGGGGTGCTATTGCTGCAACAATGCTCATCAGTGGGTGTTCAGTGATCTTACAAGAGAAAGTAATTTGCAAGATTGCCACCTGGAAAAAATACATACGTTTGGTTGTATTTAACATGAGTACTACATAATTCAAACATATTATTCAACTTGAAAGTGCATGCTTTCACTTTTACACACAGAAAAACTAATGGAAATAAATTTTTAGAAAAAGAAAGAGAAATGGTTTTAAAAACTTATATGTACTAGCTAAATGTTCTAATGCATCCTTAGCAGAACTATTTTGAAAGAAAATAATGGCAATGTACTATATACTAATATTTCTATAGAAGAATATTCATTGCCATGTTTTTGTGACATATGATTTTGAAATTATTTTGCTTTGCTTAGTGGGCTGCAGAGCCCATGCGATTTCAAGAAAAATTGATTGATTATGTACCTGAACTTGCAAACTTGGTTATACACAAAGTGGTCAGATGAAAAAATGCAGCTATTTGCTTTAGTTACCATGATTTTATGTTCCATTTGTAATTGAATTACATAAATAAAAAGTTTTGTGCTGGTTCACTGGTGTTTCTACACAAAAAAAAATTGAATAGAATATGGGATTATATAAATTTAAGAGGTCCATGTAACAGTAAGTGTGTTGGGTCATGTTCTCTGATTTTAGTTTTAAGGGAATTCCCCTCTGCTTAGTATAGCCTCCATTACTCATTAGCAAGAGAGGGTTGAAGTCCCTCTCCATGATGTGTTTCATGAAACAGGTGAGATCACAGAACTTGGAATTATGATTTTAATTAGCTATATTGGTGTCTAAGACATCAAATGTTGTTGGATATCTTCCGTTTCTTTGGATATCACTTGCATGGCTTTTATTTTTTAATTATTTGAGTATCTAGACATTTCAAAAACTGGAAGTGGCAATGAATCTAATCAAGTTACTTTTTTCCCTTTAAAGAGATCATGATGGAAACTTATGTGACATTCAAAAGCAAAAATCATAGTCTTATATTTGATTCATTTTATCGATACATTTTCAGGTAGACATATTGCTTTAAAGATTTTCTGTATTCTAGAGTTTTGTTAGCTTATTGTCTTGGTGTAAAATTTTGATCACTTTCCACTTTCTCTGCTAAACATTAAATATCTGACCTTGTTCCTTCGTAATTTTTTCATGTATGTGCTGACATAAACAGTGGTATTCAAACATAAACTGACAATATATGAAGCAATTTTAAATTTGAGTAAGAGTTTTCAGAAGGTATTGGCTCATTTAGGTATCTTCTACAGTTCTCAGTATCTTTTACTTGGTGATTTGTGTTCTTGTTTATGAAATACAAGCTTCCATAATTTTTTCCTGAAGCAATTCCTTCTAAGAACTTAAATACTGTTGAAGTTGTCAATAAACATAGACATTGTGCTCAGTTATGTTTTGGGATAAATAAAGCTTGTGAACGGACAAAAAAGAGTAAAATTCTACTGTTTTATGATTCATTTAACCAGACATGTGACTGAAATCTAAATTAGAAAGGCATTGTGTTCTTTGGATTTCTATATATTAAGGTAGGCAGCCTTCCTGGACTTGCCGAATTACCGTGATGTAGCAGGAAAAGCTGGGACTAAGAGTGGACCTACTATTCATATTGAGATAGACTTTTTTTCAAAACAAAGCACTTTAAATTTCATTTTTCCCCACTGTGTTGTTCTGTTTCTGTCTTTTTTATGCTATGATTATACTTCTTTATTTTCTTGAACCTGTTTTGTTTTGTTACATATACATGCTTTTTAAGTGGAGTTCAGAAGAATCCTTTCTAATGATGGCACTACCAGTCTGTTTTAAAGGTATTTAAGAGGTTGCAGGAAACAGAACTCTGAAATGGTTGAGGTTGGACCAGACTTCTGGAGATCATCACAACATGGCAAAAGCAGCACAAGGATATAGAGTCTGAGGCTCAGTTTTGTGAAACAGATGCAGACACTTTGGCAGCAGTGATGACTTCAGTAGTTCCTTTTCCTTGCTGTTTGCTTTTGCTCCTGGATTACAGTGAGTTGTCCTGGACAAAATTTCTATGTGGGGATACTACAAAGAGATTCAGAGATCTAGATTAATTTCTGTCTTTACAACTTTTTTTTATTATTATTTTTTCAACATGGATCTGTTATTTGATTTATTTTGCAATGCAAAAAACCAGTTTTTGTTGAAACTAGGGACAACTAACGAATACGAATGAGCAGCTGTGGATGAAAACAGTAGGAATTCCTTACATCTGTGTTCCTGCTGGAGTTCCTCTGTTTAATAAATGCAACCTTGAAGAAACTTTCCTAAAAATATTATCCTTTAAACTATGTGTATGTTTGAATTTGCTTAAAAACACAACAAAAATTTTAGTTGTGTTCATACTCCTCTAAGTTTATTATTTACTAATAAACTAATATTATTTTGATGTTAATTTGATTATTTGCTTTTTAATATATTGAAGTACACCAATCTTATACACTATTCAGAAAAAACAATTTAGGCAGGGCATGCTGGAAATTTTTTTTTATTACACTTCTCTGCTTATTCCTTATACTGAATAGCTGTGGGCACTGCTGTGATATGTATAGTCACAGCAGTTCTAGACTGCTGTAGTTTAATTTATTTGTATTTTTCTGATGGTCAGAGCTGTTTGTGTGCCATTTTTCCTTGTATTACTCCAGAGTGGGTGTGAAAATATCCATATAACTTAGCAGCTGGTAATACTGTGTTCAACTGCTGTTCATGAACATTTTAGCTCCATCCTTGGATGTGCTATATATAGGAAGAAAAGCAATATAAAAAATTAAACCAGATGAAGTTCAGAAAGAGCTACAAGAAGAACATGACCTGCAAAAATCTTTGACTCCTTAGCCTTCAAATGTCAAGTAATTTTTAAAAAGTATTTCATTATTACAAAAAAATTACTGAAAATATATGTAGTTGTTGGTGCATAGCAATATTGCCAAGTTTGGAGAAGAAACAACGCCATGCTTCGAATTTGGATCTGAACACTTACAATTCCCTATCTAAATGATCAGATTTAGTTTGGTATCTCTAGTTTAATTTTCTGTTTATCTCCTTGAAAAAGTCCTGATATGGTTTTTAAAACCCATACGAGCCATCCAGTCCCATTATATGCAGATGAAACTTCTCTTGACTGCAGCAGAAACTGAAGTTGCTTATGTGGGGGTTGCATTTGTCCATACAATTCCAAGAATAATCTAATCAAAATAATTAAAAACAAACAATGGAAAATACCACAAATTTAATATAAGCAATGCCAGCTGTAAGTCATCATCTTTAAATAGAGAAGATGTATTAAAAATTCATTAACTTGAATTTGTATTACAGTCAGTGCTTGTCTGAAATTCAGGAGATTTTACATGGAGAGCTGTAATTTAAGGACAACTGCTTATTACCTTGCTCTTGTCATACGGTGTATCTGTCATTCTCTAGTAGGAGTGCAGATTACAAAAGCAGTACAGACTGTGTCCTAATTTAACTGGTCCTGTCCATCCCGTGTCAAGTCAGACTCTTCAGTTTTACAGTCCCCACTGCTAATAAGATCTTTACAGATAGCTTTGTTTAGATGTACCATGGGTTACTTCTTCACTTCTCTGTAAGAAAAGAGGAAAAGAAAAAGAACCTTTATTTATTAGATTTTGTTGTTCTTAGGGTCCTGAAAGGTCTATTGGATACAGAAGAGAGCCTTTTTATGGCAGGCCTTAAGTTTGTAAATGGATAATACTTTCAATTAAGTAGCTGAGAATAGTCATGGGAAAAGAATGCTTAAGTTTATGAAACAGTCAAATTGGCATTTAAGTGACCCTTTGCATGCCATTGCTTATCTGCATTGCTTAAAGATCATTTGGTTAGCAAGATTATATATTAAAACAAATAGTGTCAACAGACAATGAGTGTTTTACCTTCAATAAATACTTACTGTCAGATTATCAATGGTGCAGAAACGGCACAATTTTCTAAAAAACCTGTATTTAGTGCATTAAGTGAAGGTAATGTAGGCCACACACATAGTATTGTTTTTTCATGTCCGCTTTTGCAAAGAATGATAAATAGTCTGTTTTAGGAGAGTGTGTGCTGTAAAAACATTCACCTTTACCTGCAGCATGCTCCAAATATTTCAGTTTACATTGATAAAGCATTCGTTTAGTTCATTCAATGAAACGATAACTTCTACACAAGAGCAGCAATGGTAGTGCAGTTAAAATAGCATTCAAATTGGTTTTGGTTGTATTTATTTAAAGTAAATGACAAAACTTAGAGAAAAAGTCCCTAGAAATTTTTAAATTATTTTGCCAGCCACTGTTTACAGAAATCATTCTAAATGTTGTAAGTTCAAAATTAAATTGTTCGACACCGTTTTTCTGAAATTTTAACTGTGTGGTAATTGCATTGTAGAGAAAGTGAACTGTATTAGAGCATCCTAAACTACTACAAACACTTATGAAGATTATATACTTGCTATTGAGTTAAAAAAGCAGTATGAAATATTTCTTTCTAATTTTATATTAATACGATCTACTTATTAAAGCATTGATCTCTGATCTTACACTCCATAACAGTTACTTATTTCTATTCATGCTGCTAAACTGTTCAATTATTTAAAAAATTCCTTTGCATCATATGGGGTTGCTATAAGTATGCCTTAAATCCTAATCAATCTTATGTATTATGTGATTGACTTGCTTTTCGAACTGGCAATTTCATTTCTTTGTTTAACTTTGACATTTTTTTCATAACCCTAAAGCTATATTCATTTAGGCAAAAAAACCATTGATTTCAGTAGAGACTTTGGATTGTAAAATCTTTGAAACTGTCTTGTTGAAGCATACGGTAACTGAGCACTTTGCTATATATTAAAGTTGTATGACTTGAAAAAATGATTTTGAGCAGTTTTGATTAAAATGAAGAGATTTATTGACAGTCTTTCCTGTGGGGTGGTCATGTGCCTATATATACTTCATGTAATAATTTTTTGATGGTAAGTCAGAGTTCTATTATATTACACTAATTTTCATGCAATGTTTTTTCTTTACATGTGTGACTTCTTTTTTTGCTGCCTTTTTTTTTTAATGTAAGGAAATATAAAGTATGTTTGTAACATGAATATGTTACATGATAAATCTGTTTTTTGTTTTTCTTTACTTCCTTTTGTAAGTGTTGCTGATTTCCTTCTTATAATATCTGTTTATAGCATAAGGCATAGGTCTTTATAACAAAAAATCAAGTTGTTGAAAGTGTCGTTGCCTCAGGAAAACCACAGAAAAATCGTAAAACCAGAAAACTGTTCAGTGTAATTTCAAAATGGAATTTCAACCTTTTTAATTTGGGATTTGCTCCTAAAATATGAAAGCACTTACGAACCTGAATTAAAGTAGTATATTTGGGGAGCCATTTCTGATTTTTTTTTTTTTAATCTCAGACATTTTTCATATACTGCTCTTCATGTTGTAACTGTCTGCACATTAGACATTTATTAACTTTGTAGAGTCCATACAGTAGCCAGAGACTGTTTTTAGAATTTGATCCATGTCCTGTGGCAGTCAATAAACTTTCATCACCTTTAGTACAACTTAGATTGAAGAGTTAAATGGTAGAATTTCTTAGTTATTAACTTTTCAAATATAGTCAAAGACCCCTTATTTCCTCTAAAATCAACAGCTGAATTGAAAAGCTAGGAAGAAGTTCAAGTGATAGCACATCATAAAAATAATTCAAAGTTTTAAGGGTATTTAGAGGTACTCTGTAGTAAGAGAGAGTTTAAAGATGAATGTATATTTAATGTTTTCACAGAACATTAATTCACATAGCCAATTTAAGCTGTAAATCTGTGTTACTTGGTCTAAATTTTCAGTGCAACAAAGGAAAGACCTTCTTAAGTTGAGACGGGAAAATTTTGGCTACTGCACTTATTTTTTGCTTTAGATTTATTACCAATGATTTAGCTTTTACCTGGTTTTCTTTTCTGAATAATATGATCTCTACTTCTAGTAGAAATTACTGGTCACTTTATACCAAGTTTTTATGTTTGCAGTTTATATAATCTGGTCTCATGTGTGTCATGATGTAATATTTCATCAACTAAGACACTTAAGAATCTAGAAAATAGATATTAAGATTCTTGATTTATTTATTTTTCTTTTTAGACGTCAACATTATCCAGGCATTCATCATCTATGTACTGCTTTTCTTACTTTCATATTGCCTCCTTATTTGCAACAGTTTTATTGTGCTTTAGACATAAGAGGTCATATGTTATTTACAGCAGAGGACATGGACAATAAGGAAGAAGAACCTTAATCGAAGGAGCAAATTGAAAGAAAAAGGTATGAACTTACTTATTTTCAGAGTTTCTATAATTTAATTACTTTTTTAATGTACAGGATTACATGTTGAAAAATAACTTCCATGGTGTTTCACGAGTTTGTAATTTTAAAGTGGCAAGGAAAAAGATTTGAAAAATTTCTCTATTTGGTAGATGTGTTTTAAAATAAGTAGAAGGAAGGTACCAAAAGACTTGTATCTTGCTTAGAATGTAAAAGGTACTATTTGTTTTTAGAAATAAATTGCATTTTGTAGACATATAAATTATGTGCCACAATTCAGGTTATAAAAATATTCTGCTCACATGAGAGATCCCATTGAAATGAGAAGAAATACTAAACGAATACAGTAGGTTTCTGTGAATGTCAGATTCTGCAGTAGTAAAAGGTTTAAAGTACGCACGCACCAGCCCTTTATCACAGACAGTCTTACCTCAGTCCTGACTCTACAAACACTTAGGAACAAGCATAACTTTAACTAACTGAGTGTAGTTCTGTTGAATTCACACACGCACGAAATGAAGCACATACGTAACTGGGACCGAGATAAACTTGTAGTCAAAAGTATTAATTGCATAGATAATAGGTAGTCATGTGATAACTGCAGGATGTTTAATGAATGAGGAGCTGAAGTAGAACAAACTGCATCATAGTTAATTTTTCTAAGGCTGAGGTAGCGTGTAAGAAGGGATCTGTCAAAAAATTCATTCTACAAAAAGTAATGATGAAATGTAAATGAATTTTGGAATAACCCTACCCCGTTTTACCAAGTTATTATATTAAAAATTTTTATATTTGATGGTAGTGTATTCCTAAATATTTTAAAAAAAATTTTAATGTGTTTTGCATTCAATAATGTGATATGAATGAATATGAAGCATATTCTTTCTTCATTGTTTTTTACTTTTTTCTTTTTTGTGTCTTTTTTGTTTGTATAGTAATATCGAAAAATTCAGAATCGGAGCCTTAATACACTCAAGTTTTTCGTGATGGCTTTTGAGACTGGCAGTTTGCTACTTCTGGTTTCTGTGTATCAACAGCTCCAGAAATACCAAATTATTGCTTATAAAGTCTGTAGTGACTAAAGAATGGTAGAGTGGTAAATAAGGATAAGGCTTGGTCAGTTTTACAGGGCAATTTGTGTAGCTTGTTAACTTGGGTTCTCTTGAAAAACACATGTTTTAGTGCAGCCAAATGCAAGGTCATAAGGATAAGAATAGGGAATTAGGGTCATACTTTGTAGGAGGGAAGATTGTATCCTGAAAAGCAGTAATTCTGAAAGCAGCTTTACAGTCTTGAAAGATAAGCAACATAAGATGTCTTTGTAACACTCTCTGAACTTTAAATTAAATGTTTACCTTAAAATAAAGGAGGTGAGACATTACCAGTAATATAGAAAAGAAGTTTTGGGATTAGAATTATTGTACAGAGCTTTTCTGCTCCAGGTAAGTGCTCTAATAACTGAAATAGTCATGTCAGCACTTGTTCTCTCTCCTGGCTGCATGACATTTGCATTCTTTTCTGCTCAACAACACAACTTCCTGTACCCAGAATGGTCAAATAATCCAATAGTAAGTGAGTTCTGAATCCTCACATAAGCAATGAATTCTCTTATCCTGACTCTGTGCTTCAATAACATCATAAAGAGGTGGAAATCACATCTCTGCCCTTTTTCCTCTCACAAAAGAAAAAAAATCACCTTGCCCTTTCCTGAAAGAATGGATGCATCCACCCTCAGAAGAGGGCGCCGTGCTCTAGATTTGAAATGGAGGGAAATATTTGCTGGCAACCCCTGAAAAATCTAATTTCTAGAGAGGGGCAGCTGATTTCTTGTTGGCTAAATCTGTGATTCTTCTTCCATATGAATGTTTTCAGGAATGTTGTGCACTTAACACACTTAACAGAGTGTTCAAATAATGTTCCTGGGGAGCAAGCGGAAGTGTCAGTTCCTGTGTGCCTTCTCTCTTTTTCTTGACTACCTGTTCCGTATTAAGACTTAAAAGATCATTATGTAGGTTTTACACATGAGGGAGAGACAGAGATGGGGTGAATATGTCATCTGTATGGTATACTTTCTGGTGCAAGAGGGTTTGCTAAATGAAAACAAAAACAGATCCAGTTGTTGAGGTTTCAGTCTAGGCAAATTGAGAGTAGCTATAATATTTCAATGTGCAGCAGTGAAAGTAGCAGATTCTGAAATGAAACATTATTTACAGCCTTCATATGAAGACTAGATTTTTCTCTGAGGTATAACCTGAGCATTGCCCAGCCAATTTTGAGCTTGGTGCATGAATACTGATGAAATTTTATTATCTGTATTATTTAGAAGGTCAGGTTTGCTAATAACGGTGCTTCTCTCTGCCTTTAAAATATGAATCCACAAATTGCTTTATGAAAGTTTTTAGTAATTTAATTCTTCTGATGTAGTCAAGATTACCCTAAGCATCAAGGATGGCATCATTTCAGGGTACAGGATTAGGCCCTGATGTTTCCATTTGGTTTTTGTGAGCTTCTGCTTTTGTCAGCAATTTGGGTAGTATATGAATATAATTCATGGCCTTTGTTAGAGTGTTTGCTTTTGATTCAGCAGCATTTTCTGTGTGTTGGACAGATACATTCAGAGAATATAAGGACTCAATGAGAATAAGGACACTGATCAGCATTGTGAACAGCGGTCTCAGCGTACCAGTAACCCAGTCACTAACAATTTTGCAGAACTTGGTGGGAGAGAAATTAAGGAAATTCTTGTGAGAATAAATCAAGAGCTTTTGTGAGCGTTTCTCAGGTGTGAGAGGCGGTATAAGGGTGGGCAAACAGGTGTTCAGATAGGGACCCCCCAAACTTAGGAATTCACTGATGGACTTAGAAGTCACGAACATAGAAGTTATCATTTTACTGTTCTAGTGATGACAAAAACCCTGTGAATGTTTTGAAAGCAGAGGGGCATCTTTTATTTGAATAGTTTTTGGAGTTTTTTCCCTGTTACTTCAAAGAATGGGATAACGTTCCAAGGAAGCAACTATGATCTTTATGGTAGCACTTTGAATGACTGTGAACACAGCAAGGTGATGTTTGTCTAGGCTAAAGAAACTGATGCTGCAGCAAGCAAGATATTAAATTAGATACCAGACTATTAGCTTTGTAGAGAGATTAGAAAAAGGGTTTAATTTTAGAATGTTATGAATGATACCTGTGATGTGAGTCTGTGCTAGCCATAGTGATGAAGAAAGAAAGTAGTGGGGAGGTCATGAAGGTTGAAAAGGCAAAGGCTCATTAGATTCTTGTCTGTCAGCCGTGCTGAGCTAAAACTGGCAGCTTCACATCCCTAAGAGAAAGATCATCTGACATTTTTTCACAGAACTGTGGTTAATCATACCATGATTACCATGGAGAGGGAACCTGTAGATGGTCTTTGACTAGAGACTACTGGACATTGAATAGAGGAAGAAGAGAAGAGAGTGAAGGACAGAACCACTTAAAATAAGCAGGAAGTTGAAGGAATTAGATGGGGGTAGAACTAGAAGAGATGAATTGTAGAATCTATGGGAGGATGGGACTTGAAGATGAGAATGGTTTGATTTTTCAAGTAGTCAACCGGTTGAAGAAATGGAGGTGAGTCTAAAATTTATAAGTTAGTTTAAATTCTGGGGAAGGAAGTTTTACTTTGAGAGCTACATTCCCCAGACAGGAAGAGAACTAAAGTTTAAAAAGAAGCCCATACTAATAGTCTTTGCTGAATTCGTTTAATCCTTGGAATCTAGAGAATTAAATTCTTTGGAGCACTGCCATCTAGTGGCACCCGTTACAATCACCTGTTCTCTTTTTAAATCCTAGTTTGTGAAGGGCAAAGGGATCATTTAACTGACGCTAATTTAGGTCCGTTAAAGCTGTTCACATTTCATAAGTGACCAGTTTCCTGCAATTAGCTAATTTCGCAAATGCAAATGATCTATGTGTGGGTATGCATGGCTTCTGTGTAGTAGACAGAAAAATTCAAATGACTTTGTTAATAATTTAAACAGCAACAGAACTATTTTTTTTTTCTCTAATTCTGAGTTCTTCTGTGAAAGTATCTTGTTTGATTGTAACAAAGTCCAAAGACACCTACAGTTGTAAGATTTTATGGTAAGTCAGATCAAGAAAGCAATAATTTTCTTGCTGTGAAGTCTTATTTTCCCTGTGTAAAATATCCACAGGCTTAAAAATACATATAACTTTTCATTCACACTTGCAAAAAAAAAAACGCCTTGAAGAGCAGGATGTACCAATTTATCAAGAATTAAACTTCCCAAGGTCAGCTACAACTCTCTCCTGAGACTGACTGTATTAAGTTTAATTCATCAGATAGCAAAGGTGCCTTTTTTTTGTGCTCCTGTTTAATCTTGGCAGGTATCAGTTATCTGAGAGTTAAAAAGCTATTTTTTTAGCCATGAAAACCAGCATTAAGCTAAATATATTTTTAATAACGCTATATATGGATTGTCAAACTTGTTCCTCACAGACATCCTACAAAAATTTTAACGGGATTTGTAGCTTCATGTTATGTTTGTTAAGATTCGTTCATACAGGAGTGCCTGCATCTCCCTGAGATATTCTGATTTTACACTTTTTTACCAGCAGATGGAAAGAATATTATTAGATCAGTATTAGTATTACTTGGAATTTTTGCTCCATGTTGTTTCCCTCTTCCAGAAATGAAAAGTCTGATTGTTGTTTTACATTAACTCCTATTTGATTATTTAGTATAAACTCCTTGAATTGAAAACTATTTGTGACAAAAGTGCCCTAAAAGAAGGCCAGCTCTTTTTGCACTGTTGCCTCAAAAATCACTTTTAATCACCAAATGATAAGGAATATTTTGATTGTTTTATACCTATCTTGTAGAGCTTTACTTGACATTCCTTTTGTGCAGACACGTACCTTGAAGAGTCAGAACGACCTGTGGTGGGCTGACCCTGGCTGGATTCCAGATGCCCACAAAAGCTGCTTGATCACTTTCCTTCTCAGCTGGGCAGGGGAGATAAAATATAATGAAAGGCTCATGGGCTGAGATAAAAACAGGAAGAGATCACTCCATTTACCATCATGGGCAAACCAGAACTGAATTGGGAATATAGAAGTTTAACTTATTTCCAATCAAATCAGAATAGGAAAATAAGAAATAAACCCAACTCTTAAAAACACCTTCTCCCCACCCATCCCCCCTTTGGGTTTAATTTTACTCTGGAATTGTCTGTTTCTTCTACCCCAGTGAACAGAGGGATGCGTAGCAGGGATTGAGGTCAGTTCATTACATGTTTTCTCTGCTGCTCCCTCCTCAGGGTGAAGACTCCTCACATTCTACCCCTGCTCTAGCATGACATCCCTCCCATGGGAGACAGTCCTCCATGAACTTCTCCAAAGGGAGTCCATCCCACAGGCTACTCTGTGTACTGCTCCAGCATGGGTCCCCCATCGGGTCACAAGTCCTCCCAGCAAACCAGCTCCAGCATGGGCTCCTCTCTCCCAGCACCACAGCACCACAGCTCCTGCCGGGAGCCTGGTACAGTGTGGGCTTTCCACAGGATCACAGCCTCCTTTGGGCATCCACTTGCTCCGGCATGGGGTCCCCCAGGGTCTGCAGGTGGATATCTGTTCCACCATGAACCCCCATGGGCTGCAGGGGCACATCCTGTCTCACCATGGTCTGCACCACAGGCTGCAGGGAATCTCTGCTCTGGCACCTGGAGCACCTCCTGCCCCTCCTTCTTCACTGACCTTGGTGTCTGCATCTTCTGCAGCTGTTTTTGTCACATATTCTCACTCCTCTCTTCTCTCCCTTCAGTTGCTTCTGCTCAAATTTTTCCTCCGTCTTCTTAAATATGTCATCCCAGAGATTATCCTACCATCGCTGATGGGGTTGGTCTCAGCCAGTGGTGGGTCCACCTTTTATCAGGCTGGCATTGGCTCTGTCTGATGTGGAAAAAGCTTCTGGTAGCTTCTCACAGTGTCACAGTGTAGCTGCTCTGCTGCCAAAACCTTGCCAATAGAACCCAGTAAAACACCAAATGTTTAGATATAAAGAAACATTAGGAAGGCCAAAAGCTTGCCAGAAGTTAGCATTTCAGTTCTTGTTTCTCTTTTCCTTAAGAAATAGGTAAAAAATTCCATTTGAACACAGGAACCATCCAGAAAGATTTAACAAACTATTCCCAGACCTGCATTTTTTTTTTCTGTGTAAGAACTACAACTTATGGGATAGTACTACATTTTAAGACTTCCTTTTTAATGCCCAAATGTACTTCAGAAAGCATTTTTTTTTAAATCAAATGGCTGGTTCTCAGTTATGTTGAGACACCCTCTTCCCTCTGCCACTTACTCAATATTCCGATGATTTAAATAGGTTTTAAGTGGAAATACATTGCAATTAGCAGAAATGAGAATATATAAATTCTCTAAGATCTGCCTCTGGGAGTGAAATTGCAACTAACAGAAGTACAACTTCTTTCACATTCCATGAATGCACAAAAACCTCATTATTAATTTAGTGTTTGCAGAAAAACGACCCCAAACCTGACTAACACCAGTAGATGTCAGTGTTGGCATATTCCAATGTGTTGAGAAAAGTCAAGTGTCCCATTCAACATGCATTTTAATTTGCATACATGTATGGATATCTGAATATATGAAACCGACTGTTTTTTCTTGTTCTGATAAATTGTTGATGTTTTTGTTTTTGCTAGGTAGTGCTTACTCTAAATCAAGGGCCTTTCAGTTTCCCACGCTCTGCCAAAGTCTAACTAAAAGTTAGTCAAAATTATTCAATGCTTCATTTATTTTCACATTTCTTTTAATGATTAGTTACATGTGTTTCCCCCTGAATATTTCAAGAAGTGGACATGAAATTGCATTTTCATATTTTTAGCAAAGATGTGTTATGCTTGTATTAAAGTGCAAGTTAATGAACTGGAAATCACAAAAATACTGAGAAGCAATACGTTTGTTATTGCAAATAATACTTGCTTAATAATTAATAACAATTAAATCCCAGAGTGTAACAGTTATTCTTTCATTTTTAACTTCATCAGGCAATTCAGGAATGGGGACACAAAGTACAAGGGTGCATAATTCAATTCAGATATGGACTATGTTTCCGTATAGTACGTGTGTGCTTCTAAACATTATACAGAGTCCTGTCTCTTCTTCTGGTTTCTGAATATCCCTCAATTCATTTTTTTGTAAATGTCACCACCAGTGGCAGATATTTTTTATTTTAAAATGTAACTTTCCTACAAAGACTGGGGTTATTTAATTCAAATTTCTTGGGACAATTTTCAGGGAAGATTGATTTTAGCCCTTCATGAGCTTCGAATAACTTTGAATTAATTTTTCAGATCCCCTTGTTTTGATGCCTATCCTGAGATATGCAGATTTTTTTCCCATTAAAGAATAAAATATTTTTCAACAGCGTAGTCCCCATGTCACTCCTTTTTTTTTTCCCTTTACAACTTTATATCAAATAAAATCCAGTCCATTAAAACTAAGGGAATGTGATATATAAATCTTATTTCAAATGAACATCTAAATAAATTAAGTTTCCTTTTTTTAACAGACAAGTTTGATTAAAAGATCAGTCTGGGCTCTGGAGATGAATGCTATCAAAGATGAAAATACGTTAAATATGTCAGCTAATTTCAAAATCATCATGAAAGAATGAAGGTTATGCAGAAATGGATTGCTGAGCCAGAGGTTGACACAGAGATAAGGAAAAGCTCCCCTACCAAGCACCTACTGAATCAAGCATCTACTGTGGTTATCCTCAGACAACACAGACAGATGCACCAGTAGAAAAAACACCTACTTTGACTGGGCAAGAGGATGGTGAGAATGAGATTTGTTCTTGTGAAATGACCTCAAAAGGCTGGAATTAGCTACACTGTTTTCTGAAGAAGAAAGAAATTGAAGAAATCAAAGCAAATAATAAACCCTAGAAAATTAGAAGTTGTGGTTAAGAAATTAAGTCAAGCCCCAAAGGTTCTTAAATGCTGTTTTTTAATTAATGTGTATTGCCTTTTTAAAGAATAGATTTTAATTTCTAATTGTATTACGTAATTACAGGTAATTTAATATTTTTTAATATTAAACATTTCTCTGAAATTAGGCAATAAAAGTTTAGTTCTCTAGGAATGATATCTTTTTTAATGCAGAGAAAAAATACATACTGCCCAGTTATCTTTAGGACATTTAGTATGTACTGCAATTTAAATGGAATAACATTGCTTCATGAGATGACACAAAAAGTTTTATCTAAGTATAAATGCGTTGTTAAAATGGTCAAACTTCTTCCTCTGAAAGATGAGGGGGAAAAGGATGCTCCTGCTAGTTTTTTGGCATTACTTAAATACTTATGTTCTAAGTGTGACCTGCAAAAATTCCCCAAATGTTATCTGGTTTTGTGTACAGCTACATGTGTATGTATTGTATGTATTACTCTGATGCTCAGGCCTGGTCCTTCAGGCCAGTTTTCCATTCAGCTTCTCATTTTTTCTGCTTTTAGGCATCTTTCAGCAGATTTATTCTTGTGAAAATCAAAGATACTTAAATGGTAAGATATACTGGTACGGTGAGTTGTGACTAAGAGAGGAGACCTTTTTCCAACATCTTGTTTTAGACAGGAGTACTGTATGTTCCTTGCTGTCTAAAGCTTTCATATAAACTTTGCTAAACCAAGGGGATTTAATCTTTGTACTATTTTGCATGTCATTCCTGCATGGCCCTGCTCTATTTTCTATTTAATTTTCCATTTTTTTGCTAGTAGGATTCTTATGTATAAAATATTATAAATATTAGGTACATAGTATTCTAAATATATATATACATATGAAACATTTTCTCTCTATTCCCTTCTGGTATCCCTTCTGTATTAGAAAGGTTAGTATTGTTTGTGTCAAAGATTGTTTCTGTTAAAGACTTCTGTTTCTTTCACTTTGACATCTCAGAGCAGATACTGATATTCAACATGTCTGAAGGTTGTCATGTTGGATTTTTTTCCAGATTAACCTTTTGGAAATATCCTTGTAAGTTCGAGAGCTTTTTTCCCACCTCTGGGTGGTGCTGCTTCTGTTTATATTCTCATGGCCTCTTCCTACTGTTACTGGGATTTATCTTTGATATATTCATCTGTCTAGGATTTATCATCATTTAGCCAAGTTGGAAATTGTCCACTCTGAAATACTATCCTGTCTTAGGTTTAGAATTGTCCTTGTAAACCTAAGTTAAAACCTTTGGAGGAAATAAGCAGGCAACTGTAAGTGCTGAATATTTGGGGGTCATGAACCAGGAATCAAAAATTCTGCTTACTTGCAGCTTCTGTAATGGCTTTTGATAAATGGCTGATAAGTTAAAATATTATCATTAACAAGAAAACTAACAATTGATTTTTGAATGTTTGTTGACTGGCAGATTGCAATTTTATATTGTTAATATGTCTGAGAACCTTTAGATAATTTTGATATATTTTTCCTTATGTCTGTGTCTCTAGGAAGGCTTCCTGTTCATGATAAATTCAATATCAAGGTGTTTTCAGCAAACATTATCAGAGCCCCAGCACCCCTTGTTTGCTAGTTTTCAAAAAGTTTGCAGAAGTGAGGGGATGGAATTCCAAAATAAACTTTTGCTTGCATGTGGATCAGCAGAATATGGAACTGCTGGTTTGGTGAAACTTTTCCTCCTAGTGGGACTACTTCTGAGGAGAAGGACACTGAGTTATTAAAAGGAACTGAGATCACGGACTTTCAAGAAGCAAATATAAAAGTAGAACTAGTTGATTCAATACAGCCTGTTCTTCAAAGTGCAACAGTTAGTAGTGGAAATTTAGAAAATGAACTGAGAAGACTGGCTGAGCTAACAGAAAAGGAAGAGCATCCCTCAGTTTTTCACTACTTCAGGCATGGAGCCATACAAAGAAAGTTACGCAAGTTAAGGTCAGCTGTGGATGACTTGGAAGAAATTTAATGCCAAGTTTTACTTCTATCAAACAGTATTTTTTAAAAAATTGTATCTGGGTTCTTCAACAGGTGAAGAACTAGGAATAGGAGAGCTGATAAAGAGCTGAATGCTTCTGCCTTTTACCTTTGTGTGACAGCATGATCCAAGTCTCCTCCCACAAGAATGAAGATGCTCTTAATAAACTGTCTTTATTTACCCTAGTGGTCTCCAAGCACAATAATATTTCTCTGGAGACCCTTGATCAGGATAAAACACTTCTAAATGGAGTTGGGGATAGGATAAACAGAAAGGACAGAAAGTTTTTCATTTCAAGGTTTGCTGCTGACAAAGTGGAAACATCTATTTTTATTTTCTGCAAAAGCATAGCAAACAAGTAAATTGAAAAGTCATGTATTTCTTGTTTATAATTACACTATTATTCGATACTGCAATTTTATACAATAATGCTATTGTTTTTCTATATATGTTTATTTTTTCAACACTTTTAAATTTCCTTTCTAGTGCTACAAACCTGCCATTACTTCTGCCCAAACCCTGCACAATAAGAAATAAATAACCAAAACAGAATAATAGCATTGCTAAAAAAACAGAAATGAAAATATTGTTTTTAAAGTCTATAATCTGAATGTGGAAGCTGTAAAAGCTTTCAAAGGAATTCTTTAAGCAATGGTTTAGTTTTCTGTGTTTGTGAAAGCTGGGCAGGGAAGTCTTGTGTTGTACTTCCATGTGGTATTTTAATTAACATCTGTGTTACACGCAGCAAGGGATAACCATCTTGGGACCCCAAAGTACTTCACCCTGTATGTGATGTCACACAGTTAAAGGTTAAACAACATCTCAGCTCTTAAACCAGCATTTGATGTTTGGAAGAGCAGTCCTCAGCAGCTGCTTTGGAGTTCGTGACCCTTGTACTGGAGTGCTCAATAGTGCAAGATTGAACTGGATTTTTTTGTGTTGATATTGCTCTTTTGCACTTTTAAATAATGTAAACAGCATTTCTTATGCTAAAATGCAGCACCCCATTCACTGGAATACTTGGAAATGTGCAGAGAAATGAAACAGTGAAGTACAAAGCAAGCTTGGCTTCATGTTTTGGTTTCTGGATTCCTTTCACCCAACTGTTCCAAGCCACAATAAATTCTAAGGAGGTTCCCAGTGTGTCCTGCAGTCAGATCCAGCCTTCAGATTTTACTCTGTTTTCCTGAGTTGCCTTTACCAAAATGCATATTGTCTTAGGGTGAAATTTTCACTCATTACACCATTTCTGTTAAGGTTTCTCTTAGGGCAAAAACTTTTATTTTTCATAAGACATAGTACTTATTTTATCCACCTGCAGTATGCAATACTTACCTATTACCTTCCAGACTTCATAAATTATCTGACCAGAGAATTGACTGTATTCATAGAAACTGAGTTATTATCTTGTGTCTCTGGTATTCACTCCAGACTTTAGAAACAGAATGTCAAGGCTCTGAAAGGCTAAAACTTCCACACCCTGGCAAAGTGGATCATTGACCAACGGGCCAATATCAACTGTCAAAATTACTTGCCACTGCTATTGCATATTTTAGTGAAAACTCTAGTGAGTTTTCCCTTTAAGAGATATGAACACAATTCCTATGCAGTTTATGGATCCTAGAGATAGGTTATAGACCAAAATTTGAGAATTACTGATGCAGTAGGACAGTCTCAGATTTGCATGTCTCCATATTAATTTCCATAGGGCTGTTAAGTTTGTGTTATATGCATAATGAACATGTGTGAAATTTGTCATGATATTTGTCAAGAGAATTTTGTTAGGGACTGTTAAGCACTTTCTACAGGAATCATAACACAGTAGTTTGAAAAGCTTATTGCTTTTTTTGCAAGGACAAGTTAATTATTTCTCACTTTCAAATAGAGGAATTCTGGTACTTCTAGAAACAAATAACTACTTTAAAGAAATCGTAAACCATGGTAATATCCCAGTGGATTAATATTTTGTGCTGAATATTCTCGTATCTTGAAGTCTGATTCTGCATATATGTAAACATTAGGAAAATTTTTCAGATTTTTAGGTTAAATAAAATTTTGTTGGTCAAGGCATTTTCTTAAAAATGCTAGTAATACCTTCAATGAAAAAATTTTCTCATTTCCTCGATATTACTCTTAGCACATTTGAGAAGTTCCTTCTGCAATATAAGCAAGTTATTTACTTATTTCATTTATAGCTTGTAAGCTTATAACCACTGCTGTTTAATGCTGACTGGCATAAATATTTGATTTACCTCTTTTGAGACAGAATTTTTGCTGCTTGGGGTAACCTGAATTTTATAAATAAATAGAGCAGAAATAAAGCTGGTAAGCATCACTGACGTGTAAGTTAAGTTTTCAAAGTTTTTTTTTTTCTCTAGTTGCCTTTGCCTAATTTCAAGAATGTTTTTGTATGTATTTAACTTTACATTAGTTCTTTTATCCATTATAAAGCAGACCTGGATCTTCAAAGTCTTGGAACAGAAGTTGGATTTCTAAGGCAAAAAGAAAGTACTTCAGCATATTTCAAAAATAACCAAATAACTGTAACTGTATATATATATAACACTATATATATACATATATATAAAGGAGAGCTGAAGCTGATAATTGTCCCATAATGGAGACTGTGTTATTATGCTTCAGTCAACCCTGCTCTGCCATGCCCTTTAAACTGGGAAGGAGGAACTTAAAAGGGAAAGAGAGCACCTGGCTGACAGAGCAGGTCCTGCAGGTCAGAGCAGCGTCTGTCAGGCTCTTTGTCCAGTTTCGGAACCACTGGTACGAGAGACACAAGCTGGAAAGAGTCCATTGGAAAGGCAACAGACGGTCAGGAATCTCGGTTGTATAAAACAAGGCTGAGGGAGATGAGTTAGCCTGGAGAAGGTAGGGCTAAGAGGGAAATCTGTTCTCAGCTGCATAGTGGGTGGCAGCAAGGAAGGGAGTCGGTCTTTTGAGAGCTGCTCAAAGCAGGACGCAATAGTCACAGGTTGTAACCAAGGAAAATTAAAATAAAAGTGAACTTGGAGACTCTCCCAGCCCCTGCACCTGTTCCCCTGCCTGGTATTGTTAGAATAATGTAGTAATTTTGTGTTGTTTTAGTAAATGTGAACTGCATTTGGATGTATCTGGTAAGTATCTTGGAGAACAGATATATTTTCAAATAAAATATGTTTGAAAAAGTCAGTGCTATGGAAATAAATAAATAACTTCTGTTACTCCTGCTGGCTAATTCAATACATTACAGAAGGTCTACAAATTAGCACCTACTAATAAGCTTGCATCACTACTTGTTAATTTCATTTCAAAGCTAATGGAAATGAAAATAGAAATTAAAGGAAAAAGGAAGAAAAAAGAAAATCTGAGGATAAAAGACTATATTATTTTTATGCTTGTTTAAGATTTTCAGTCATTAGGAGTAATAACAATCAGGAATAACATCATGTACTACTGCATTTTTTTCATTACAGGGTTTCAGTATAAGCCAAAAAAAAAAAAAGGATGCACTAATGAATCACAGAGTATGTTTCTTTTGCTATTAAGTGTTTACTACAGCTATTCAGGATTTTAGTGCTGTGATCAAGGAAGACCCCGGCAATGCTCAGGTGGGACAAAAGAATTTGAATTTTAAATGGATTATTAAAATAATATTAATATATAGAAGAATGAATGTGCACTAAAAAATAACAAAGCAATTGCATTTCCGAAGGGGTGTGTAATAGAAATAGAATAAGACTTCTATGCCATGGTATTCATTGGGGAATCTTTGTATTACTTTAATGACTTTGGATTAGTCCCTAGACCTTAATGTAACTAAGCACAGAACCATGTGCTCAGATCCCACTGGAGTAAAGCAAATATAGAGTCAGTTGGACTTAAGCATGTGCATATTGCTTTGCTGTAAAGAGATGGATTTATACAGATGCTCAAAGTGAAGGATGCCCTTAAGGATTACGTAGTTCTATGACTAATTTTCACTGGTTGCCTAGACACTTCGAGTTTTAGCATTATGCTGAATTAATGTTTTCCATTAAAAGTTTGAATTATGAATGAGAAGCATCTTTATTTTTGAATTATAAGGATTATTTAGAGTTTTGACTTATAAAGACTGGGAAAAGTTTATATAAATCATAGAAAAGTATATATTTCCCTGCTAGAAAATGTATCTTATTTTTAATATGGTTCTTAGAAAGACTTAACGTTCTTTCTGTATTCTCTTCTGGATTAATGAAAATAAGATGTAGAACAGAAATCAAAGCAGATACTAAATATCAGTTTACAATTCCAGAATTTAGGTATCTGCTTGCTTTATCCATGGGATGCAGGGGTCTGAGCAGCCATTATCACCAAGGCCCCTAATCAATACAGTTAGCAAACTCTAGGTAGATTGAATAAAGACTTTTCTATAACATGTGTTTGCATGGCAAGGTTTTGGCAGAGGAGGGGGCTACAGGGGCGGCTTCTGTGAGAAGCTGCCTGAAGGTTCCTCCATGTCTGACAGAGCCAATGTCAGCTGGCTCCAGGATGGACCAAGGCCAGCCAAGGTCAAACAAGGTTAAACAGCCAGTAAGTGTATATTTTTGGGTGAAATTACTTGCTCTCTTCTCCTTGGATTATATTGATTAGATCTTCATCAACTGTAATGAAAAGCCAGACACCTACCATATGTCGTAGACATCTACAAACAGACACCCAAATTCAAAGGTCTTATGCTGGAACTGATTCCTACCCAACTTAAGCAGAAGTGGCTAGGGAAGGATTCTTCTTTGTGTGTCTCCTACCTGCCAACACGTCTCCTTCATCACAGGGAACCACGGCACCTTGCAAAGCTTTCCTGTGACATCAGGTTCCTGTGCTGCTAACCTTGTCATTGAGCTGCCTCTGTGTGTTTCTGCTTTCTACCTTGGCTGTAAAGTGAAGGTACAACAGGGCACACAAAGGCACCGTGCAGCTTCAGGCTGGGAACACACAGCAGTGTTGAACTGTCTTTTTGACAAGGCTGCTTTCTGAGACAGTGCTAGTTCCTAAGTGTTTGAGCTCAGATGTCAAGTCAAATTGAACTTGAGCAAAGACTATTTGTGCTTAGAGGTTAGTTGGCCAGGAATGATGCTGATGGATAAAGAAAAAGAGGTGATTACAGTAACTGAAAGTCAAGCTTTTGTTGCGAAGACACTAGTTCCTTTATAAATAAAGTATTATAAAAGTTGTTATTTGCTATCACTCTCCAGAAAAAATCACTTAATGTACAAGCATAACTGCAGAAAAGGTGTATATGGCACTGGAATGGATTGCACTCAGAGGCTGTGGAGTCTCCATCCTTTGAACTCTGCTCGTTCTCTATAGCACTGTATTTTAACAGGGCAGATTTTGATAATGGTTTGAAAGAATATGAATCAGCTGAGAAAGATTTTTCAACAGTTAGTGTTTATTTACCTGTTATGATTATGTTTGGTACCATACTAACAATTATGATAAAAATTTACTTAGCTTTATTTCATAGATCAGAAAGTATGTGTATGTTTTCTACCTGAATTGATCAGATATAATGATGTAATTAAAAGGATGATATTAAAGTAAGCATGCTGATTAATATGAGCTTTTTCCAGTCTCAAAATTGAAAGAATATGTCATTTAGAAGGAAAAATATTTCATATGATGTGTGTCATTAGCAGCTGAACAAATATCCATTCTAAATGAAACTTTGACAAGAAGTTACAGGAAAGTATGACACTTAAGTGTGGAAATTTTTGTGAGTTTTTGTGTGTATGTGTTGAGATATATGGGTGACTAGAAAAAGACATTGAGGTAGTTTATTTTGAATATAAACATGAAATTTAATGAACATGGTCTTTGTGAAACAAGTTTTGAAACTGTATTCACCCTTCATAAGTTTTTCTGTTGGGAATAGAGATGATTCATAGAGCAGAGGAATTTAATCAAAATTTCATCTTCATTTTAGTATAAATCAGCCCTTTTGTTCAGGTTCATAATAGCT
Source organism: Gymnorhina tibicen (assembly GCA_013399875.1). Classification (NCBI taxonomy): domain Eukaryota; kingdom Metazoa; phylum Chordata; class Aves; order Passeriformes; family Artamidae; genus Gymnorhina; species Gymnorhina tibicen. The sequence goes on along the minus strand of VXAZ01000687.1, from coordinate 438,873 downwards.
AAGTTATATTCCTCTATTGCTGCTTTTGTCATTGCAACTATCATGAGACTCAGTGACTTTTGTTACAGAGGCAAATTTCTTCCAGTAACTAAAGCTACGGTTTTTTGTATTATTTTTATTGAAACAAAGTTTCATAATGTGTCTTTGACTTGACATCTCTTGACTGCACAGGTTATGGCCTTTCCTGAAAGGATAACTCTTTTTAGACTTTTTTCTTCACAGTGGCTTATATAAGGCTGTGTTTTGGATTTGTGCTGAACACAGGGTTGATAACAGAGAGATGGTTTTGTTCTTGCTGAGCAGTGCTTACACAGAGCCAAGGCCTTTTGTGCTTTTTTGTACTGCCATGCTGGTGAGGGAGCTGGGAGTGCGTGGGAGGCTGGGAGGGGACACAGCTGGGGCAGGTGATCCAAACTGACCAAAGGGATATTCCAGACCATGTAACGTCATGCTCAGTATATAAAATGGGGGAAAAAAGGAATAAGAGTGGATGACTGAAGTGATAGTGTTTGTCTTCCCAGGTAACTGTTTGTGTGATGGGGCCCTGCTGTCCTGGAGATGGCTGAACACCTGCCTGTCGTGGGAAGCAGTGAATGAATTCCTTGTTTTGTTTTGCTTGGATGCGTGGCTTTTGTTTTCACAATTAAACTGTGTTAATCTCAACCCATGAGTTTTCTAAGTTTTACCCTTCCAGTTCTCTCCCCAGTCCTGCTGTTGGGGGCATGATTGAGGGGCTGTGTGGGGCATGACTTCTGGCTTGAGTTAAATGACAATGTTACCAGAAATCTATTTGGAATGACAGTTTTTCTTGAAATTAAATAGAATATCTTACCATGGATGATCTGTTCTCCAGTAATTTGGAATACAAATTTCTAGTAATAGTTTTTAGAAGTACCTTTTAGCTTTTTGCAACAGTGCTATAAAAAAAATCTGTTACATTGCAAAACCCAATAGAGAGAAATCCTTTGTGACTACAACAGAATTCAATTATCAGAAGAGCTATGTCAGGTCTGATCAGACCATTGTAGCTATGTGCTTCTATGAAGAGTTTAATTGTTTGTAGATTTTGCTTCTTTGCCTTTAATATTGACTGTTACATTACTAAAGTTAAGTTTGTAGAAGACCAAGGTGACTGCATATTTATTTACTGCTTTTTTGCCACATCTTGTTCTTTTTTCTTGTTGATTTATCCTACTTATTTTTATGAAATCATCCCCAGTGGATCAAGTGTAATGTACAAAGTATAAATACACGTGTGTCTGTATTTCCACACATGGTTATCATGTTGATGAAATTGGGGAATCATTTATGTAGTTTTCTGTATGCACACAAAGTTGAAGTTTGCTTGCAAATTGTGTTGTGGTATTTTTGCTCCCTTTCTCCTGCTCCAGATACCTCTCTCAGTGCTCTTTTTTATTATTGAAGAATTGTTTATTGATGAAGTTGCTAAATTATGCATGATTCTATGGCCTTTTCCTTTCTTTGACCTCCTTATGAATTACCTGCTGATGGTTGTGAGATAGTGGTACCCTCATCATGTATAGTGCATCATCAAACTTAAATCAGAATGAAGAGTGGTCTAACCTTTCCCTTGGGTCCTTTTCTTGTAATATTCACTGTAGATTTTCTTCAGTTTAATCTCTTTTGAATGCCATACAGAAATAGACACTTAAAAGACTTTTATCTTCACATTTAAAAACTGAAGCCAGATGCAATAAGTTAAGACTCACTATCAATAAAGTGACAACTTAAATAAATGGACTACACTAATCTCTCATCTGTGTGTAATTTTTAAATGATGGGTATGTAGATCTATTTTTTTTTAATCCTTAAAACCCGAATATTTATTATTTCTATGGCTGGCTCTGTGAAGTTAAATTTTCAGAGATTTCATCTTCCACATAATGCTTAGGAAATGGCTGGTGTTCTGTTGTCTTTCCAATCTCAGCATTTAGCATTGCTCTCATTCACAATTCAGGGACCATGTCAGATTTTTTAAAAGAAAATGGGAAGTGGGTGGAGGATTTATTTGCACAATAGAGCATGAAAATTTCAAGTTGCATGATCAAAGCTAACTGCATTCTTTGAAAAAGATTATCACTTCATTTTTTTTATTCCTTCAAATTTTTCTTCTAAATTTCTTTCCTGACCTAAAAGAAATTTTTTATTTTATAAACATTTGAAAAAGTAGTCTGAAATATTTTGTCATTAGTGGCTCTAAAAAATTCCACTAATCAATTGCAATTGCATTTTGCATTTGAATTTTTCTATTAGTAGGGACTGCAGTAGGTTTGTGACATTCTGAATTTTGCCCAGCTCATAATGGGTCAGGTGTTAAACTCTGAAGTTATTTCCCTTGCTAGCAATAGATTCAGTAAAATTTCATACTGGGGGTTATCAAAGTGATTTTACTTCTCAGATGCAGTTTAAGGGTAGCTCTTGTCCCTTGTTATGTGGTGGTATTAATTCTTTATCGATTTAAAATGTGATAATCTGAAGTCCACTTTATATGCATTTATTTCCTTTCATTCTCTTTTTCTAGAAAATCCTTTTGATAGACTCTGGTTAAATATACCCAGTTACTAAGGAATCTCAGTTGCATGCAGGTTTTTCCTCCCTCCTTAAAGTACTACATGCATAGCTGGAAAACAGATGCCCTGCTTGACTAATAGAGGATGCAGCAGAGGATATGTTATCAAAAAAAAAAAGGACCAAGGAAGATATTTTCATTTTAAATACTTCCCTATAACGGAATGGGAAGTTACAAAAAATCTTTCACAGAATAGTAAGTCACACATGCACCTATCAACTGACTGTTAAAGCATTTTCCTTCTATAATTGAGACTTTTTGGATGTGATGCACCACCAAAATGATGATGAAGAACCTCTTTTAAATCCACTGAAAAGCAAAGGAAAGTGGTACTTTTTGAAAAAAAGTGGGAAACTATTTTTATATTTAGGAAAATTGTTTTCGGTTTTGCAGCAGCCTTTCACCTACAGGTATTGATCAGGTCTTAGGTTTTATAAATTTTTTATATAAATCAAATTTTCTTACCTCTCAAGTCAGAAAACATCACATAGTAGTAATATATCTCTAGTTTAATGATGTAGCCTAAGAAAGAATGTGACAAGCTGTGGAAGTGAGATGGATAGTCTGTGAGAGAAAAGTAAAAGACTCAGCAGTGTTTCAAAAGTTATAAATGACAAATGTAATTGATTTTCCCATGTCTTCACTATATCCTCCTTTGTAAAATAGGTAGATAAAAACTTTTTTTAAAAAAATACCTCTTGAAAAAACTTTATCTTCACTTTGGAGTCAGCATGAGCAACATAGCTGTCTGTAACTTGCAGAAGAATATAATAAAGGAAATTGACATCAAAGTGAAAAATTGAAAATTTCAGTGACATTAAGAAAACAGAACAAAAGTAAATGAAAATGTTGTGTTCTCAGCTGAACTCTACCTGAGTTTCAGATAGTTTGGGTGTATGAGTGAGGCTGTTTTTAATTGAGAAGTAGGGCCTTGGGACAGGATACCTGACAGAAAGTACAAGTGCTTCCAACTGGCCACATATAGCAGACATGAAGTCAATTCCAAAATTAAATTTGAACCTGAAGCTGAAGATTGTATGTGTGACATGTCAGATTTACAAGATTGCTGTACAAGATTGCCATAACAATGAAAGTGAAAAATGTGTGAAAGTGAACCAAACTCTGCACCACTACAGCAGAACACAAGCCTAGCAAGAAAGATGGTACTCTTCAGAAGAAAATGTGGAAGTTTTACAAAATAATTTAGGAAACATCTTTGTAAAAAATCTAATGAATGGAAGTGGTCTATCATTGCATCTGGGCCTGAAGTGTTTTCAGTTTGCATTATGACTGTTGCTATGGGATTTTCACTAGAGAGTAGTTTTAGAGTAGACCCATCAGGTTTTAGTCTTCCCTTTCTATATGTGCATATGAAAGTGAATTTTCTTTGTGAGTGGCTAAGGAAATGAGTCAAAATTAGTTTTCAGTATTAATAATACATTTTTTCCCTAAGAAATACATCTCAGAAATATATTTTCTTTTGAAGGCTGTGCCAAATGATAAGTGATTTGTCATTTCCAACAAATTAAACAGAGGTAATATACCCTATTAGAAGGGAATAAGAAGAATTCAGGTATTGGGCTTACTAATTTCTATGAGAAATGCGCCAATTTTTTCACATTATTCATGCATATGCTATACCTGTACTCCACTCTTAACCATACTGCATTTTGTAAGGCTGGGACAAAATCAGGTTCTAGCTCAACTTCAAACCTGTCTGAACTTTGTATGAGCACACCATGAGAGGCAGGATGCAGGTCTGGTATAACGCCCCACAGAGTGCTGCACAGACACTGCTGAATGAAGGCTGCCTCTGACTAACACAGAAGATGTTTTGTGCTATGGGACACTGGGACAGTCTTTTCTTAACCCTGTCTGTGCACCACTGCCACAAGGGCAGCTGGAGCACCAGGTGGTCTAGGCTGGTACGGTGAGTCCTTTGGTGAGCCACCTGGGCCATCTACTGTGCTTAAGGTAAGAGCATCCCTGGGTAGAAGGAATATTAGCTCAAGTTACCTATTTTGTCTTCCATCCCACTCCCCACCAACCCTAAATCCCGTGCTTGAGCATCAACTCATGTACTGGAATGAATGTGCTTGGGGAATGTGCTCTGAAAATTCCACTGTGTAAAAAGGTGAGGTTTTAAGTAATTTTATTGAAAAGGCAACTCTCTTACCAAGTATTACTGTCAGACAGACCACCAGGAGGGGGCAGTCGGCAATCTCAAGTGGAACAACTCTACTCCTCAGTAAGCTACAGCAGCAGCCCTTGGCTCTGGTAACTGTTGTGAGGAGGTGTTGCAGTACTTCACTGGTGTTCTCTGATGTCTCAGGTTTAGTTGGCACTATTGTTCTGTCACTTCCTTTTTGATATGTTATATGCAGTTATTCTATAATAAAATGATAACTGAGACTATCATACATCACAAACACTTAAAACATAACCATACATGTACATGAACATGGGCAGAAGCGCATCTCCATGTATGTACACATGCAATAGTACCAGTAGTAAGTGGCATAAGCCCCGAATAACAGCTCCTTTCCTGTCCAGGCTTTTTTATCCTCTTCTAGTTTTTAGGTACTTTCCTACAAAATGAGGCATTCAGAAAAAGAAGGCAAACTGTGAAGAACATTTCAACTGTTTACAGTGGTTATATTTTACAGCATGTTCCTTTTCATTCACTCAGTAAATTCTTTTGGTTGAAAAAGGAAAAAGGCTTACCATTGTTGGAGTTCAAGCAGAAAACCTAAAAAGTGACCACACCTGGCTTCCTGAGAAATTCTCACTCTCTGTCTCCTTCTGATACATTACCAAAATGGACATGACCTTTGTTTGCAAAGAATGAAAAAGTAAAGTGCTTTCACTCTGAGGAAAAAAATGCAAGTCCTCAAGCTGAGAGCAGCACGCAGAGGCTGTGACCTTCTAGAGCAAGTCTTTGTCAGCACTAATAAAAGGAGAGCAGGCATCAAGCATTTTCAGAGCTGCAAGCCTGGTTTCTCTGCTGGGAGATACTCAAATAAACTGCAGTCTTCTACATTTTTTTGTGACTAGATATGTATGTTGATAAAATGGTCATCCACATTGTGATTCAGAATTCACTAACTTCAGAGAAAGGACTTTGACTAAGTTTTGAGTCAAAGCTAGGAGCTACAGAACAACACAGAACAATACTCACTCCCTTGCCATTGCTTTTTCCAATATTTATGAAAACTAGAATGGTGTAACAGAGCTGTTACTGGAAAAGATATTTGTCAGCTTTTTCTAACCTGTTTGATAGTGATGCAGTGTAGCAAAGAACTTTTTTACAATTCCTAAAATGTAAATTTATAATATGCAAACAGCTTTGCTATGAAATGCTTTTGTCACATAGTTAAGACAACTTCATGTAATGATCTTTTAAGCGTACTGTTTGCTAAGGCTGTCCTTATGAGGAGATAATATGAAACATAAAAATTCACGGAAGTTCATATGCTGTTTTACTTGACAGTAACTTCCCTAAATAGACCTGTGTGGTGTAGATGAGCTCTCCCACAGAGGTTCGTCTCTGTTACAGCAGATTTTGCCTCTACTACTTTTTAAACAGATGTGTCTGGTATAAAGGGAGGAAAAACACATCTCAAGTGCATGGCAGAGCAGGGTTCTTCTCGTCTCAGTCGTCCTCGTTCCCCAGAAATGTCAGGTGGCTAGGAATGTTGGAGAGATCCTTTAAGCTCTTGGGAGAGGGAATGAGCATTTTTGTCCTCACTGCCAAGGTCACAAGACATTTCTTCCTTAGATCATATGCAAGGAGAACCTTGTGCCTCACGCTTTCTTCTCTCCTACCACACTTGTGGGAATGGTTCAAGGGCTCATGGTCCCTGAAGCCAGGCTGTCCCCAAGGAGAGGGGCTGCCTAGAGTAGAGGAGAGACAGTCCTGCTTGCACGGGCACCACAAACCCTGCCCCAGCTCCAAGAGGGGTACTTGCTGAGCAAGGGCAGGGCTGGGAGGGGATCATGTCTTCTTTCTCTTGCAGGAAGCCTGCTTGGGAAGAGCTGGCTGCAATGCCAACTGTTGCCTGTATCAGGGAGGCAGGGAGCAGTGGGAAGAGGAGAGGTAAGTCTCCAAAGGAGTAATTCCCCTCAGCCTTGACGGAGAGAAAAGGAGTGGGAGAAAAGGAGTGTCAAAAGGGATGTATGTCCAAGGACCCCACCAACATTTGGGGAAGGCTTGTCAGAGCTGTGAATGGCCTCTTGCATCATGTGTCCTTGCTCATCTTTTCTGCCTCTTTCGCCAGCCCATTCTGCTGGGCCCAGCACTTGCATCAGACTGTGAAGGTGCTTCAGGAGGTGATGTCCTGCATAACTTCATAAACTTCATATCCTGCATAATCTTTGTAATCACTGTCCATCAGGAGAGGTTTGAAATGTGTAATTCAGAGACCATTTGCTCTTGCTTAAAACCCCACTTTTTTAGTGTTGTGCTTTTTAAATGTTTTACCTAGCTCTAGTTTACATTCTGATGACTCTGACTAGCTTGGTGTCCACACAGTTACCGACTATTAATTATGTGACTTAATAAGTTTAAATAACCAATTGTCTAGGAAAATTGATAATTATTTAACTTCAGGCTTTCCAAATAGTACTTTAATTCTTGTTAGAGTTACTCAGAAGCTATAAAGTAAAGAAGGAAAACCTGCATAATTAAAGGCTATCTTTTTAGTACCTAAACTGTGTATCAAGCAGAATAAATGTGTTAAGGCAGTCTAAATAGGGAGCTAATCACTACAAGAATGATTTGCCTTGTTTTCTAGTAATAGTATTATCTAATATTCCGTTCTTTTCTCCTAGTTGTTTTCATGAGCTTGCAGGGATAAAATATATTTTATTTTCCAGCAATATTAAAAATTGCTGACTTGCCTAATCTCATTAAATATTACAGTGCTATACTTAACAGTAATAATAATACACTTACAGCGTCTTTATTTCTGTATCAAGGGACACTGCAAATAATCTGTAGACTTTACAATGTGAATTTGAAGCTCTTTCCACATATATTTAAAAAGAGTGGTAAATGGGACATACATATAAGAAAAGGCAGGAAATAGAGGACTGTTATTGTGGAGATATAAATCCAAGTACTGTGGGTGTGACTGTGCTGTATTTATGTGGGCTACTTTTTTTTCAGCTGTTGCTCTCCATCTCAGGATGCAGTTCTTGCTCTCATGGCCTTGCAGAGGTTTGCGTAAAAGGGCAGGGCCACTGCAAAGGGGACCCAGCGTGCCTGTTTCTGATCAGGAAGAGGCCATCCTTTGCAGCAGGTGTAGAGGAGGTCAGGTAACTATCTTCTGAAGGCCTGCAAGGACTGCAACTTCTGGTGTAGCTGCTGTGCTACAATAGGGTTGGAGGTGGTTGCAGTAAGTCGTAGATGAGTCTGTGATCTGCAGCACTGCTGAGAATCCAGGTGACACTGTGCCACTTGCTTGACACTTGTGGTATTGATGGTTTTTAACGTCTAAGTTATACCTTGCCATCTTAGTTTGACAAATTGCAAATGCTGTTCTTCCTGTCTTTGCTGCCATTTTCTGGGATGTGGTAGTGTGAGTATCTACAGCGGTGAGCCATACCTGTGTAGTTGCATTCATAAAGGAGCTGCAGTTAGGCACTATTTTGGCACTTGAAATCCTGCACCCTTCGTACTTCTCTTAGCAGCCGTTTGTATGTCTCTTAGCAGCCCTTCTCTGTAACATTTCAGTGCGTTCTGGGAGAACATCTATCCATTCCTGGCCCATGAGCAGAGGTGTTCGTAACCCATCAACTTGGTAAACTAAAACACTTCTGGTATGGCATCCTCCATGTGGCAGCTCACAGATTCCTCCCCAGACAGAAGGGAAGCACAGAGCCAACTCAAGATTTGTTCCAGTTGCTGATGACCATATGACTTGTATTTTGAGAAAGGCAAATGAATGAAAAAGAAAGAACAGTGGCAGCTTGCTGTCTTGCAAAGGTGATGCATGCCTCTGGTGAGACAGTACAGGTTGCATGCAGAAATGCTGGGTTATGGCAGCTGCTGCAGATGTCAATATGTGTACTGGCCGTCTGAAACAAGATGGAAACGCTGAGTGGTGGAGCTGCGCAGACCAGCAGAATGACAACCGAATGGGAGGAACATGACCGATTTACGTGCTGAGAAATACAGGTCAGTGAGACAAACGGGGCCTGTGCAGATGCAGGTAGGTGTCTCTGCCTGAAACTTGGTTATAATAGGTATACACACTCCCTCTTGCTCTTTCCTCTGCTTTTTTTTTGCTCTGCTTCAGTGTCTCTGGTATTTGTTATACTATACAAAAAAGTGTAGAATAACATAACTTTTGCTACATTCAAAAATGTCGAGAAGGTCTGAAATACTGCAGAAATGAAAGCTGGACCTAGACTAAGAGAGCTGGTTATTTTAGAAACACTGGCAGTATTTTCTGCCAGTTGCCAGGATTTGACATGACATGTAAAGAAGCCAGCTCAATCCAGCCAGGGGGTTCATGGCAACTGCATCTCTCTAGTCCTGGTTATTAGTTCCTCCTCTAAGTTCTGGAAAATAACAACAGATGGATTTCTTGTTTAGAACAAACAAGGCAGTCAGGAGCAGAGCAGAGCCAACTGTGCTGATATCCCAATCTTTCCCTAATGATCCATTAGTCCAGCTACTGATGTGACTCTGTGTTGTCAAGTAGGAATGACAAAACACAGTCCAACATGAATGGTGAAGTTTTCCTACCTTATGTTCTGGGAAACTGTTGCCAGGATTTCCCCCCAACAATTTTTCTTTAAACAAAATATAATCAAGAAAATTAAAATGTTGGGTGCAAAACGAGAATTTTCTGCATATTGTCTTACAAAGAAGGAAACAAGGATAATTCAAAATGTGATAGCAAAATTAGAGTTGAATTAATTTCTCAAAGGTGTCAGAAAGGATTAGATGCCTAATTTCCTTTTTCAAAAGCAACATGTACATTTATGTACTTTAAATATTCCTTACACTATCTGTGTATTTGGTTCTCTCTATAAATATGAAAATCTGGAATGTAGCTGATTGTTAGCTTAACTGCCATTTAGAGACAGTACGATTAGGGTCAATTAGAAACTTTTGGGCAGAAGGTTTTTCATTAAAAAAGGTTGTTTCTGTTAAACTCAGACACTTAGTGTAAGCATGCCCATTTCCGTGAATTCTTGTTCAGAAAAAAGACCAGCAAAATACAACAATTTATTTGCCTTACATTTTTACATTTACAGAACAGGATACTTGGACTTTGCTTGAAAACAGCTCTTTTCTGTTTCGAGAAATTTTGTTTACTTTACTCAAAACCCTGAAAGGAGTTTAAATGAGACAATACCATGTTAATTAGTTCAAAATAAGATCCTAGTCCATTAGAAAAAAAATTCATTTGCAATATTGCTTCTCAAGGGTGTTTAACTTTTCTGTTTCTTCTCTGAACTGTAAAAAGCTTTCAGATTCATTTTATTCTCCACAAAAACAAAAAATCCTTTTTTTCAATCAATGTGAGATGATTTTTGAGAAAAATTTACTCAAACTTCTGATTTTTCTTGGGACACCTTGCCAGAAAGTGATGAATGCTGTCATTTTCCTGGCTCAGTATTCGAAATGGGGGGTCTTTTTTGTGTTCTTGGAGTTATATCTAGAAACCATTAGTAATTTTTAGAAGTATGTGATTTTACCATTTCTGTTTTACTGTGAATACTTTGTTTTACTGAAGCAGAACATAGGTGTGGTGAAAGACAGAAATTAAAGGAAAATGCTGCCTGAAGTTTAAGAAAGTTCCTTCCTTTTTCCCTTCTCATCCTCACGCTTCAGTTCTCCCAGCATGTGATCCAGATGGTTCTCTTCAGATTCAAGCATGAGCTCAAAATTCAAGTTAACCAGGCAAATTAAGTACAACAAGTAGGGAAAAAATTAGTAATTGAGTTTATATGGAAAAAAGAGATATTTTTATTTATGGAAATATTTTTATTTATGGAAATAAACAAATAAAAGTCCTTCAGCATGTAGAACAGATATTTCCCCCAACAACTGAATTTTTTAGTGCATTTTTTCACCAGCAGTTGGTATTAAAATTTTATAAAGTTCATTGGCAATGAGCAAATTTAAGCTTTTATGTAACTTTCATTTCTTGAATGCAAGATCATTGCATTGAAATTAGTGAAAGTCTAAGATCAATACATTCATAAATGATGACTGCAAAATCATAAATGTTAGTTGCACTGAAGGTTGGTGTTTGCATCCCATCTTTTTATGCCATAATATAGTATGATTTCTAATGAGAAGATAATGCATTCAGCTTTGGAAAGGACCGAGGGAAGGATTACTGCTTTATTCTTCCACTTCCTGCGGTTGGTGTTTCAGCTGTAGTGAAAAGCAGGGAAATGGCAAACAAAATGGAAGTAGGACGTCAGATGTGTAAAAATGGCCATACTGCCTTGAGTAGTTTGATAAACTGATGCAGAAAAAGGACATGAATATAAAAGTTCTCCTGAAACCAGATGTGGATTTATTCAGGAGAGTTACCAACACAAACACAAATGGTAAGCTCAGGCCCACCCTTGAGGTGAGCAAAAAAACCCCTCCTATGACAGTGATGTCCCAACAGCTTGGTTCAGATCCAGTGCAAATCAGTTGCACTAGATGTGGGCTGGCTCCTGTCTAGCCACACCTTCTTATCCACTAATCAGGGCTCTGAAGAAGAAGTGCGAAAGCAGATGAAGCAATGAACAAGCTGAATCCCTGTGCTGCTTGTGACTGCATCTGCTGAAGTAAACTCTTGAACACGGAGTTGCAAGGGAGTTGAAGAAGCAGACTTCAAGGGAGGCCTTGGAAATCACCGCCTTAGGAGATGGTGGGACTGATTTTAGACGTCTCAGCTGACCTCAGTCACCCCACACAGAGCCTCCTACACTGTGCTTCCCAGCACTTTTGATGGTAAAAATGCGGTGTAGAAGTCTGAATAATGCCCCTGGGATCCCCCTGGTGATGCCTCATGCAAAGGCATCTGTATTTGCAAAACAGTGTGCCTAAATTAAGCTCCACTCTCCCCAACTGCTTCCCTTCCAAGGCAGTGTGCTGCTTAACAAATGATGCCATCCCTCCTTGCCCTGTGAGGTGCATTGGAAGATTTCACAGCTTTGCTCTTGAGAAGTAGATGGTGAGAGCACTTCCTCCACTACTTCAGGTAAACACAGTCACTTCCTCTGAGTCATTCTGACCTGCACAGTTTAAGGGGGGCACATCACTACCCCTGTTCAAACAAAGTTGAGGAGATACATTAGTGAGGACAGGAATGGTTTAATCCAGGTTGGCTGGGCCTGGATGAGAATGTCTGGCCATGCCAGGGAATCAGAAGCGATAAGAAAATTGAGAGCCTGAACTAATGAGTTGATGCAGTTAAGGGAGTTTGGCTGTTCTGACAGAAAGCACTCCTTGCTTATTCAGCTCATTTGATCTTCATATTTATTGTTCTGGGGAATTTAAAACACTAGATTAAACAGAGAGGATGTTAAGTAGTCTTTTAATCAAATAACAGTTTTGTGAATGATGTGTAAAATGAGAGGTCACATTTTAACCTTTCCTTTGCAATAAAGCAAGACATGAGCATTTTTATGTGCAGGTCTATGTATATTATGCATTTTGTATAATGACTGCCAAGGGTGAGTTTTTCACAGCCGTTTAGGAGGCAATTATTTTGATGAATGAGTAACTCTTACCCTTGATAGCTGTTAAAGTGTGTCAGGCTTCTTTTAGATATTATAGACTTTGTGAGAGACAGAATCAATGATGTTTTGATGATGAATGGGGATTTTTCTTCCTTTAGTAAACTGGGTGCAGTCACTGGATACGGGCGTTGATATCAGAATCATTTAACTTTTTCTCTGACATTCTTTCTAATGTTTGCTTTTCACTTAATTATAGGTATATGATGTTCCTATTTTTGGGTGGTCCAACAGTTCATGACTACTTATGTGAAGATTCATGCCAGAAGTACCTCTGCAGCAATTTTTATAAATGTTTTAATTTCACAAGTGTTGGTTTTTTCAAGTAACTATGAATAATTTTAAAAAGTCTCAGAGCAGAAACAATACCAGATAATAAGCTTATTTTAGATTACTTTTTACAAAGTAACTCATCAAATCACATAATATAGCGGTTGTCCTTCAGATGTTTAACATAATTGTGTAAATCAAATCAGCATCAAGTATCTTTTTCTGAAGTTGTCAAAATATTTTCAGACATTCATTTCAGTAAGTGCTGTTTAATGTTCAATGCTTACATGCTAGAAAAAAATAGAAATACGCTTTCAGAATTTCCATAACCGATCTTAAGTCCTGCTTATTTGCACATACCCATTATCATTTATTTTGTGAATGGTTTTCACAAGAAATTGAGAAAGATATTTTTCCAACAATACTTAATTACTTTTTCAAATGCAAAAATCTAACTCATTTTTACTCTGCTAGCTCCTCTAACATAAGAGGGTGATTTTCAGTGTAATGGCAGTCCTCTAGAATGGAAGTTTTTTGAAAGTGTAAATGTGTCTGGATGTCTAAAAAAGACAATGCATGCAAAATATTAGTCACAACTAATGAATTTACCAAAGAATTTATTTATTTTTCTCTTCCTTTCACAGGGTTTTCCAGTATTTTGAATTGCCAGTGCTCATGCCATGACATGTAGCAAAAATACCTTCTGTATCTCATGACTAGTTTTCATTAAGCTTGTTGAATTACCTGTCAGCTTCTTAAATATTAATGAGGATTTGGCAAAATTGGCTAGTACAATAATTAGATGGAAATTGGAGTAATCAATGGAATATCAATTAATACCTCTGCTACAAACAGAATTTGGGGCTTTTAATTTAGAATAGTCTGAGTCTTCATATGCAGTCTTTCGATGAGAAGGTTATTGCATTTGCAGAGAACAAAAAGAAGGTTAGGAAAGTGCAGTTGTGTACACAAGTCAGTAAATATGGTGTTCATGTAGTGTATGAAATGAAATTTTTTCTTTGAAGGTTGAATGCATTATTCTTCTAAATCTTCCAAGTTTTAAGATGTTACAAGTAGGCACATTCTAAGAGGCTTTCTTTGAAATGTTGTTTCCTTTCTTTAAAATGTCATTAAGGTGATACAGCAGATTTTGTAGCTAAGGCACTCTATAGCTGATCATCTGTTGAATGATATTACACTTTTGATATAAAGCTTGCATATGTCAAATGGAATGATTTATCAAAAAAGTTAAACTTTGAGAATTTTTTTTTATTTTTTATTTTTTCAGTCTAATAAAGCATTGATGTTAATCACATTCAAATGTTATGTTCAGATTGAAGTATGGCAATAACATAGAGGATCCCTCTATCTGGAAAAAAAAAGAGAAAACAAGGAAGATAAATCTTGTTTTTATACCATGCCTTGTTCTTAACTGAATGCAGATGTTGATTCAGCTTTGGGTCTCAGAGTCATTCTCTTTTCCCTGTAAACAGACTTGTCAAGTCTTGTGCAGTCTGTGTGAAATACATGGGACCTTCTTCTCCCTTCCACTACTTCTCAGGTGGTTTCCCTGCTGGTCCAGAGTGTCTCTGTGCAGAGTTCCCAGTGCCAGGTACAATTGGCTGGCAGCTGGCTCCTTGCACCCCGTCTCCAGAGAGCCCCCCCTGGAAGGCTGCTGCTGCTGCCAAAGCAGTCTACACACCCTGTGGTGATCACAGGAACAAGATCAGGACAGATATTTCAAACAGGCGTGAAAGGTATGTTACCACCGCTGTATAATTGCACGTGAAAATGTGTGAACTAATTTTTCCTGAGAGTGTAAACTTCTGGGACATAGATTTCTCTTTTCTGCATGCTTATAGAAAAGCATATAAGGAGCCTATTTCAACTACTGCCTGGCTTTAGGTGCTGCTATAACACAAACAAAATAAAATCTGTCTGCAATAAAAGACTTGACGAAAATATCTGTTCACTGTACACGTTGTAGGAATATTTACTGTTTTCATTCTGTATGGAATTGCTCACTAGATGTCCTCACAGGATCAGAACTTCATTTTTATAATGAAGCTTGGAAATTGTTATAATTGTTATATTTGCCCAATCCTGAATGATTATGAGCTATAAAGGGAAAGTAATGATGTATATCTCTCTCTGAATCAACTGGAAAATTAAGACATACAGATGGAGTTGGCCAACTTTATATCAATTTTTACACTTCAGTTTTAAAAATGTGACATTTTTTGCTGGCTTTGTACAGAATCCATACAGGATACTGAGCAAACATAAATAATGATTTAATATATAAGTAGAAGTTAATATAATAATTTTCTGATAGGAGAGAATGAATAGTGGGGTAATTAACAGTGCATAAAAAAGAAGTTAATCAAGAATTTGAAAGCCTTACCATTGCATGAACATAATTCAGAAAATCATGTAGAATATAAGAATGATGATAGTCTCAAACTAAACTTGTCAGTTTTCTAGGAAAAAGTTTTACGATCTTCAGAGTTAAGTGCAACAGATTTACTAAACATTGAATGGATAATATTTGTGTCTTAAGATTATTGGTTATTCGCCATCAGTACATTTAAAACTACTCCCACTATTAGACAGGCTGTCTCTTACTTGATTTTATGGCTTTAGTTATGCTTCTTGTGAAGCCAAAAGCTATCTTTTCTAAGCTAGTTTGTTAAAATAGATTTTTTCAATTGTAACACCAAAACTGACCATGACATTGAATAATTTAACCTCCTGTGTAACATGGGCCATAAATGTTCGATAAGATAAATGTAAGCAGTTGTAGACAGTTACAACTCCACTTTTGGAGCTGATGCTTTTGGAGAGCATGGAATGGACCTCAGGCAGATTTTTGTCTCCAGAGTTTTGCAGACAGCTAAAGAATAATTTTATCCTTTGTACAGATTTGTGCTAAACAGGTCCTTTTTCTCTTCACAGGACTGAGGAAAGGGGTTGCTAGGGAGCTGACAGTCTGTCTCAGTGTTACACAAATTAACATGTTTTTGCCATTTTATGTGCATTTCTAAAACAGGGCCCTTAATGGTGCTCTGAAAGACCACTTTTTATTTGGTATATGTTTTATTTTTATTTGGGATCATGTATCCATAATACAGTGAGGAGTAATGCAGGCAAAGGAGAATTGCTTTCACTTAGTTCCTAATTATTTAAATGGATAAAATGGTTTTTCTAGTAACTTCTAGTTACTCCCTAGAAGTGTCAGTAGCAAAACATAACACACAAATGTCTCTTAATGGAACAGTAGCAGATCAATTCATCCTCCAATAGATTTTACTGGACCAAACACAGTTTTGTCTGGGCAAAAAAAGACAGAAATTGATGAAAAACAGAAATAAGCAAGTATTTTTAAAGTCAGTAAAAGAATCCAACCCAGAGTAGTGAAAAACTAGTACTTTACTGGGCGATAAGCTATCTGATAAACGTAGGATGTGAACTACTTTGAGGCAATTGCTTTTTGGGTGTGCTCATTTTTCTTTTCCTGAAAGAGTTAACTCACAGATATACCTAACATAAAAATACCCAGCAAGTTAAAAGCAGTTATGTTAAGTCTTGTACGGAAATAGAAGTGACAAATGAGGGTAGGTACCTCTTGGAAAATGTACTCACTGAAAAACATAAAAAAAACATCAAAACATTAAAAAACATCATGAAATAACAGCATCTGGAAGGAAGCTATTCTAAAGTAAAACTAGAATTCATAATGTCTGATAATTTAATTGTGAACATGAGTGAAAGATAAAAGCAGTGCCATATCTGAGGTGCAAATACTGATACACCCTATCTTAGTGCAACACAAACATCACCACCTGTGTTGCTTGGCAATGAGAAGGTTTATGGATGCAGTTGAAGACTGTGGAACAGTAATAGGAAAAGATCAAAGGTCAAGCAGAGCTGATTTATACAAAAAATTATCTTCAGAAAAGGCAATCGTACATAAGATGATTATGAAGGTCCCTAGGAAATACGGATTATATTAGAAAGTATTTTAGCTTAGGAAGCCTAATCTACATAGGATCTTGCTAGAGTCAGATGGAGAAGATGAGCTTTTGCAAAATCCAGTCAAATTAGCCTTGTGCACTTTTTACTTGCCTGGGGAAGTTTATCTTCATGAACCAGAGGAAACATCTATCTTCCCTAGCATTTGTGATTACCCGTCTGTGTGATGACACCCAACCTGCTGTATATAAACATAAATTAATTGTCTAAATTAATGGAAGAGCACATAAACAGTAAAATAACAAAACCTAACAACCAAACAAAAGAAAAAGTAAACCAACAGCAAAAAGAGTCCAAACAACTCAACACAAATCCAGCAAAACCCAAAAGCAGCCCTCAAAAGAAATTTGGGCAAGCTATTAATGAATAGCATTGTATTTGCAATGATATTGGTAATGTCCTTTTGCAGAAGAGATGCTCCTAAGAGGTAATGGTATGAATTCATACCTTCTGAACTACTTTAAACTTTACAGTAAGTAAATGCTTTGACATTGGACCTTTAGAAAGCAGCACTGGGATCTCTTTCTGGTGCACATTTGTGCTTCTCTATTCGTATCAACGTTCTCACGAGTTTTAAAACACATTAAGGTCCTGTTCAAAACCCGGTGCATTTATGAGAGGTATCTTTGTTATCTTCTGCTCTGTTTTGTGCCCAGCTGTTGTAGTCTGCAGGTGCAGCATCTCTCTTTTCTGCTACAGTGACAGCATGGAGAAGCATAACTGCCTTCTCCAAACAGAAGCTAATCAAGTATTTTCTGTAGATAGCAGTATTTGTGGACAATTTCTTGAAGATCATAGAATCTTCTCCACAGGATTTTTTTTCATGGTATTTCAGTTTCTAAATTATGCTTTCATTAGTGTCTTCTGAGCAAGCTTCTGCTTAACTGCTATTCTGCTTGGAAAACCAAAGGAGAGGCTGGATGTGCAAGGAGAGCTTAGTTCCCCATGTGTGTTCTCAATTGCTGGCACTTCTAGTAGTTCACTCATTCTCCACTGTAATCTGGGAGAGTCTTCCGAGTTCCTCTAAATCACAGATGGCAGCACACCTATCACAGTATCACTTTAAAAATGAAAATTGCCAGAATGGAACATCTGTGTCATTTCCAATACCACCTGTCTGAGAAATAGCGGTAGATGAAGGCAGAAGTAGCCGAATACTCAGTTCCCCGGCTGAATACAAAGTGTTATTTCAAAGTCTTTCTTCTAGCAATCTTCTTTGTATCTAGTCAGCATTTGAAATCTGTGTGATAGCTAACTGAATTACTATTTATAATATCTGCATTTTCCCTATCAATGCAGCGTGCCTGAGTTAGGGCATCTAGGACACTATGAAATTTTGGGTCAAACCCCAGAAAATGTATGAGGAGTTGTGCTCTTGATCTAATGAATAAAAAACTGTTATTTATTATGACACATTTTGGCATTTGTATTCCCCTGAAGTCTTCAAAAATTAACTTTGTGGGAAAAAATTCTGCAGATAGAGGACTGCTAGAGATTTTAGTGAGCTGAAGCAGCTGCAACTACCACACCCATGACAGGATAATGAAAAAACAGTTCAGGCTGGACTTTCCCTCTTTTATGTTGACTAGCAGTTCATTCCAGCCCTCTATTCCTCTGCAGCCTCTTCAGCTGAACTTGAGAGCGTACTTGGGCTGTTCTTTTATCTGCTTCTATTTAGCTCATGCTGCCCTAAGTAAAAACACTGATATAGTCTGTTTTCATCAGAATGTGCCCCCACTTTCCATCTCTCACCTGTTTTGGCCAGAACTGCAGCAGCCTGAAATTTTAATGGGACACTGTCCAGCACTGTGTACACAGGCAAGTTGTCAGCACAGAGAAACAGGTACAATACATGTAATCACAGCACATAACACTGAAATAGGAGAAACTGGTGTATGAAAGTCTGTTAGTAGGATAGAAGTCTTACTTTTTACATACAGTTTTTCTTTCCAAAAGCATAACCAGACATTAAAGAAATAAAAGGAATTCAGCTGTAGCACTACATTATTTTGCATCTTCTGTCCAGTTTCTCCTCCTGAAAAGTCCCTTTCACTTTGTGACCTTCACTGTAGCCTGAAAGGTTGTTTAAACTTCCAGTGTCAGCAGTAAGTTGAAATGACAGATGAAAACCTGAAATAGGTCTGTAGTTAAGAACTGGCATGAGGGATTAATCTGAGGTTTCTTTACAAAATTGTTACTGTGCTTGTATTTCTCATTGATGAGGCTGTGAAGCTCACCAGCTTCACAGCTCTCACCAGCTATGAAGCTTGCACAGTCTTTGATGATTACGATTGGACACAACTAAGGGACCTCCTGAACAACCTAGGTGAGATCACAAAGTGCACCATAGGCAATGGTGATGGGAGTGAAGGGGATTGTTTATGTCTTTTTCCATTGGGCATGTGCTGGGGTACGAGAATTGGAGTGGGGAGTGAGGGAATCTCTATCCAGCCTTGACCCTATTGACCACATTTTAAATTTTTTTTATTTCTTTCCAAATAAGCCTAGACGGAAGTTGCTAATCTAAAAAATACAATGTCTTTTGGTGTGTTTTTTCCACTTTGAAATATACTTAGCAGGAGATACACTATTGCAAATAATTTAAATTACCACGCTAATGACCACATTAATGCTCTGTCAAATGGAATGATCTTTCCTCAGGGACTCAGTGTGAAACTTTACCATAATGCTGATGTTTTGGTACAATATTTAGTTTTAGGTTTTCATTGTATTTTTCATTGTTATTATCATTAATCTATCAGTTTCTCAGCTGACACAAAAGATCTTTTAGTACACATTGCTCAGGGGGAGACCTGAGATGGTTTGACACCTGAAAAAAGTTCATTTTCAAGTGGAGGTGCTTAAACATTAGACTTTCAAATGTGTCGCTATTAGACATGCAGAAGTGTTAACTGGTGAAACCATGAAATTTAATGCACAAATATGGGCATCCAAATTTGAAAATATTGATCAGTTGGAGTTGTCCAAAGCTATTCAAGATGTCTGTAGTCAAGATGAAAAGTGAGCTTGAATATCTCACCTCCCATTCTTGCAGCTTATTTACTACAGCTGCCCCTTCCTGCACTGACATTTTCTAAGCAGTTATTTCCAGCTGGTTTCAGATTCACATCATTGTACCATCCCATATTTTGCTAATTAGTTGCTATTTTTTGTCTGTAATAGTCTCTCACAGACAGTCTGAATGAGTTTGTCACATCACTGCAGTCCTGATACATGGGATACATTTTGGGCCACACGCTGGGAATGGGCTTTGCTGCTCTGCACACCACATCAGAGATGAAAGAAAACTGGGGAGCTGAAGAGAAGCAACAGGGTAGCTGGGCTGGTGTTTAAGACTTGGCATCTTTTTCCCCAGTTTATCAAGTAAATTCCAATTCTGTGGATTAAATTCACAGGCAGTTTATCACATCTTCCAAATTGCTAATAAAGATAGTAGTAGGAGCCTAATGCTGAATCATCCAACTTCACCTAAGTGGGTAAACCAGACCAGGCTTTCAAATGGGAAATGTCTGGAATGAGGTATTAGAGTACTGTGAAGGTCACTGAGGCCTCCTGAATACTTGTAAATAAGGACTCATGTCTGCGATTTTGTAGAGGGTTTTAGAGAATCACTTTGATCAAATACTTTGATTCTAATATTTTTTATTTTATTTTGGGGATCATTTTGCAAAATATCACTAATGTTACATTTGTTGGTCTCCAAGAAGGTTATTTTTAGAAAGATGCCTGGAGTAGTGGGAATAATAACTATATTGGCATAACAACCACAATAAAAAAAAAAAGGCACCAAAAAAAGCACAAAAATATGCTTGGCTTGGTCTGAAACAAATTTCATTTCAGAACAATCCAAGCAAATTCTTTTGCTACTGATTTCTTTATTTGAAGGATAACATCAACCCTTCAAGACATATATCTTTAGAAAATATCAGGTTTTAAGTGCCCTTGCAAAACACTGCATTTTAAAATAATTTAACATCTCTCATTTTGCCTTGTCAGTCCAGAATATAAATCTTTTCTTTCCTTTTTCATATGCTGTTTACACTAAGAAAAAAAAAAGACAGAAACCGTGAACAAAATATTACACCGAATTTTTTCCACACTGGAAGAGGGAATAAATTTAACTGTGACCTGGCAGTCAGAAGCACTTCTGGCAGGTCTTTCATATGTTGAAAAATCAGGTCAGCTTCTCAGGTTTCTGTCACTTTACCATGACACTGGAAAGAAAGTACAAGTGTACAACTGGTACTGAAAAGCTGTAGATGTCACATGCCCACACAATTTAACCTGTGCCTTCCTCTCCTTTCCTCACCCCACCTCTCCTCTCCCTCCCTCCCTTCCCCCTTACTTTTGGTTTCATGTGAGCTGCTGACTTTGAAAGTGAATTGCTGAATTATTTCAGTAATAAGTATTTAGATATGGAGTATGCATGGACGACAGGTAAGGAAAGGCAGGGTCGAACTGCTGCGCTACTGTGAGCATGCAGGGCAGATCCAGGGTGGTAATAGCTGCCTCTTGGACTAATTGTATATTTTATGAAATTAAGGCAATCTATTTGTTGATTTAGAGATGGAACTGACTCATATTTTGATGGACTCAAGTTTTCTGCCAGTAGGGTTTCCAAATTTTCAGTTTGTTTGTTTGGAGATCAAACGCTGAGGATACAGCTTTAAAAATGCAAACAAAGAGGAAGCAGATGAGGAGAGGAAAAAGAAAGTCTGTTATTTGGGAAGATCGGGCATGAGACAAGGATAGGACTTAATTTCTGCTATTTACTGATTTTCTGTGACTTGTGAATAATCCATGTAAATTTTATTTATAAACAAAAGGCAAATAATTTTTAATGGATAGCTGTTGTCTGATTCCTCAAGTTGTTCCAGACAGGCCCCAAAGACATTAGAGTCTGTAGCTGGCAAAATGATAAACAATGATTGTCTGAAATTCTATTTAGAAATTAGCCTTGTGCTGTACTTCATCTAGCTGTACTTATTGACTGTCTGGGCAATGTACTTCACATCTTCTGTAGCCCAATGAATCACAGTATGTTATAAAAATATCAGTGCTAGCTCTACCATCTCTCATCTCCTAATTGCTCTGTGCTATGAGGCAGGTATGATGCTGCTGAGAGGCTTAAGTAGAGTCTGTGTTGCTGCTACACCGCACCCATCTTTGTTTTTGACGTATTTTTGTATGGAAGATAAGGAAATAGAGATGGGATACCTGTGTGTTTCATACAGAGCTCAGGCAGAGGAGACAAAGTGAGGAACGTGATGATGAAGGCACTTTTCTAGCTATTTCAGTGTAGACTTTTCTTTTGGTTCTGAGATGAAAAAGAGGCAAATTCCTCAGCAGATAAGGCATGTGAAGTACATAAAAGAAAATTCCAGGCATGGTGATGAGCCAAATTTAAGAAAAACACTGAGAAATGTACCTATCTACATATATATGGAAATAAATATATATGTAAAATAAATATATAATTCAACTAGATGTATTGGTGTGTATGCAATTATATATCTGTACTTATAAAATATTTGCAATAAGGAATAATGATAAAGAGGATCAGATCACATTAACAAAAATCTAATTATGTCAAGTATTTTTCAGGTTTTTAAAGTTCTCCAGAGGTAGGAAACTGCGTAGGTCAGGACATTAGGATTAGATACAGGCACACAAATCTTTTAATCTGTGGGATCAGGAAATTCAGCTGTGAGCACAAAAGAGCAAAGTATTTTCACAAAAGTAATTCTAACCCTCTCAGGAAAGCTTTAATCCTGTGACTAAGTCCCAGTGAAGTCTGTGAGATCTGTCTGATAATGATGATAAAGTTTCTGATTATATTATAAGCAGAATAAATGGAATGAAATTCAGCATTGAGCTGTGGAGAGGAGGTTTCCTAGTTTAAATATTTTTGAAGAGGTATGAGAAACATTAGTGAATGCTACTCATTAAATCCATGATTAGCAAAAGCATAGTTATTCAATAACATTTCTCAAAGATTTAATACATGCTGTGAAAAGATTTCCAACATTTGTTGTAGTTTTGTGTTCATAATAATAAAATCAGCCAGTGATTAATAGTAAAATGATGAAGAACACATCAGCATTGACAGATCTACATGAAGAAGGGAATCAGTCAAGTGAAACTAGGAAGATATTATGTGCATATATGTTTTCTGCTGAGTGGTACAAATGGAGAGGTTCAGGAGGTAAATGGTTTGGTCTGAAGAATTTCACCAACAATGGCATTTGTTGCTGAAAACTGAACCTTTTGCCATAACTCTGCGTGTAAGACTTCAGGAGACGGATAAAGTAGCTTACATGTGGCTTCCAAGTCTAACTGAAAGTTCCTCTATTTTAAAAATTCCTGACTGGATCAGTATGAATATATATGTGTATATCCTGAAGCACTTTTTCAAGCTATGAGAAGAGACATCTCTCAATATCTCTAGGAGAAAAAACTGCTGGAATGGGAATTTTGTCCTGAGGTACTCAGTGGTAATTCTTGCTCTTTTTTTATGTACCTTTTTGTGTACTTTTTGTTTAGTTCACTTTAAAATAAAATAACTGCAAGTGACACATCAGTCTATTAAAAAAAAAAAATCTATGCAAGAGTGGAATTCATACCTCTCATCCAGAATTATTTTATATGTGTTCAACCATACAAGGTCGGCCTAAGTAAGAGTTCTATTTTAAATGCCCTTATATATTTAATTATATCATTATTTTTCTGTGAAAGCTTTTAAAACTGTTCTTTGAAGTAAGACAGTCCTGTAGAGAGACATTCTACATCTCCATGATGAACACACGTACATATTGTTTCTATGATGTTGTCCCTGCCCACTCCTTGGTTAAGGTCAATCTACCAGGCAGATAGGTTACGAAAATCCTTTTATACTATAAATGGCCTCGATCTGAATATTCCACTGGAGCAAGTTCCCAAAAATTAGCCTTTCACTTCATTGTGATGATGATGGCTCACTGATCCTTTGGAGGGCTACTCCAGACCAGACTCTCTGTCTATTGGGATATACAGGTAAGGCACACAAAATGAAGTCAGAATCCCGTTTTCTGACTTCTGTTGATTTTCACTGTGTTTAGAATGAATCACAGGAGAGAGTCACCCAAATGTTGTTCTGTAAATTGATGCCTTTTGATGCAATCAGGTCTTAGAACCTTCCTTCTCTGAATGAGGTTTAAAAGGCAAATTTACTTTAGAAAGAGAGATATATGGCCAACGTATTTCTGCCACTAAAAATTCCACTAGTATATTGCTGTATTTTCTGCAATAAAACACAAAATATGCAATATTTTGCACATTACAATGGTTATTATACTAATGCCAACTACCTTATTATCCTATAATTTTCCTTAAATAATTTGATTTTACAATTGGTTGGTTTGCCTCAGCAAATTAAGTAAATCTGCTAAGACTGAAGATGGGTAATGAACTGTTCTTCACACATGAATCGAAAATTAATTGCTGTTCCAAAGTAAATTGTAACTATAGTGCTTTTTGTAAAGCTGTCCTCTGAGTCTGGTGAATTTGGGAAAGACACATAAAGACAGATTAAAGGACCGGAAAAATGTAGGTGGCAATGCACCACAGGCTGCTTTCTGGACTTGTATGTAGACTGTGCTTGTGTAGAAGTCTTTTTTTTAAATACATGGGAATTTTAAAGGTTGGGAAAAGGCAAAGAAAAGGAGATTGAGAGGATATGATTTCTTGAAAGTTTTCTGAAAGCCACATTCTGGCAGAGGATTTTCTCAGCTCTCCGCCCATGCATTTTTATATGAGAGAAATATTGTGACAAAAGATGTGTTGATATGTGTCCGGGATGATAGATACTTTTTTCTGATTTTAATAACCAGTTTGCTTTTAAATGAGGTTCAGAGCTCTCAGGATAGACTGCCATAAATGTGTGGTCACATCTTGCACTTTCAGTGCAGTCCATCAGAGGAAGTGTAGTATATCACACTTCTTTCTAAAACAATCATTTAATCAAGAACACAATAATCCATCAGCTCTGCACGGGTAAGGATCATAACCCAATTCAGAGCATTACTAGTGCGATAAGTAATCTTTATGTTCCCTTATTTGATATATGGGATGAAGGTGAAATAGTGAGAAGTTGAATAGGATTTCAGACTACAGGACAGGAACAGAGGTGAGATGACAGTGTCTATTCTGTCCATCAGCAGTCAATGTCCCCTTCACAAGCACACCACCTCAGTTAAAAGCGTTTTTTGCTTTGTTGGGGTTTTTTTCTTGGATATTTTTTAGGCTTTTTTTTTTTTTTACATGTTTGGTTTTGTTTTGTTTTATTTGGAGGAGAGGGAAGCAGAAGAAACTAACACAATAAAAATCCTTTGACACTGCAGCCTTAAGTAAGATTTCTTTCCAACAGTTTCGGGGACTGCATGCCAGGCAGAAGTAGGGTCTTGCAGTACAGCTTCCTCTGTTTTTGGCAGGTGGGAGGTTTACATTTCTTTTGTGGACACATTTTGACTACAGCTGTGACTGAAATTAATAAAACAGCCCTAAGAAAAGTTGCTTATGGACTGAAGCATGGAGGTTACTGTTCCTGGTACCTGCCAAGAGCAAATGACCAGGAAGTCCCAGAAGAGAACAATGTGCCCAGGAAAATCTGAGCCCTGCAATGGAGGAAAACCAAGCCAGGTTAGGGCAGAGGTGCCAATACGAAGGAAGGGATACATCTCTTGTGTGTTGCTCTTTTTTGTTTTGGGCAGCAAGAAAATTTCTGTGATTCCTACTCTGTGTGTCCATTTAAATTGGAACATTCCTCAAATATAGATGGACTTACAGGACTAGTCCATCTATAGATGGACTTACAGGACTAGTCCAAGAGGGGGAGAAAATGGATCCTTAGCTATAGAAATGTAGCAACTTATGTTTCCCCTCTGATAGATTTTATAGCCTTGCAGCTGATCTTCAATGTGAGCTCTGAATTAGGCAATAGGTTTCAAAGACTCCAAGGTCTTTTATGTGTATTTGCTGTTTGCCAAAGGATGGCTTATTTGAATTCATGGATGTATATTTTAAAATATAATCTATATACCTGAATTTTTGTTATTGTATAGCAATACTTCTGTCATCAAGTACAAAAGTAATTTTAATACATTAGCAAACAATAAGAGGTGCTATGAACATTTTTGGGATTGCTTTTTCTGAGAAACTGCCTTCTGTATCATTTTATTTGGCTTGCTTTTCCATCTCTTCAGGAAAAAACCCACAACCCTATAAAATTCTTTTTGTAACATAATTGTAATTTTATTTCTCTTATTGTTGGAAAAAAATTTATAAATCTTATTTTTAGATATGAGAGTAATAAAATATGTTTTGCTATTAAAGGAATAGTTAAGACTGGGTATATCATCATCAAGTTGAAATTTATACCAGTTGAGAGGTTTTGGAATGTGACAGCTGAAACTCAGTTTCCTGCAGAGAAGGATTTATGAAATGCTACAGGGGGCAGGGAAGGATGCATTACAATATGGCCTTTCCCACAGAGAGGGATCTTAGAGAAATCTAACCTAAAATTGCCTCGCCTGTATATGCATCTAAAATGAAACACACTTCATTTACCTGCAGCAAGTGCCTGGACTCTGCTTTACCTCAGAGAAACCACAAGAAAAACTTGAAAGAATTCTTTATTCTTCATATATGACTGGCTACTTTGCAGTCTACTAAATTAAGCTAAGACTTTCCAGTGGAAATCCTAACTTCTGCTGTAGTTTTGAGACAGTCTTTTTCTGAAAGACCTTGGAGATAATCTATTCCTCTGCATCTATTTAGCCAAATAGTACACATTATATGACCACTGCATTAGTTTTTCCTGAAGCACCTGAGACAGCAAAATTTTTTCTCACAGGGAGAGTAGAACGGCAAAACCATTGAAGTGGCAAGAGATTACTAGACTTTTACCCAACTTCTTTTACATGTAAATTGTTTTAAAAGGACATTTGATAGAAAATAAAGCTTGTAGTTAGGATGATGTAACAAGCACATCCAGGCACACTCAAGGCACACAGTAGATTTCTCCTAGGACTGCCAGATCTACTGTTGCTGTGCTAAGACCTTCACATTATTCCTGGTACTGTGTGCGTCTTAGGAGACTCCTCACTGTGGTTTCAGCTTGACTTTGACCCTCAGACTTAGGTCTCTTGTGTCTGCTCTCCCACTGCTGTTGTGTTTGTAGAACAGATTACCCTGACTCAGCAAAGTGTCTATGACCGTCTTTGCCACACAAAAATATCTGGGGAATTCACTGTGACTCACCCTCACTTTTAACAATTACAGATGTCATTTTTCTTTGCATAATTCCTCTCACACAGCTGACCTTAAGGTATTAAGGTGGCCCCTAAAGGTGTGTGAGAACTCTCACTATCCTTTTGTGCATTTTTGTACTTTAACTCAGAGTTTTCCATAAGGTGGAGTGAGATGATGAACATTCAGTTTCTTTTTCCCTGAATGCTGAGAGAATTTATCTTGTGTAATCTCCATGGTGTCTCCACCAACACTGAATGAATTTTAAAACAACAACACAAAACATTTTTCTAGTTCAGTTATGGATGTTTAGTAATAACCAATATTGTGTCTGTTCTGTCTTTCCCCTCCAGGAAGCTTGTTTTATAGCAGTGCTCTGGAAGTGTCACAGCAAGTGCTACCAGTTCTATACGTGGAGATGAGGACAATATCCTCAGGGATGTGGCAACATATGAGCTGCACAGCTCTTCTTGCTCTTGTTTGCACACAAATATTCCATCCTATAAATACAGAAGACAGGTGGAATATTCCATCCTATAAATGCAGAAGACAGGTGGAATATGATGGATCTGGATGTACTAGTACCTCTCTTCTGTAGTCTCTGAGGCTGCTGAAAATTATTGCTTCTGTGAATAAGTTATTTTGGCTGGGCATTTCTACTTTCTTTGTTCTTTTTCTTGCAGTCACATGGCTCTGAGTTTCACTGGGAAACAGGCCATGTATAATTTTTTTTAGCACTTTGTTTAGTAGGTATTGGCCTAAGATAGGGGCTCCTGTCTGCTGTTAACCTTCGAAGCTTTGTCTAGACTTTGGGCTAGGGTGAAGGGCTACAAAGAGCCATTCAGCCACCATGGAGAATCACTCCGAATGGCAGGATATACTAGCTCCTATTCACAAAATACTTACATAGCTCCAGATCAGAGTAAATCTCAACCCTGCACTAGTGCTAGACCCTTGCTAGATGTCTTGGGGAAAGCATTTCGTGGAGGTAAAGAGGACATTAGCTTTATTTACTGTTTTTTACCCTGACTAGATGGCAATTCACATATTCTCTAGCTGCAGCACAGCACCCTGATTTCTCTTCAGCTCCTTCAGCATGTCCTGCCATGGGCACAAACCTCTGAGTATTTTCAGGATCAGGAAGATGAAGAGAACACTCCTGTGCGTACTGCCTAACACTGGGGTTATTTCTGCCCCAGTTCCCAGAATTGGTAACATCTAGAAAGACACAGATCTAGGCAAACCTAGAAACCACAAAAATCCATGGGCCAAACTCGGGTCTGACATTGCTCTTGTATCAATAAGTCCTCTCAGGTGCGATGTGTTGGGCTCAGAGCTGGTTAGAGTCAGGTGGAATCAGAGGTACATCTTCTTGGTTAACTCAGTGCAGAGACACCTGTAATTTTCTCTGCTGAGTTTCCCATCTCTTTCCCGAAGCCCACAGTGTTTCTCATCACTGGTTTTGCTCTGCTGGAATAGGGAAGACTTCAGAGTGTTTGGGGTTTTTTAAATGATGACTGTATCACAGCTAGAAAGAAACCACCCAGATTTAAATATAAATTTATTGGATCAATCTCAGAATATAGGATAATGTTATTTTAACTTAGAAGTCTGAGGTCACTCTAGCCAGTGTGCTTTAGAAAAGCACACTGAAGTATTTAATTTAGCGAAGAGTATTTACAAAAAGAAAAACTAAACAATCATACTGGGTTTTACTCAAGTAGCAATTAAGTATGTTAAAGTATTAGACATCTCATATTTTATGTTAATGCATAAGAGGCTTGTTCTTAAACTCAGTGTTCCCAGCCATAAATTGAACATTAGGTAGAAATTTCAGAGAACAATTCTAAGCATGTAAAGAAGATAAGTTTATAATCCCAATATGAAAGAATGTAAGTATCACACCACCTGGTAACTCTTACTGAGTTGAGAATGGATTTAATTTAGGTAGATTCACTGTAATAGAAGATTTCAAGACTGTATGATGTATTAGTATCCATCTGTTTAGAGAGAAGTTAATTGTCATAAAACAGTAATACAGTCCAGAAAATTATGAAAAGCAACTGTTAAATAATCAGAATTTTTTTAAAGTGAAAAACAATTGGAAATTATTTTAAGAACTGTTCTTCCATGCACACAATAGAGCCAAGCTTTATTAAAGGCCAGAGAAAGAGATAAATTAATAACTACAGCTGAGTAGCGGTAAAACTGAGGTGAAAGGAAAATGTTGCAATGTGTTATCAAAGCATGCAGCTCCATTTAAATTTTTTTTCAAAGGAGTGACTCTATTTTCACCTTGAACTGCAGTACCATCTTTGAATAACCAATGAGGTGCACACAACAGCAAGAATGCATACTTGGTGAGGAGTTGCGGGGAGATAGAAACTGTCCATTTAAAAAACCCAAACAAACAGCCCATCTAATTCCTTCATGCTTGGCAAATTTTTCAAAGAAACTGGATTCAAAGATAGTTAGTTAATTAAGAAATCAGCTAGAATACCGGAATAATAGTGACATAAAGAGGCTAGTCAGGTTTTTCATAGGTAATAGTTCTTTCATAAAATGCAGATGTATAGAGAGGTGTCAAAAAGGCTTTAAGGCATGCCAGTTTGACTTTGTTTCTGCACAGTTCTCCTTGAAGAAATTTAATTTCACATGAGATGTTAATACTCAAAGCAGAGTTCTTTTTTGCTAATTTATAATGTTTTATCTGCCTGACCACCTGCGGGAAAACTTTACACTATTTTTGACATATCATTAGCACAGACCTCAGGTTCCCAGCTACTAACTGTGTCTATTTTATCTCTGCTGTCAAACTTGTTCACAGTGTGAGCAGTCTCTTTTGGATCTTCAAGGATAACTGGGAAGTGTTTTATTGCCCCTGCAGAGCTCAGTATTGGCTCTTGTGTTGCTAAGGGTTTATATGCTGGCTATAATACACGAACAAGTCAGCATAAGGATATCTAAATGTTGTGAACAACACAAGCAAATTCATTTCCGTGTGCATGTTCTCCAGTTTTCTATGAATACAGTCTATTCCAAGGAAATGATAAAGAGCCAGAAAAGGAAAGAGTGAAGCAACTCTTTCCACCTCTTTAGGTTTTCTCTTCTTCCTCTAGAACAGATTTTCTTCACATATCAGAAGCCAAGTTTCTCAGGAACAGGTGTAAACTTCTTACTCCACATATATCCATGCTGAGAAATATAAAAAGTAGAACAGATGCATTAGCTGTAAGAAAAGGTATAGCCAAGCAAAAGTTTTGTTCATTGAACATTTCAGCTGTGAATGCTGCTTCTCAGATAAGAACTTCAGAAAAAATTGCTTCAGTATTCACTTAGCTCTTCAATTTCCCTTCAGTTTTATTGGGCAGTGAAGTGAATTTGTTTCCAACAAAACTTCCTGTAGAAGCCAAGAACCTGCAGTTGTGCAGAGCTTATGGGTTGTAAAAAGGTTTTCAGTGTGTTTGTTTCCTTCCTGTATGGAACTCTAGAATCTGAGGGCCTGTTTTTCATTGCTCTTGGTGTATTTCCATGAATGTGGCATAGGTTCCTAGCAGAATACTTTTGAGACAAGTGGATGCGGAGGGTGAGTATTTCTCAGAATTTGGGATCTTATTTCTCAAGTGGTGCATCATTGAGTGCATGGCATTCAGCCAGCTACCAACCTTGTGGCAAATAAATCTCTCCTTTTCAGCTTTTAGCTTTTAACTTTGTAAAATATTTATTGAAAGTAGTCTTAGATGTATTATAGGCAAATATTCCTGGGTCTTTTATGGAGTGGGATTGCTCTTCTCTTGTAAGAACATGGAAGGAAGAGTAAAATAAAGGATCTCACCTCTCACACCTTAAAGGACTGTGATATCATGAGTTTGATAACCCTGGAGCCTGGTTTCACCGAGGTTTTTATAGCACTGTTTGTACTTCATCAAGCATAATAACTCTTATGGAGTTTGAGTTTTTTCTGGTTTCCTCCTGTTAAAAAGCCTCTACACTCTGCAGGTTATTGTATGAATGCATTTCTGCAGCCCTTCTTCTCAAGATTTATCTATATTGAGCAAAAGTTGCTTAAGTCGTGTGGAAATGCTTAATCTGATGTATTCCTAAATTTCTTTTTTTTCCACATTATGTTGGTGGCTTATAGACACCAAAACACAACTAGCTTGATTTCCATCATTCCAAATCGATAAGCCCCAGAATTTCTCGCTGTTAAGTCCGGAACATATGCTTTAAAACAAGAACATAATATCCAGTTCTGTATGTTCCCATTATAAAGTGCTTCTTACAACCATAAACAGTCCGCACTAGGAAACAAGAAAGCAGGTTGTGCAGTGTAAAAGTAGTGTCTCATGTTCTGTGTTAATCTGGGTGTGTCTGTTTGAAACAGCAATATGTGGCTTATTACTGCATGTCAGAATTATTTGTAACTAGGGACAGTACAGGTGAGCAACTGGAAGATAGATGGATATTATGCATAGTCAATTAAACAGCTTCAAGGTTCAAAATTAAGTCCTTCTAGTATACACAGCAACAGCAGTGTTCTGCAACTGCCATGACCTCTTTTGGTGTCACTTTCACAGCTCAACCACGAGGTTTCAGAAAACTTTCGTAGCTTTAGGAAAAAAAGTGAGATTTCTGAACTGCCTAGATTAGTTAATATATATTTTCCAGATTCTTTGACTAGCAGCTGGTATTTGCTATGGCTTTCCATGGTGCTAAAAGCAATCATCAGACACAATAAATGATTAATATATGTGATGTTTGTACAACAATGGTGGCTTGAAGTCTGTCCTTGCAATTTTAATGGTTCTTGCAATTAATTCTGTGTTTAGAAGGATCATAAATAATGTTTGGCATTGTAATACAGGAAGACTAAAGCAGAATTATTTGCTGAAATCTGGTTCACACTGTCATGTCTAGGTCTGCAGAATAGTTTGTAGTGACAGAAAAATGTCCTGCAAGGTTCCCTATCATCATCTTTGCAAGATGATGTGTATGTCCCAGGCAACAGACAGTATCAATGAAGAGCTCTGTCCTTAAACTCTCCCCCTTTCCAGGGTCCCAGGAGAATACAGGGGGGGCCAGGAATGGAGCAGTGGTGTCTGGGTATCCTGAGATGCCTGTAGGGCTCAGCTGCCTGACATACACATTTCAGAACCTGTCTCCTCTTACCCAGAGCCACCCAAGTATAGAGTGCACTTTGTGAATGGATGAAATTTGGGACTGTATTTCTCCTGAAATTACTATTACTAGGAACTGCTGGCTTCATTTTTGCTCATTTGTCTCTGAAAGGAGTTGGCAATTCCAAAGAAGTAGTTGTTTTCCTTTTTTACGCCTCCTTTCCCCATTCATTTTCAGAGGACCGTGGTGGACAGCTTACGGTGCCTTTGTCTCTTCTTTCACCCAGCACCGCCAGCAGATTCAGAGAATGCCACCAGCATGATACCACCCCTCCAAGAGGTATGTGGCAAGACCACATGGCAAATGGCATTTAGTCTTATGCAAAGTGTAGGAGAGATCTTTTACTGTAACTAGGTTCCTGTTCTGAAAAATAGCTTTGTTGACAATAAAACGTTTGTCATTTCGCCTGTGTAGTTGCTATACTGGTACAGAGGAGGTCCCGATTTTAAAACACACATAGTCACAAGGAAATATCTACAGCCCATAATAAATGACCACTGCAGACAGGGATCTGCTAGGTAGAGGTGTATTTATGACTTATCAGAACTGGATGTGTTCTCTGAATGGACCTGTTTTGTTTAGAGCTGGTACCATTCCTTGTCTTGCTTTGGAAGGAAGTCAGAGGTGGTCCAGGCTGTAAGGTGGTCCAGGATACTTAGTACTTAGACCAGCCTAAATATGCCATTACTTCCATATCAGAACACCATAGATGTAGGAAGCTTTTTGCAAGGGATTTAGAATTTTGTGACTACTGCCTATCCAGGCATTCTCATGAAATTACTTTCCCTTGCCTGTTGTGCTGAGGATGAACAGGAAACCTGGAAATGTGCTCAGGCTTTGCTAACATATGGAATTCAAGCTGCTCTGAGAGTGGAGATGGAAGGAGCCATTCCTGGTCACAGAAGGGATCTGTGAGTAAGATTACTGCAGCCTGCCTAATTTCATTCTGATGGGAATTCATGAATCTCCTGCTGTGCAGATAGTTACCAGTATACTATATAACATACAAAAATAGTAGATAAAAGAGTCTACTTCAGCCATGTGCCAGGATTTAAAGTGCTTAACTAGGGAAAATAACTGGGCAGTTTGGAGACTAGGCAGGCCAGTGGAAAAATCGAATGGCCCCTGGAGCAACCATTTCTCTGCAGTGTGGGCACCTGACTTAAACATAAGTACTTTCTGATTCTTACAGTCACAGGAATCTAGGCAAAATCCAGTCACAGCCAGCAGCACTTCTTTCTTATATCTTAGAAATAGGACAGGAATCATAAAACTGGGTAGAGTTATTTTTGCATATATTTTAGCAGCATGAATGGTATACAAGTATACCAGTCATGAACAAATATGTATCTTTTAAGAATTTTGGCTCTGCAGACTGGTACTTTCATAACTGGTTTGAAAGAAGTATCAAAAAGCTGTTGTGTGGAATCCTAACACTCACTACTGTTGCATTTTAAAACACCTCTGTGTTTGTACTTTCGGAAGAAAAAGTTTTACTAAATATTTTACCAGTTCTCTCTGTGAGTGCAGAGGCCCTTAGGCTGAGAATGTGCATTTACAGGCAGAACACCTCCCAGTCTCTGAAGGTACCACTGTGTTAGACAGGCTACTAATCATGTTCTAGATTTTCAACAGTGGCTCATGTTTCCCTGACTGAAATTACTGATGTACTTTGGCACTATTTGGAAATATATGCCACAAGTTAGAGTTTTCTGTGTTCACAGATCCTAGCCTAAGCTGTGAACATGCATGCATGGGTGTTGCTTTTGAAAAACATTGTGAATGTCCTAATTTTCCCCATAAATTACTTCTCAAGAAATATAGCAAGAAATGGCTTTCCTCAATTTGCCATTTTAAATTTCTGAGTTGACTCCTGTGCTTTTCTAATGATTTCTTTTCAGCTTTTAACCCAGCATAGTTCTAACAGTTACGAAATTGTCTTGTCTTATTCATGTAAATCATTAAAGCAGTGCCCTTTCCTGCCACTGGTGCAGTGGACAGTCACAAAACATTTTCTTCCAATTACATGCCCCACTGGGCCCTTCCTAATTTAAATATCCTCTCATTTTTCTCATTTTTCCTTTGTTCTAAGTAGTCAATATTGCTACTCAGGGAAGTAAAGTTGTGTCAGGAATCATGGCAGGTATTCCCAAGAGATACTGTGCTTTTTGAAATGCTGAAGTTTGAAAATCAATTGGTTTTAAAAGGGGATAATGGAGAGGTTTTGTGTGATTCTTCACCTCCAGGCAGGGATTCTGTGTGGCTGCACTCTGGTTTTTATGTAGCTATAAATGTAGTTACTCAGCAACACAGCTTGAGACTTACTCTTTAATTTTTGTCAGTGTTTATTACTCACAACCACAGAGAAAGGTTTTGCTTTACTGGGCACTCTGCAAATAATACCTGGCCTCCACAAATGTCCCCCTCCATATCTTGCAGGTGAACAAGAAGCCAAGCAAGGGCTAAAAAAATGTCATCTGTGAAACTCAGTTGCTCACTACGAAATTGGTTAAATTCACCTCAATGTCAAACAATCAAAAGGTTTAGGAAATATTTGTACAGTCCATATTCCAATGGGTGTTATTCACCTAGAATTAACAGCTGATCAGCTAGTAGCTAAATAGCTATCTGCTCTTAAGAAGCTCCTCTTTCCAGGGTGACAGAGCACAATACATCACTTCTGACATCGTTAAGGGCTGTGTCTGAAAGTGTTGTATTTCAGTAGGAAATTTGCAGCAAAAATAGAGGTGAACATCCTGAAAAAGAATTCCTTCATTCTGAAGTTTTTTATTACTGAACTGCAATTGAAATGCCCTGCATGGGGAAGGATGAGCACCTGCTCCTACACTGAACTGCCTGCTGAAGGGGATTGCTCACAGCTTTTCCATGAAGGACGGGGGCTCACTATGTGACTGCTATCAGTCCCAAGCTGTGGCACAGTTTTACTAAACGCAGTGCTTCAGGGCACAAAGTGAATTTTTTCCAGCATGTTGGCTGTTGCCCCATTGCATAGACTGTGTCTGGGCCCTCTGGATTTTGCAGCAATAAAATGAGAGTTCGACTTCAGACCTGCCTGCAGGGTAGTGTGTAAAGGCTGACTCTAGGGTAGCAGGGTCACCTCTTGGTTATTAGTGTCCTAGGCTGGCTTGTGCAGCATCTAGGAATTACTGCTGTAGTCTCCAGGGCTCTATTTAAATCAGTTGTGTGTTATCTCTAAGTGTGGGACATGTATCCTATGTGCTGATTTGGCATAACTTATCAAATCACTTTCATGTCCTATCCTCTTCAGGACAACAAAAGTGCTTTGACTTATTCTGATGTCAGGAAATTCAAAATCAAATTTGCAGCATTTTTTCTCTAGTCTGGAAAGAAAACTTCAGAAGTTTTCTTCACAGGAGGTTAAATGTATAATTGAATTGTCCTACCCTGTCTTTTTTTTTTCTTTTTAATAGTGGAACAATCAGCTGTCTATATACAGTTCAAAATGAAATGCTTACAAGTCCTTGACTAGTGAACTTTATTATGGAGATGGAAACCCGCCAGCAAGAAGTCAGGGTTAGCCAATATTTGTCTGAAGTGCAGAGTCACCTTTACAGCAGTTGAGATCTACTTTTTGGGCACTAAGAGGAATGTGATTCTTTCTTAAGAGAGAAGAGTGAGGGCTTTACACAGAGGCAGTCAATTATGTCGTTTGCTTGAAAATGAGCCAATCACTCATTTTAATGAGGTGAATTTCAACTTGGATGTAAGTATGTCCTTGACATTTTTTAGTAGCACTGACATTATCTGAGCAGCTTGTTCTAAGGGAAACAGACATACACAAGAGAAATCAGACATACACAAGTACCTCTGCCTCTACAGGAAAAAGGCACTAAGCAGGGTGACTTGCTTAGCAAAACCAGTAACAGCTTACTAGACATTGCCAGGGTTCCATTTTCCTCAGTTCTGTGAGTTTGTACAGAGTATTTGAGGCAATGAAGCTGCAACAGATGAATGCAAAGCTACAAGGTTCAGAAAACAGATGTAAGAATTCATGATAAAGTAACAAGCATTGTGTGATCACATTGGGATTTTTTTCAGCATTGTTATCTCTAGGAAGTCTCTGAAATTTGTGATGTCAGCTGGTGAACGTCATCTCTTTTTTCCTCCCTCCTGTTCTTTTTTTAAATTTTCAGATATTTGGAAATACTCTTCTAATTTATAAATAGTTCTAAATTTAATTAGGAAAGAGGTATTTTTCTGGGAAGCTCAAATATTTATTCACTATAAAATAGAAATCACAGCAAAGTTGGTTTTGTTGTATTAGTTACTATAAAAATATCCACTAGGCCACAGCTGTAAGAACACAAGCCAGGGATTCAGGCGTATTTTGACATTTAACTCAGACTGAACACGCCAGGAAATAGATACCTGAAATATATCTTAATCCACCTTGACAACCCGTGAAAAGGTTAGGGGAGTAGAAGGAAAGATTCACTGGCTGCATTTTACAGATAAGGATTAGAGACAGGGAGCTCAGTGTTGTGCTGCTCCTTTTGAAGCTATCTCAAAGACTTAGATGTATGGTGTATAGGTAATGGCACACTAGAATGGTTTTTCCCAGCAAGAAATAAGGCTTCCAAAAAACCCCAGTTTTCTTGGGAACATGATTTTACACACACAGTTATTTTTTTCATTAGGAAAGAGAGAAAGGGTGAGCCAGCTTTTTCTGTGATACACTAGATTTTGATTTGTTAAGTTCTTTGACATCATAAGGTTCTTTAGTGCTATTTCATCTTGATTTAAGAAAGAAAGTTTTTTTATAGTGAGGGCCGTCATTCACATGCAACAATTTTCCAAGGGACTTGGTAGAGTCCAACCACTGGAGGTTTTCCAGATGCAATTGGACAGGGTCTCAGAAAATATAATCTATGCTCCCTTTTCCAAAAAATGTTGGAAACCAGATGATTTTTTGAGATCCCTTCCAGCCTGTGCTGTTCTATTATTCTATCATAAACAACAAATGTTTTTTCATGTATACCACTGAATCTTTAGAGGAGCTGTATTTCTTACTGCAATAATTGCAAACAACATCTCACACTTTCCTCTGATTTACAGCTTTCATTTATCTGGGACAGTTTATATTTATTTGTTCTAGTTTCAATTCTGGGGTTTTTTTGCTAGCTCAATAGCTGTTCTCTCCCCCTGTTGTTTAAACCTCGAGATATTTACAGCATTTAATAACAATACCGCTCAGTATTTTCTAAGCCTAATATAGTCTTTTTACATTCTATGACCATTCAGGTTTTTAAAATTTGATGCATTTTAGAAGAAAATTATTTCACATTAATCAGGATTTATTTTAAAAATAAAAATTAAATACATCATATTAACTCAGCTTAAAGTACCTAGCTGCATTTGAATGGCAGTTCATTCACCTATGGAAGGAGTTTTTTTGAAATTCAGTCTCTCCTCAAAGCTGTGCTCCCAAATAAAAATTAGGTTTTCCTGTAATTCATTGCAGATATCTTCAAAACAAATGGTGCTTTATCACTCAAGGCACAAGTCTCTGTATATGTTATGGAAAAAACACTTTGACCAGGATGCAGTGAAGATGAGGAAAAGGAGAAGAAAATCATAGAAGAGTTAGGTTGGATGGGACATTTAATGGTTATCTAGTCCAATCCCCCTGCAATGGTAGGGCCCTGTCAAACCTAATCTTGAATGTTTCCAAGGATGGAACATCTACAGCATCTCCAGACAACATGTTCCAGTGGAATGCAACTTTTCCATTTGTTCCAATTGTTTGCCATTATTTTTCACCTTCAGGTTCTAAGTTTGTTGCCAAGATTTGGACTAGTTGGACAGAGTTAATTTTTTATTCCTGCATAGAGAGTTTCTTGTACAGTGCAATCTGTGGACTAGCTTTCCCGTTCAACATATTATTCCCTTGATGTTCACCTAAATTTGTTGACACAGTTTTCATCTCTTCTTTTCCTCTGAAGACTCTTCCAGGCTTCATAAGCTTCCTGTAAACACTTCCATAGCAGAAAATATAACTTCTACAGCATATTTTTTATGTTTGGCTTATGTAATTCTTTTAATGACTTCTCTAGTGGTGTCAGAGACTGAAATAGTTCATGCCTCAAACACTGATATAAAGTTTTAAAGAAGCTACAGGCACAGAAACCTCCTTGAAGAACTTTGGACACTAAGTCGAACTGCTGATTAGATCAAAGGAAAGCCATTGTTCAATGACCTCAGGCTGAGGGAAAGTTATGCATCCACAATAAGCCAAAGCCTCCAGCTGTGTTTGGGGTGGGGGGAGAGCACAGCTCACAGAAGCCAGGTTTACACAGACTGCCCCAACCGAGGGCAGGGAGGAGGTTTTTGGGTGCACGGTGTAACCTCTGGTGAGAGGCAATAAACACCCACCCTCTGATTACACAAACTGGCCCAGCTGTGGAGCCCCCAGCCCCACGGGACATCCACAGAGCATGCATGAGAGGCTTTGCCCCACAGGACTGCATGTGATGCAACAGACCCAGAGCCTGCTGTAAGAGACTGCCCACTACCCCAGGGGGCCATGCCCAGATAGGCCTGCCCAGCCTGAGCACATATACCCATCGGATTCCGTGCTTTCTGGGGGGACCTTCACCACCAAGAAGACCAGACCAGCTGGAGAGGATCAACAGAACATTGTTGGGATCCACGGAGTGGTGACATTTTCCTTATTCTGTCCCTGTCGCTCTCTTTCTGTCCCCCCCACCTATTTTCTACTTCCTGCTCTCTCTCTCTCTCTCTCATGTCTACTATCAATAAAACCCATATTATTGTCACTGGCATATGGTCTCGTTTGCACCTTAATTTGGGCAGAGGAATTTCTGAAGGTTCTGAGAAGAGGTTCTGAAGGTTCTGAAGGTTCTGAAGAACCTTAATAACAATTGGATCATAACAAGCAGTAAGCATAGGAGTGAATGAGCTTACAAAAAGACTACGCTTCACTTGAGCCAGTATATTCTTCATTTCAGACCCGTGTCATATCACAGGTCTCAGAAATCACACAGACTCACAGGTTAGATGTGTCCTGTGGCAAATGGGGTCATATCTAAGAATGTTCTGACAGTATTGGTTCGGGCAATATCGTTTTCGGGAAGGGTATCAACTTTTTAACCAACATAGCTAAACATGGTCAGCCTCAGTAGGGACATTTCTAAAGCTACAAACTTCTGTTTTCTGCTGGTTTTACGTATCCCTGTCTCAAAGTGGATGCACCTAGTTGTGAACGGAGGGGAACATATCCTCCCTACCACCCTGCCAAGCAGCCCACTGTCTTGTAAGATGAGTCAAATGGAAAGCTTCCTATTTCTGATTAAAATTTTCCTGTGTAATAGCAACCCTAGCCTGGTTCTTCTCAAAACATTAGCAAAATTATTTTTTTAAACAAATAGAGAAAGGCTGGTGGATTATCTCTGGGCTGGAAACCCTGATTCCAACTTCCTTCCAGTAAAAATGGGCTTGCAGAATTACATGGCAGAAAGCCCAGAGGGCCAGTCACAACTAGAAAGATTTCCAAGGTTCCCAATTCTGCAGAAAATTTTCCTGCTTTGCATTAAAGGAGCCAGCGATAAAAGGCAGAGATTAAAAAAAACCTGATTCAGGCTTACTGGGTCTCCATTCTCTAGAGAAGGCCATTAGAAAATGTCAGTTTCATATTGAAAAACCGTGTTTATTCCTCATTGCAGTCTGCTGTAATTAACGAGGCAGAAAAATTGTAGTGTGAATGAGATGACTTGCCCAAGCCAAATGGCTGCTTTTCTGCCAAGCCTTTCCCACCACCTGACTGATGCAAACCCACTTTTTGGACAGTCTTTATCTGAGCATCTCCCACAGCCTGAAATATATATATGCTTCTTCTTTAACTCCACTGTGGTAGTTTGTATATCTTTATAGGACACTTGGATTGTTCTAGTTTGACAATTGAAAAGAGGAGGTAGGCAAAGCTAGTGCAAATTTGTAAGACTAAGGAATTTCTCTGAAGTAAAACCAAGCAGCCTGTTCCTACTGCCTTTAAACAAACAGCATAGCATATTGTACAAATTGAAAGTAATTTATCTGAAAGCTGCATGAGATACCATGAGATACTGGTAATAAAAAGCATCTTAGGTATCATATTCTTTCATTTCTCAAAACAATCCATGAATAGTTTTTAAGCATTTGACCAACATTCAAAATAATTTATAGGAAAATCGTGTGTAAATTTCTCAGTAAAACTCACTTCATATATTCACTACTTCTAAATCAGTAATTGTAGGTTATGTTTCATAACCTTAAGCCCATTGCAGTGTTTTTCCCTTTGAATTCACTTAGCTGATCAGCCTATGTAAGTGTGTAATCATGCAAACACACCACTTTATGTGCATTGACCATTTTTTTTCTCAAAAAATGTTCTTATGAAGAAAACATTACTTATATGAGGTTTATACTTCAAGATGGACAATGTTATTCAGAATTGCCTTCAGAGGATGCTTGATCTTTATTTGAAGTTCCTAAACACACTTTTTTGCAATATTTCCATGCCAAAGTAAGTTTCAACATTGATTAAGATGCAGTACCTGAAATTTGATGCCTTTTCTTTGACAATTTAAATTTATTGGCTACTGAGTTTTAGACTGGGAATATCTTTCGCCTTTTAATTAGATCTTTAATATGGGGAACAGAAAAATCTGGCACACTACAGTCAGAAGTAGCAAAAGTAAACACAGGAAGCATTGCATGTCCTAGCTTCTGATGAAAAAAAGAATTACCAGAAATATAATTTGATTTGCTACATGTTCACGACAAACCATGGATCAGCAAACTATGTTTGCTTCTTGTGGTCTATACCATACATGCTTCCACTCACTCTAACTTCAGGATTTTTTTCAGAAGGGCAAACTAGAAAACATCCTTTGGTCATCTGGGAAGGGATCATTGTAGCTATTTAATGATTAAAAATTTAATCATTTTGCTGGAATATCTTTCCCAAGTATACTGCAAAATAGTGGTTTTTTCATCTTTTGCTGTAAGAGGTTTTCAAGGTCTTACATGACCAAGGTGTGGTGTGCCATAGCACCTGTGATTGGAGTAGAACAGCATAGCCACTGGCACCTGTGGGGAAGGTGCTATGAAGGCTCCAGGTGTTTATCTGAGGCAGCCAACAGAAGAATGGAATCATCATAGACACCTTCTGTGGTCAACAAAGAAAGAAGGAAGCTTTCCCAGCTGCCGAACCAACCACTGTTTTTGTCCCTTGTGCTTCATGTTTTGCTTCAGAGCAATCCACTGCCTTCACTCTTATGCTGGCTGGGAATATCACTTTTATTAAAAAAGTAAATTTGCCTTGCAATCAGCTGTGCCCTACAGAAACCCAGCGAGGGGTGCAGACATTAGGCACAGAGAACAGAGGCAGTTGCCAAGGAGAGAAGAGTCACAGGATGAGTGTTTCGGATGACACCTCTGGGGTTTGCCACTACTCTGTGATGGCTGAGCACTGCAGATGCTGTTATGAGAGTAAAATGTTATCACAGCGCAACTGCTGCTTCTCATCAGCGTCAGAACAGAAAAATAAAGCAGAGTCATGCACAAGTTGCAATGAAGTCTATTGTGAAGACCTATGTATTTTTACTGCTAATAGTAAAACACTGTTCTTCATACAAATGACTCATCAACCTATTATCCTAAGCAAGGAGAGAGTTCATGTAACCTGGAAATTATGTTATTTCAATAATAGCTGTGATGCTCGAATGAAAATATTTTAATGCTGCAGAGGGAAATGTCATGACAACAATCACTAATGTAGTCTTCACTGTATTAAGCCACAAGCTATGCAGGAAAATGGATATGCTCCATATATTGCTAGGCACACCCAGAGCCACAAGCAGCAATCTTTATTTAAAGCAGGTTTTAAGGGTGGCCACAATCAGCAACCTATATTTAAAGTAGGTTTTAAGGGTGATATTTATAAAAAAAAAGTTTTTAACTTGACATTTTTCTAAAAAATTTCTAGCATATTTTGCAGATCAGTGAGGATTTTGCTCTCTTTTTTTTTAAATACAAAACTGGCAGCTCTTGGACTCAGGTGACACAAGTTCTATTTCTGTGGCTAGCATTTGTATTTTGCAGGTTTATAATCCCGTGTAGGTTTCTGCAATTCTCATTACTAGAATCTGTAAACCCATAAAATGGTAATGAAGAAGAAAATTTGAAATACTTTGGCTTTGATTTTACTCTCTGGGAACCCAGTCACTTTCTTTTGTCCTCTTTTGCACCATTTTTTATTTTCCCTTTAGAGTTGTGTTTATTTCTGTCAAAAATGGATTTTAGAGTTTATTTTGAGCATGCTGGGATATGCAGACAAGGACTTACAGTTCCACAGCTTGAACTGATCCATGGTTTCATTACAAACTTCCCTGTTAATGGGGCACACCTAGGACCCAGTTTTCCTCTCCCATTAACCCATGTTGTTTCTGACAACAACAGAGCTCTGGAATTCTGTATATGTACCTATGCATGTTACAGGCAAATCCAGTTGGATTTTGCAGTCTACTGTCCAGTAGACTATTTACATATGTAAAGCTGATGCTTTTTTAGGAATTAAAGGTGTAGTTCCTGTGGTGAATATGAATTTGTATGGTTTACAATGGTGTTTCAGTTAAAATGTGTCATGCTATTTGCTATCAAACTTAACACAATGCTAAATGATGAATGTTTATGCTTGGTTGAGACAGATTTTTCTAGATTGCCCAAAGAAAGTATGATGACATGCAAGAGACAGAAATTACACTGCAGTTCTAGGTTTGTTGTTACAGGCAGTCATAGCCAGCTCAAAGCAAATAATGTCCTTCTCTTCATACCCTCCAGGCAGGAGATGTCTGTCTTTCCTGGAAAATGGCACAATATTTTTGCTATCAGATGAAGCAAAATCTCCTAGTAAGTAAATAGGAATTTTCTACACTACATGAATATTTCTTTTTATGTCCAAACACAATGATTAAGAACTAATTTCTTAACCTGTGCAAAATTGTGTATGTGAAACACTTGTTAAATGAGAGCACTGGGAAGCCATCAATAACAATCTAGTGTCCTCTGCTAGCAGAAGATTCAGAGATTTCTTGTTTCCGGTTATGACCCGTGTGTCTACATATATCACTGCAGAATTTTTGATCTTTATATATAGGCTGCGAATGTGAGGACTGGAAGCAGATGCAGCTGTACATCACAAATTGCAGAGCTGTGTGTCTGTGTCTGTACCATGCCAGCCACCTGCAGTAGTAATGGGGGGCACAGTACAGGTAAACATCATTTGTATGTGGAAGAATAATGGATTTTTGAGCAGTTTACAAAGCACTGTATTTAAAAAAGAAATACAGCCTGTGCTAGAGTTAAGCAAGATACTGTAATCGAGAATAACTGTTACGAGCTCTTTCAGCAGGACAAGCTGTGCTGAACTAAAACGGGTGGATGTGGAGGCCGTGAGGTAGGCGCAAATGCGAGAGCTGGCAGTTTACAGAAGAGTCACTCCGGCACCAGCACTGCTTCACATCCAGTCTCTGTGGCACACCGTGTGTTTGATGTCCTGCCTTGGAGCAGCTGCTGCCGTGCAGCAGGTATGCTCTGCCTTGCTTCCCTGAGGGCGAGGCCATGATTTTTTACCATGAACTAGCTAGTTCTCTCAAGGTTGAGATTGCCACCTGGATCTCAGTGACGAAAACCCCTCACACTGCTATGAACAAAGCCATGAAGAAAACAAATGCCTTCTTAATTCTCATTCTTGAGGTGGTGATACCCAGCTAATACACTTCAAAGAAGGATTTAAGTGAAGTGACAAGTGGCTGGCACTTGTCTAACCTATTACTTTTAAACACTACAGGTTAATCTGTTTGATTGGAAAGCTTTAGAATTCACTTCCTGAAGAGCTCCCGGTGGTAATCAGTACAATAGTAAAAATCACCCAAATTGTGTCTGTTGAGAGCCTGACATGAATGATAAACATGCCCTGAAGTTTGCATGTGTGAGACCACAGCAAGAAAGACTGAACAAGGTAACTATTCATGTTCTGTCTTATCATTTCTTTCAGCAAGTTATTAATTCCCTTTAACAAAAAACTGAGTTCATATGTAAAAAGCAAAAGCAGAATCTGTTTTTAAAATGCTATTGAAATTTGAGTGAAGCTTCCATTCAACTGCAGCAAGAAAGGCAGCCTTATGATATTAGGAATAGATTCCTTCTACATCCCAAACAAATCTGGAATGCATTTCTTAGGGTGTTGTTAAAATGAGAGCTTGGAGGAAAGATTATCACTGTACACTTGATCAATCTTAGCCTCTAGAGCAGGCATTTCTAATTTCCATGAAATTAAGTTATGGAAGGTTAAAATGTTGCTTGAATGATGAATAATACATGCTTCAAATATCCTGCATGTGTGTTTCATCTCATGAACCAAATGCTGTAGAGATTTCAAATTAAAATTATTATCCTGTTTTTTTCTCTCTACACTCCATCTTCAATACAAATTAATTACTCTCA
This sequence comes from Gymnorhina tibicen, assembly GCA_013399875.1. Classification (NCBI taxonomy): domain Eukaryota; kingdom Metazoa; phylum Chordata; class Aves; order Passeriformes; family Artamidae; genus Gymnorhina; species Gymnorhina tibicen. The sequence goes on along the minus strand of VXAZ01000687.1, from coordinate 394,196 downwards.
CCTTGCTTGCCCTTTTGCTAAGAGCTTTGAATGGTATGAATAGAGTTCCACGCTTAATGTCTGGATGTAAACTATTATGGTGATTGAGACTGTATTTCCAAATTTTTTAGAGTAACTCTTATCGTATATTAGCAAGATATTAAAATATTACTTAACTAGATTAAAAATTGCCCATTATTTAGAAGCTTATACAACTGAAATTTTTCATCTAGGATCAAGGTTAAAATTCCAAGTATCCATGACAAACACAAATATTTTACATCCATCCCTTGCATCCTCTCTAAGGGCACTACTGAAGCCTTTATAATGATAACATTATGGTCACATCAGCTCTAAACTTTGAATGGAAATACGTGTAAGAAGATTTTGCAGTGCCTAAAATAGGGTATGTTTGCTAGAGACAAATTTATTTGAGAAACATGATTTTTAACGTCTGGTGAAGTGACTTCTTTCAGCCATGTAGGTGTTCTGCAGATAGAAGGTGTTTTACTTTTATGTCCGTAATTGTGTATCTGGAGCCACACATTTCCTTTATGTACACAAAATGAAAGGGCTTCCTCTTTCCATCTCAATCACCACTTATGTTCCTGGTCATATTAAAACTACAAATAGAATCAATCATGCTCCTGATGAGAGGAAATGTGGTGGTGATAATTACATCTCCATTGAATTTCTGTTGCTGTTCTAGAGAGGAGAGAAACTGAGTGACAACCTAAATGCATTGTAACAATGCACTGAGAAAATAAACGCAGCTGACATGTCACACACAGCAAATGTACTGTGCTCAACATAATGGATAGGATTTAAACACTTTCGAGCATATTAGATAGAGCTTGTCACAATTTCTTTCCCACATAGCTGGGTTAGGCTTATGACATGGTCATACGGTACCTGACGGACATAAATATGTGTTGGAAAGGAAAGTCAGGTACTCACACCCTTAAAATCTGTCAGTGTAGGCAGATTTCAAAATTATCTGATCTGAAATATGTAACTCCAGGGAGAATCATCCTTTTGGGAAGATATTCACATTTTAATATATATAAGATGTCTACCTTTCCCTTTAAGCAGAGTGTATTGCAGTAAAAACATCATATACCTGTCTTTGAGAGCCTTGCTGCTAACATATTGCCTTAAAGTAAAAGTGGATGTGAACTTGAAACTGCTTTCCTCTGACAGTGTAAAAAGTAAGAAGAAACATAAATTGAAAAAGCAAAGAGAAATATTTCACCACCTCGATAATCGCAGGTTCATGATAAGGAAGACTCATGTTACTATGTATTTCCTCCTAGGTTTCAGTTTTATGGCTGAATTTTCACCTTTTCTTTCACCTTTTCTACCCTTACCATAGTCTTGGCTTTAGGCCAGGGGTCCTGTTTTCCTTCTCGCTGCTTGGACATTTCCTTCTCCTCAATGACTGACACACTTTTCAAACCTTTATGTATGTCTTTTCCGTAGGGAAGTTAAGAAATTTACATTTTGTTGGATGGACAGAGATGGCAATTAGGTCTGTATGAGAAAGACTGAGAATTTGTGATTTGATTAACTGTGGACAGAAGCTAGAGGAGGTGAGAAAGGAGGAACTGAGTGTTGCAGAATCTGCGAGATAAAGATGTGAAAGTTATGAAGAAAAGAGGACTTAGGGAAGAGAATGGTATCCTTCAGCACAATGACGCAGAAGACACCTAAGCCAGTGCTGATCTTTTCAAATACATCAGGAAGGAGGTAATTTAATAACTGGGGGGTTGCAATGAAACTTGTTTGTGTACTTAACACTTCTAACTCAGCAAAGGGTTCTCCCTACTATACGCAAAAGTAAGCAGGGTTTTGGATGCACGCATTAGATCTGTTTCAAAGGTTTTATGCATATGGCTGACTGAAAGTTGGCTGATACTCTCTGGCACCTTGTTTAGTCAGATTGTCTCTAATTTCTCTGTGTGTCCATACACTGTATACCAAAATACTTTACATATGAAGCTTCAGGTGGTTTAGAAGGAAGTTGTAAATATTCTAGGCCCTTATCTGGATCTGTGTCTTCAATCTTTCACTCTGTTCTCACCAGTCCTGTGATCATTGTACAGCTGAAAAATATGTGGCTGTTTTTGCTACACAAACAATAAACATTAACTACCGTAGACTGAAATGTATAAAAGGAGCATAAAATGCATCAACACTTTCTCCATTCTGAAATCTTAGTGCTGCCAAAAGTAGAAAATGTGAAGTGTCACCACTACTAGCTGTCATCCCCTGGCTCTAGTGAGCAATACTGACATTTTTCTGGATGCCAGTTCTATTTTCCTATATTCCTATATGGTATATATTTCCTATATATTCCTATATAGTAAGGAAAATGTAAAGCTACACTGTCTTAGGAAAAAAATGCACGTTCAGTGGAAGGTGTCTACTCCCTGCCTCTTCTCTAGCTACTTCAAGCATCATAGCTCTCAAGTATACGCATCTCATTTGCTTTCTAAAAGTAATACCCAGTGATGATAGCCTCAACCAGTCTCCCACAATGCCAACATAGGGCACCAGCAAACTGGGATTTGTAGATTTTTCTGATTACAATGCAGGAGCATACAGGCTGGCAAGAAACTGAAATATTTTAAAGGGCAAGAAAAGTTCATTAAATGAATCCACATTTGTTTGTTTGTTCATTTTAAACAGGAAGGAGATGAGTTTCTGAATGTAGGTGTAAGCCAGTATCATTGTAGTGACTTCAGTAAAACTGTTGTCAGTTGCAGAGTCAAAATCAGAAGCCATGCTTGGAAAGACATTTATGCACCTGGTTCCCATTACAGCAAAAAAGAGATGCCTAAGTGCCCTTAAATCTGTTCTTTAGGCTTTAAAAACTGAATGGGCAGGGCCTTTCTGAACTATTTTTACTTTCATGACATGGATCCTGTACAAAGCAATGGAAAAAGCAAACATTTTGAAAATCAGTATTGCAAACTGCAAATACATTAGCTTTAAGTGTTTTACTCTAAAGCAGAGATTTTTTAGGACAGTGATCTATTTTTTTTTGTCTTTAAAGGAAAAAATGCCAACATATGTCAGGATTAAAACAAATTTATTTTTATTATCAATTTCATAACAAACACATTTAGAAATCCTTTTCATTATCTTGCTTACAGTCTTTGAATGTCACCTGGAGAGGAGACGATCTGGAGTTATACATGCACACACAAGTGCACTTTGCCTATCAAACAGACCTCCCTACTCTGTGTACTGGTATAGTGCTGGTTTCTGTGTTTTCTAATTGTCATTAATGATCTAAATGTATGTGCTTTATCAAAACCTACTTTGATTCCTCTGTACTTTTGATAAATTACTGCTCCTTTCTCAACCCTGCACAATAAGTGATGCAAGTAATTCGGGGTCTGATTTGCAGCTGATTTGCCAGCTTCTTTCCCTTTCCAGCCCCACAAAACAGCCTTTGGATCTTCCAATATCATGCTTCATTTACATGAGAAACTGACATTTTAGAAAGTAATTGGAAGAAGCGTGTTGAAAAACAATCCAGCAAAGCAGACAGTCTCATTAGAGTTGCTCCAGGCTGTGCCATAATGGCCTGGAAATCACTTATACACAACTCTAACTCTGCTTGAGGAGGAACTAATGTAAAGACACACTTTATTTGGTTTTAAATGCAGTTTTCTTAGTGAAAGTCAGTTTGGGCTGTCAAAAGAATAATTGCAAATTCTTTCCAGTTGCTAGCAATTATTATTACTTTCTATTTCCCTTTCTCTTTTTGTAGCATGTTACATGACCTAAAGAACTCAGAACAGCTTCCAAAAGTCATGAATGAAGACTGATGAGTATATTATGGTTTGGAAATGTGGAACTGATGTTAAGGGACTTGCTGAGGAAAGCATCACAAGTGGTAGATCTGAAGGTGAAACTGAGATCCTTGGATACTTGTTCTTCTGTTTTAACCTGTCCTAAATTACAGTGATATTTCCAAGAATATACTTTATAGCTCCTTTCAACAGCCTGTTGATGTAATAAGACAATTTCTAAATGCTCTCAGCTAAGTGTCACATTTTGCTGTGAGTTCATGATGATTCTGGAGTGGGTCCAGGAGAGGGCTACCAAGATGATTAAGGGACTCAAACATCTCACAAGGACGGGCTGAGAGAGCTGGGCCTGTTCAGCCTCAAGAGGTAACTGAAAGGGAACCTGGCCAGTGTATACATATATCTGAAGGGAAGGCACCAAGAGGATGGATCCAGGTTCTTCATGATACCAAACAACAGGACAAGAGGCAACAGGCAGAAATTAATGCACAGGGAGTTCCATCTGAATATGAGGAAGGACTTCTTTATTGTCTGTGTGACTGAGCACTGTAACAAATTGCTCAGAGAGATTCTGGAGTCTCCCTCACTGAAGACATTCAAGAACTGTTTGGAATGCACAACCCTGTGCCTTTTGCTCTGGGATGACCCTGCTTGAGCACGGAGGTTGGACCAGATGACCCACTGTGGTCCCTTCCAACCTTACCCATTCTATGGTTCTGTGATTCTCACATGGGGTAGGGTTCATTACATCTAGCTTTGTCCCCATCAAAATGATACACTTAGTCATTGAGCAGTCATTCTTCTGTTCAGTGAAGAGAAGCAGGCATTTCCAGGCAGCAGCTCACCCTAGTCTAGGATAAAGCTCCATGCTGATGTGCTGACTTACACCCTGGAGTACCTACTCTGACTGCAGTCCAGACTGTGAATTTGCAGACTGGAGTCCTGAGGGCATTTCTGTCCCAAATAAAAATTTGCTATAGACAATGTTTCAGTTATTTCTAATGCTCTTTCCTTTCTACAGAGGCAAGTTGCTGCTCAGCACTTTGGGACAAAGCTGCCAGATTACAAACACAATTCAAATTTCTGGAGAAAACCTTGAGCTATGTCTGATTAACACTCAAAATTAATTTCATTATATTAAGGATAAGAGATGGTACAACACAAATGAGTGCCTCCAAATGAGAACTAAGGAAAATTCCCAAAGATATAGCGGGAGCAATTGCTGTAGTAAGGAAACTGTTATGTCTAGTTTTCATAAATCTGTGTGTGAGTGACATCCCAGTTAAAAATGTCTTCCAGGTTTATGCAGCATTGTTGGCTGAAATTATAATGATACATAAAGTCAATCATATCCTCCACATCACAGTGAAAGAAGATGAAATTTTTCAGAAAGTAAGTATACAGCAGAAAAAAAACATAGAGTGAGATTTTTGCCTGGAGAGCGTTTCTGATCATAACAAATTTTTCTGAAGGTTTATGAGGACAAAAACCTCATTTGCCCTCATTTGCCATCAGTTAGTCTGATTTTTGTTCTTTCTTTCCCATTATCTTTTCATAAGGTATATTGTCTGTGTGCTACAATGGTTTCTCATATTTATACTTCAAAATTCAATTTTATTATTTAAACCTAAGGGATTTTGAACTTTCTTAAAATTTAACTTAAAAGGTTTAGGATCTAATAAATTAATCATTAGAAAAAAGTTCTCAAGAGGGAGATCACGATTATGTTTTTGTGGCTTTCCACTTAGACTTGGACCTGCTGAACCTGTGATCTCTACAGAAATGTAGTGTTATCTAATTTCTTTTGAAGAAAACTGACATGAAGCATTTTAATATATTTTAAGGTCCTGACCTCTAATACTGTGCAACAGTTGCAGGCCATTGTTTGCTGAAGGCAAACCAGCTTTTTTCCCTGCCATTTTCCGTGCCTTCGGTATGCTGTACTGCAACTGCTTCATCAGTTTACCATGCAGAACTCCTAAGGCAGAAACCCCTTCACTTCTTATTGAAGCTCTCCAGAGAAGGATTTGAATTACTAACTGAGGCAACGTGTTCTTTCTAGTGAAAACTCCAGGCAGACAGAAGCAGTAGTACCTGCATCTAGTATTGGATGTTGCTGTAAGAGATCTGTCAAGCAAAAGAGTATCCAAGAAGAGGAGAATGAATAATGCTGCTACAAACCTAGGGAATCTACATTTCTAGTTAAAATACCAGACTGCTGGCAGCTAGCCTGCATGTTATATCCAGCTGGTTGGCAGCCACAGGCATCATCTCATTTTACAATAAATTCGAACATTTTGAAGTTTTCTGTTTAACTCAAGTCATTGAATCATCTTATTTCTGAACAAAATAGGCACCTTCCAGGTCTCCTGGTTTGAAATTACATTAGCTTAGGGTTTTCTCACTTAATTGCAATTTTCCCATTAAAATATAAGGGCTGAGAATCTTGCTTTTGTTATTTGTGCATGATTTAATTTTAGTTACTACCAAAACACACCACTTCAGACATATCTGGCAGAAACAGGTGTTTTACTGTGGAAACAGATATCAACTTCAATTTTCCACACTGTAATGGATATTCAAGACTGTGGGACAGTGTAACTTGAATTGCTGGTGAGGATATTTTGTGTTGGTCAGAGCAAGACTAGGACTGTAAGCTGCCACAAAAGTTGTCTTTCTTTAAAACGTATTTCAGTTGTCATGAGCATCATTGTGTGTCTCCCACACAGCCCTGCAAGATGATTATAGACATAACAGCCTGAGCCCTCTCTTACCTTCCTCATTCCCTTCACCTGATCTTCTTTCTCCTCTCCTCCTTTTGCTCACCGTCAGCTCCTCGGTATTTTTCTGAATGTGAGGGGCTGCCTCCAGTTATGTGGAGTTTGGTTAAATAACAAAGAAACTCCTCTGTATCTAACTCACCTGATAAAATTCACAGTGCTCTGTTTAGAAATAGAAGTGAGCACTGCAGCTTTGAATTCTGTTTTGGGAGCTCTGTGTTTTACCTAGACACATATCCTTATCCTGTTTATCCCAGCCTATTATTTTGCTCTCATGAGTTACAAATACATGTGTACATGTACATGTGACTCAGGTATTTGAAGATATATTATTTTACCACTACTACTTAGACTGTAAGGTTGTGATTTGTGACTGTTGCCTTCTTAAGCATGCCCAGCTCATAAAAGAAAAGCTGTTTTCTGGTACATACTGTATACTATTAATGTCATGCACACTAAGAGTGTGCTGTAAAGTTGGCAGCATTTCTTTACCACTTTATGATTGCCAGGTCAACAAATATGCACATAAGGTGTTGCATACGTTTTCACTGTCACTTCTTTTGACGCAGCCATCCCTGAGAATAGCATTTGTCCTGGAAAAAGTAGGAAGAAGTTAAATGTCATAGAACAAACAAATTACCAGACAATGCAGAACACTACTGCAAAACTGAGGGTTACATTTAGCAGTGTCACTGTATTGTGTTTTAAGAAGGCCTGACTGCTTCTGGAAGATGATGTTACCATAAGGCCCCATTGCTACCCCTTCCCATCTGTGCTCTCACTGTCTGTGTGTAGAAATTGGTACTTCTCATGAGCTTAGCCCAGACTCAGATTTATAACTAAGCTTCTCTTTCTTCCTCTCTTCTCCATGGAGGGATGCCCTGTGTGACTAGGGCAGGTGTGTGACTGTAATGTACAGGCAGGTCTTTGAAGGAAAGGGAGGTTAAGAGGCTGTTTCTGCGTGAATGTCAATACAGAAGCTCTTACTCCAGAAGGAGGTAGGAGGTGTCCTGCACAATCAGGTTCAGGAGATAAGGAGTAAAAGCAGCAGATATTCTGAACAATTTTGACAACTGATATCTCCCCACTGGGGGAAAAACCCAAACCTTTCAGAGAGTCCTTCCTGCTTCTTGTCCTGCTCCAAAGGCAGGACAAAACCAGTTTTCTCATTTCAGAAGGGCATGAAGTTACAAGGTTTTCACCCTTTCAGCTAAAATGGATTGTGAAGCCCTAATTGTCACGGTTAATTAGTACCAGAGGGAACTGACACTTGAGATTTTGAGAAGTTTGCAGTACTTTTGATCTCATGTAATCTCTCCTTCCTTTTCTTGAGACAGGAAAAATACAATTCCAAAACAGATTTCATCTTACACAAGGAATAGAAACTTTATTCTGAAAATGTCCATATGTGTTGTATTGACCACACAAACATTTTTCCGCAAAGTTCATTAAATTGGAATTTCCATTGATATTTCTCTGACAAGAAGTTTTAATCTTTACCCATTGTGTTTTACATTGTCTAAATATCTGTTTCATTGATAAACACCTTGTTTATTTGTTTGTTCTGTTAGTCTAATTTCTTCCTTGACAGTTCTTCATTACTGATCTTATTTTTCTTATCCATTCTTTTTTCTTCCCACTTTCGTCTTATTAGTCACTAGGTTTTCGAATTCTAAAAATGTCTGCAAATACTTTGAAATTGTGGTAAGTGCCTCAGTGCAGCTTATTTTACATGAAAAGGTTAGTATATTTGCTTCAGGAAAGCAGTTTAAGATAAAGAAGAAGACCAGTTATAATTCTACAAAATTATTCTATTGGAGCAAATTTTTTTAAGAAAAATTTTCTTAAAAGACCTGAGTTTTTTCAGTTTGCCTTTTAGCATTAGACTACAAGACTTAGCCTGTGTGTACATACTGGCATAGGACAATATTTTGACTAATTTCATAAATTTTCATGTGCAATATAATCACACATTAATATATTAATTATACTGGTATAATACCGAGTATTGCTTTTACATTAGTTTACTTGCAGTGCTGATTTTATAGCAACATAAATACCAGTGAGATTGGAGGAACCAATATTCCAATATTCAAACTATTTTAGCTGCGGGCTAATTGGTTTTGTTTAGTATTTATTTAATTTGACTTTTCCTCTAAAATACATAGGTTTTGTGATATAGTCAGAAGTCAGTGTCTTCCTTAGAAATACTGTATTAGCAAACAGATCAGGAAATTTTAATTTCTTTTCAATAAAGCTGTATCAGTCATGAAAAATGGACAAGGGGAGCTGAACTTGATGTCAAGTTTCTTTTCCAAATATATCCTTGTTCAAAAGGAACATTTGTTTTATAACAGTAGGGTAAGAGGTTCAAAGCAATATGTAGTGGCGATCATAGAAATATCAGCTAAATCCACAGAAAGGACACAAGATAATGGAACAAATAATACCAATGGCCCAGTTTGAAACCTGTTAAACTCAGTATGTTCTTGCCATTGCCTTCAGTGAGCTTTGAATCAGAAATGCATTTCTTTTGCCATCTCTTCACAATTTAAAACATGTTATTTATATTTAAAACATGTTATTATTATGATATTTTGTTGCAAAATATATAATCATCAAAAATAAATCCAAATATTACCCTCTCTGCTTCTTCTATTCCCGTGTCCCTAAGCTGACACAAACAGAGAAGGGGATTTTCTGGCTCTTGTTGCCTATGTGGATGCAGGGGCTGTACTGCAGCACAAGCTTTGGGTTCAGGTGTTGGGGTGCACAGCTGATCTTGGACATGTGCATCAAGTGAATGGTTGATAGATGGGGAATTTACACAAGAGTTCAGTGGTGCAAGGCTGGAGTGATTTCATCAAGAACAAGTGCTGACGTCTGAACTGGAAACTGTACAGACAGTCCATCACATAGAACTGGCAGTCAGGATTACAGCAGAGTACACATTTAAGTCCATGCAGAATTTTGTTAATAACTGGTGGTTCCATAGTCTTAAATCCCGTATCTGCTTTCTGGACTTTGAACTTTAACTACAGAAGTGCAGCTGGAGCCACTAAATTTGGCACTAATGCAGGGAGAGAGCACAATGTCCAAGGATTAGCATAAACGTGATCTATATGTGTTGACTATCTGGATGCAGCGGTGGTTTAGAATGCCCAGAGATTTATTACAAAAACCAGCAACATTCAGTCATGGGGGAAGATATTTTGCATTCGATAAAAAGCTTGAGGTAGCTAATAGCATGGCTTCATTTACCCAACACTGTATTACTGAGCTTCTTGACCTTTTCTTCTTCATGTTTTAACCTTGTCTCCATCTTCAATTTCAGCTAGAGGGAGAGCCCATGTTTCACTGCAGAATAGAAAATAAGATGAAATGTAGATTAGCATACAGCTATTTCTCTTTGTCCCTTTCCTTTTCATTCCCCATGGTTTTAAACTGCTAGTAGTCCCCAAATGTTTTAAATATATTTAAGTAAAATTGTCTGTATCAGCCTACTTACCAGCTGAGAGTACACTTATGTCACGCATTCATCAAACTTACCAGTTTACCAGCTACTCTTTAATAACATTTCCCTGCCAGATGGACAACATCACAGACATAACGTACTGAATGGAGGAAAAAAGATTTCTCTGAGGGCGGAGTCCTGCTTGCAATCATTAATATGTCACCCTCTCAGGTAAAACCTGTTAAATACACACATATTGTGATAGAGACCACTGAAACCTTTCTAACAACAGCGTGGGGTTTTGTTGTGGAGCTAACTGAATCCTTTGCATGTGCTCTTCTATATGCTGAGCTCACACAGCACTCACCCTTCCCATTGTCAGTGCTTTATTGCATAACCCCAGCACCCTGTATTCTACCTGTTTTCCTCTATATCGCCTCTTCTACAGCCTTTATCACCACACTATTTGAGTACTATTCACCAGTGCATTAAGCATTGTACTTGCCATCTGTCATATGTTTGTCCTCTGATCCTCTCTGCAGGGAGTGTAAAGTGCTCAGTGAGGTGCCCTGTTTTGATAGGATTTTTGTTGGAATAGATTTTATACAAGTGTGTAAAAATAGATGAAAATCTGCCTTGACCTTAGAGTAGGTGAGGAAGTCAGTGATGTACTCAGTTCCCAGTTCATGGGGGAGTTTACTCCACAGAATGGACCAGCTCCTGAGACAGCAGTGTTTTCCCGAGAGAGGAAACTTTGCACTTGTGGAAGGTGCTGTTGGGCTTTTCCAAATCCCAATAGATGTTTTACATAACCTGGGTCCAGACCAAAAGGCACTTCAAAGGAAAGATTCAAGACCTTAAGTTTGATTTGGATGCTTTTGAAATCCTCCAGCAGAGCTTTGCAGTGCTCCTGGTAACTTTTGTTCCTGAAGAGACAGTTGTTATTCTTGGACCTTTCTTCCGTTCCAGATTGGTGCTACAGCTGAGTTTGCCAATCTGTCAGGACACATTTTAAGGCTGCCTCAAAAGCAAAAGCATTGCTTTTGTCTGCAGGCTATCAGCCAGGCCTTCCGGGGGAAACATCACATACTGCTTTCATTCCTTTTTGGAAGCCTTCTCCAACAGTTTTTAAGAACTTGTCTCAGGTCTTGCCCATCTTCCTCTTGGCCATCTTTTTTTCCTGAAAATGCTTTCATTACTCATTTCATTTTGGTGTGAGTGTAGAAATTAAGAAACTCCAGAAATTTAAAAGAGCTGTGTTGAGACACTCTGTGCTACAATTCCAGTTGTGAAATTCAGAGTGTGTTTCTGTGTGGGCTGCCTTGTGTTACATAATATTTTTGTAGCTTTCTGTAGCATAGACAGATATGCAGACAGCTGAAATCCTGCATTTATCATAAAGAAACTCTGTGACCCAGAAAGACCAGCTAGTGCGGGAACTTACACACGTTAGTCATCTAACAGTGTTTCTCCACGTTTTTGTCACTAAACCAAGGGTTTTACTGTCTCCTTCAGCAGTCTGACACTAAAGCACTTTCCACAGCAAATAGCTTTAAAGTGGCACAATTGATTTTAGTCTGAAGAAGTAACGGGTGAATGAATCAGGTAATAAAATAGAAGCATGTGTCTGGAGGTGAAGTGTGGAGTTTAAAAACCTGCAAGTTGTAAGGCTTGCTGAAAGATTCATGATGCTTGATGGAAGACAAGTGCAACGTGTTCTGTTACTGTGTTCAAAAAAGCAGAAGAATCTTGAAGAATTGATACGAGGGCTTCTTGTTACACCTAGAAGTCATTTTGACTCTCTGGTGGATTACCACTAATGGTAGCACTTACTGCTAGCCTTATCTCTGCTCAGTTATACAGGTTTCTCTAAGAATATGGCTCTTAAACCCATTTAATGAAGCTTGGCAATAAAACCATGATGATTTTGGCCAAGGTTTTTAATTAAACTTTTAAATCTTGGGATGTAAATAAAGACTCCAATGCAATATAGTATGTGATTTCTATATCCAAGCTGATACCCACTTCACAACAGGACCATTGTTAATGTCAATTGTTCTGGTCACTGTCCTCCTTATATAAGCAAGGATAGCAATGTAGTAAAGCCGTGTCAGAACTGTAAAGTACAGGAATCCAACATGAAGCTTTTCAGGTTTTATCTCATATTGATCTTTTTTTACAGTTTAATTTTATTCTCGCTTATGTACTAATGTGTTGCTATGTGAAAATTATATTTTTTAACAAAAATGTCCAATGAAATCTTTTCAGGCAAAGCAGATTTTTCCAGACGCCAGTCAAGAGATCATTATTAATTTCCTCAGGGCACAAGGGCTAATAGGAAGAGCTGTTGATCTTCAAACCTGTTTCTGTAAAGTATCTCTGGTCAGTGGCCCGCAGGAATCATACAAAGCAGTAGTAGGTGTAAAGGCTCTTTTCTGAGTGTAGTTTGTCTGTGTGGCTTCATCAACAGCACTAAACAACACTTAGAGTTGTTTAGTTACACAGTGTTCTGCAAGACAGGATAAAGATTGACAAGGTCCATTGATTCAAATGTTTTGGAGCCGTGCTTTAAAACACTACTGTGAATAATGTCTGCCTGACACTGCTTTGCAGGTCTCGATCAATCAGGGTCTGGATCCATAGAAATATGATTTCTCATAAACGTTCATCACTAGTATTTACATTACATAGAGCCCATGCTGGTAGGGAAAAGGTGCTGGGGAGCGGTTTGCTTAACACGATTGATAAAGAAACCCTTAGTGTGACTTGTCTTTGCAGCTTTATACCATTCTGTAGAAAGGCTGGGGAGATTTATGATGCACAAAGTGCAAACTGATGGCTATTCTGGAGGAGAAGATATGTCACCTGGAGGTGCCAAGCTCAGCATAGTGCAGAATTAAAGAACTGCTTTTCTGGCGAGTAGATTTGGAACTCGTTGCCACAGTGGCAAGGGAACTGATTAGGTTGCAAACTGTTGCAGTGGACTAGCGATCTGTAACTAAGAGATGCTTAATCTAGTAGTATTGTCTCAATATCAGACACTTATTGAGTCACCTGCTGAGAAAAAAGAGGGACTTCTCCAACAAACATTGTTACTGTAGGCAACAGGAACAAAGAGCTTCTTAAGATGTCTTAAAAGGAAAGACATGCAGTCTATAATCTAAATAAAAATAAATGCAAAAGTATTCAAGAAGAAAGAAGTGACAACAAATGTCCTGTCTTCCAAGTGCAAAAATGTAGAAATGTAACTGTAGTATTGGATGGAATGACCAGTCAGACAGGTCTTGCTCTGCTGAAAACACATGCAGGAATAAAAAAATATTACATGGAACAACATAAATAATAAAGGTGTGGGAGATGCAGAAGACTAGAAAAGCAGAGAGAAATTCAAGTGATGTTTTGTTCAAGTGATGTTTTATGAAAAGCAGAAAAAAGAACATCTTGGAGGTGAGGGGTTGGACAGCTGACTGGTGAAAACAGAAAGTTTTGGCTTTGGGAAGCACTTAAATTTGTCACAGTTTACTGAGAATTGGTGTCACTGTCCCTCAGAGACTGCTAAAGACCTACTTTTCTCAGCTGGAAATCAGCTTGAATAAGTAAGGAGAGAAGTAGCAACAAGAACAAGGAGTATAAAGACAACAAAGACAATACGTATTTAAAGGCAGTGTGTCATAAACACTGTGGTCTGATGTGGCAAGGAATATTGAAGGCAAGGCATTTTTCACTAAATCATTTACCCATGCTACAAGACTGACTACTGAGCTAGGGGAACTGATAATTCTCATTAATGAGAAGAAATTTTATTTAATTGGCATTACTGGAACACTGTGGGATGATTTGTATGACTAGAATGTTAAAAAACACCATACACATTGCATCAGAAATTGAGGGAAACTGAGCCCAGTCCTCCATGGATCACAGCAGAGGGACATGACTTTTTGGCTTTTTACTAGACAACGTAAAATGATTGAGCTTGATTCCTTTGCTTCATTACAAAGGAATAATCTGCTCAGAGCATGGCTGCCTGACTCAGAGGAGACTGAAGTCTCGGTGAGATGGACAGTGGACAACCTAATTTTTCAGCAGTGCCCAGTTGCAGTGGATTCCTGCCCCAGCCATGTTTACAGGTATCCTTGACACTTAAGAGGAAAGTATTTTGCAGAGACCAGCAAATCATTTTCTTCTTCCTATTTTATTGCTCAGTGCTTCACTCTGCAAGAGTAACTCAAGTTTATGAGACTAAAATTTGTTTAAAAGACACTTTTATTTACTTCTCTAATCTAGAGACTTCAACATTTTCATAAGCTACGTGAGCTTTAATCTGTGACATGAACAAATATCCCCAGAGGCACACAATGTATTCCTCTGAGAATTAAATCAAAGCAGACTTCATAAAGAAAAAAAAAAGGCTTTTGTCTTTCTCTTTTGTCTTCTCTTCTCTCAGAGTTGCTTATAACTAAATATTTCAAATGCCTGTCATGGGACAGACCCTGCATTACTGATGTCGTTGCAGATGAACGACATCAGTACAGATGTCGTTCACTGTACAGAGCAATACGCTACTGCGAAAAGCAGAGTCTGGTCTAATGTTCTGTAAATAAAGTGTAAAAAAATAAAGCAGCCAAACATGGAACTCCCTTGACACTGTATCTGGTGGATTCACCAGGTACTCGTTTCAGTGCTCAAAAGAACAATTTTGAAAGCAGTTTAGTTCTCTTCTCTTCTCTTCTCTTCTCTTCTCTTCTCTTCTCTTCTCTTCTCTTCTCTTTCTTTCCCCTCCTCCTCTTCTCTTATCAGCTTGTTAAAATATTTCAAGAATAAAAGAGAAAGCTCAAGACATGGGAAGGGGATAATGACTTGATAGCTTTTTGAGGGCAGAACCCTTTCATTTTCAGCAAAACACAACATCCCAGTTTTAAAATTCTCCCATCTGTCTTCCTTTTGTCTATGCAGTCATGGCTGGAGTTTAAAGGGGGTATGTTTTAATGCTTTTAGGAAGAGAAACTCAGTGGAACCTGTAAATCTCTTGTCTCCCATCAGAGGTCACTATCAAGTCAGGGTGTTTAGCCTCCTCCAGGATCAGGTCCTGTATGAATCGCATCAGTTTTTCTAAAACGGTGTTAATTCCTTCTCTCAGACCTTAACAAATAACTTTCTGCTTTTCAGTCACAGAATGATCAAAGTGACAGGAATAGATGATCAATGTCAGCAGTACAACTGGTTGGATTTTTACATATTGTCTCCAACACAGGCTAAGCAAATCTAAGAACCAGTAATTCTGCAGGCAAAATCTTTGCTTTCAGCAAATGCTGACAAAGCTACACAATTTTACTGCTGCTGGAGCCTTTTTCCCATGCTTGAAAATAAAGCTAGGATTAAAGGGTTCTTGTATCAAAACTTTTGTATATTTAGTGGACCTCATCGAAATGTTTTCATTTGAATGGTTTTCCATCAGGAAGTGGTGACTGGGTGGAATCCAAGTGCTCCACAAACCTGATTTTGTTGGTGCTGGGGAACACAAGGACACTGCAAGGCTCGCTGTCTGTCTCTCAACTCTAAGTCCCCAGGGAGACATACAGCTTGTTTCAGTGCCAGGGAGGCCATCTCCCCAGGATGATGAGATGCTCTCTCTGAGAGCAGAGAAGGATTTCAGAAAATCCATATTATTTATTACCAAATAAATAAAATGTCTTTTAATGTGTCTATCCCATGCTAAATTCTGCTGAGTAAAAGAACTGTTATGCCTCTGTAGTCCTATAAGTACTATACAAAATGATGGCATCATCTGGAGTTAGTCAATCTGTGCTTACTTCAAAGCTGGCCTTTAAAGAAAGAAGTGAAAACATGGAGCCCTTTCTTTTATAAACACATCACTTTTGTTCATTCTTGGGTTTGCTTTTCTCTGGGGCACAATAAGTTTAATGCCGGAGAGACTGAAGTAAAAGCAGTCTGGCATTTCAGCCTCCACATCTGCAAGAGCAGGAGTTAGACTTGTTTGGTTCACTTTACTGACATAAATAATATTACTTTTTCCTTCTATATTTCTACTTTTTCCTTCTATATTTCATTTTTAATAATAATAATAGTTCCCCGTACTGCAACTTTTACTTGTTGGCTGTAACAGGTCTCTTGAGGGAGATAAAATACAAATGAAAGCAGAAAGGGCAGGTGTACTATATCTGATGGGAAATACACCATTAGCATGAGGTGAACTGCAGGGCTGCTTAGAAAATTTTATGTTGATACTTCAGCTGCAGTACCTGCTCACTGGCTTCTTCAGAGCTACATCCAGGATAACACTCATTTTAATGTTTCTATTTATTGCAAGTTAGCAACTTAGACTTTATCTATAACACTTAGAAGATAATTTATAATGCTGGGAAGCCATAAAGCACTGAGGATGTTCTGACACTCCCATGACTGGTAGATACCCTTCTTCGATTTGCAGTTCCCTAAAATCTGTTTAACTGGGTGAGAGTGTGTGGTTTGGGAGAGAAAAATTCTCGAGTTTGCTAAATTCTCATTTAAGGCTGAAGCAGAGATAAAAATATTATCATGTATTTAAGAATTCATTGCTAGAAGAACCAGCTGTTTGGTTTTGAAACACTGGATTTAGCCCTGCTCTGAAGAACATAATGATTTCTTGTTTTTCTACAGAGCTCAAGAGTGCATCTTGAATGCTCTGCCAAAAATATAATTTTTCTTAATTTTTCCATCTTCCTGAAACTGCAGACTTCAAACTAACCTGCTCAGGTTTCACTATTTACTGTTTTATGATGTTTCACGTGTATTTCTCTCCCTTTACTTGATCATAGAATGAAGATCCCTTCCAGTCTTAGCTTCACAGGAGCATCACCCGTTTAGAAGTATCTGATTCCCATCCTCATGGATACAAGTGAAAGAGAAGAGTGAAGAGCAACACTGGGAAAGATGGCAATAGTATGCTGAAAGAACGAGAGAAATATGCAGGAAACGCAAACATGGTGAGGGCAATTGTGCCCTGTAGCTGCCACCACTTTGCTGATGCTTCATTTCAGGAGTGAAGAGTTAGTCCGCAAAAGGGATAGGAACCACTCCAGAGAGAAAAATCCAAGAAAATTATATCTATTAGGCTTTGAAGTATGTGAAGGTTATGGAGGTCTGCTACACCAAATCCATACAGAGTTTGAACATTTGCAACTCCCTTTGCTAATTAGATGTTTGGTCTTTTTCACAGTATTGGTGAGTATTTAAAATACATCTAATCCTGAAAATACCTAAATTCTTCAGACATTGCTCACTAATTTTCTAGGATTAAAAAAAAAATCACTGTTTGAATCAAGCTCCTCCCCTTGGTGTTGTTCTAATTTTAAAGGCAGTAATGTTTCCATCTTTTGAATTTTTCCATTGTGAAACTGACTGCAAACTCCTTCTAAAAGAATATTTTTAAGTCTTATAATTTTGAGTTACTATATGTGTTTTACCTTAACAGGCACAACTGTAGCAAGGTGAATAATCCACTGAATAGAAAGGACCATAAAATGGGCCTATGAACACCGCTGTGCTCATATGCACAGACACAAAGCACATGTTACAGTGGGCAGAGTTTAATCCAAACTGACTATGAAAACAGTTCCTCAGTTACAGGACTAATCTTTATTTTCCTGTGGTGTACTTCCTATCTGTCTTGGTTTTGAAAGACAGGTGTTTATTGAGGAAGGCAGAAGCCCCCTTTGGACTGAAAATATAACTCCCTCCCCTCCGAATTATTATAATTTTGAAATTAAGGGGTTTTCAGGCCAGGATATGAGGAATAGGAATA